>NIVC01001185.1:0-167500 GCA_002269645.1 Macrostomum lignano
GTCTGTCTGTCATTTCGACAACTCCTCCTTGAATAGTGCTCAACTCAGCGTTGAAACTTATATGGGAAGATTGGAAATTATCCGAGGTCGGCTATAGGCTATTTTAATTCTGAAATTTTTAATTTCTAAGATCCTCAAAAAAGCAGAAAACGGCGGTCTTGACCTTTGATAATCTTAATTGTCCCCTCTTTCTGCTTGGAGCTGAAAATCTGCATGAATTTTAAGTGATTGCGCCATAAAATTTTTGCAACTTGGCAGTGTTTTTTCTCTCCAGTGGGGATAGGAGCGTTCTCATGGCGGCGTGTGTACACTTGGACCCTAGCACTGGCGACAGTGAAATTCAATCATCAATTTGCGACCTCTCTAGCAGGCAGTGAACGTATACTCATATTCAATGCTTTAAATCAGAATTTAATGCTAACTGTTGCTCGCATTTTTTGAACTTTGAGAGGAGGACTTATATTGCTGGAAAGATCTTGCAACGCTGAGTTCAGGGATATAAGTTGTTTGCTTAAACTGTAAAATTAAAAGCACAGCATTCAAAAAACGATTTTATTACTTTTAACTTTTAACTTGCTGCAAAGATTGTACTTATTTTTGCGATAGGTCAGAGGATAAATTTTGGGGGGTTCAATTGCTAATTGCCACTGCGTAGTGGAAGGCGGTCGGGCGCTGTGTATTGGAGGGTTTGATTTAGATTGCGCAATGTTTTTCTTAACTTTAACTGAGACTGATACTGACTGACTGTGAAATCGGTTGCGCATCAATTTGTTTTATTATCTGTGCCTTTCAATAGGCTGCCTGTGTAATAGCCAGCCTGTGTAATGAATGAATAAATTTGCGAGCCTCTTTGGCAGGCAGTGAACGTACAGGCGATATTTCAATGCCTTAAAACGGGAACTTTCAAACGCTAACTGCTCTTCGAGTTCTAAACTTTAAGAGAAGATACTTATACTGCTGAAAAGATCTTGCAACGCTGAGTTCGAGGATATAAATTGTTTGCTAAAATGTAAAGACTAAAAGAGCAGCATCAAAAAAACTATTTCCATACTTTTAGCTTTATGCAAAGATTGTACTCATTTTTTGGTTCAATGCCCCAACAGTTCGCGTTCAATTTCTAACTGCTACTGCGTATTGAAAAGAGGTCGGTCTCTGTGTACTGGAGGGTTGATTTAGATTGCGCAATCTTTTTGTTAACTTTAACTGAGACTGATACTGACTGACTGAGAAATCGGTTGCGCAATCAATTGATTCAATTGGTTCAATTTTTATTTGAACACGCAGCTGTGTAGCTTTAACCCTAACCCTAACCCTAACAATAACCCTAACCAATGAATCCTGAATTTATTTTTTTTTGACGGAGAAAATTTCGATTGAGTCGCAGTTTAAAAGAGAGAATTTCGATGGTTTTCAGTTGCACGGACAGGATTTCTGCTTCGCGGAGAGGATCTTGATGGATTTGGCATCTTCAATCAGTCAGAGAAGAGAGTAAAGAGAAGACTGAAAAGAGAAGAGAGAAGAGATGATAGAAAACAGAGTATAATTGAGTGGAGAGATTAGACATGACAGATTGGAGATGATAGGAGAGAGAATAGATGAGGGATAAGAGCGTACAGAGGCAATAGAAGAGAGGGGAGAGTAGAGGAGAAAGAAAGAGTGAGATGAGGAGATGAGGGATGAGAGAGCAGGGGAGAGAGGAGACAGGAGAGAGTACAGACGAAAGACTAGGGAGAAGATATAAATAAGGTAGTAAAGATGAGAGGAGAGAGAGGAGAGAGAAGCGAAAGGAGAAGAGAGTGAGGAGAGAGGAGAGAGATGAAAGGAGCAAGGAAAGGAGAAAGAAGAGAATGGAGAGAATAGAAAAGAGAGAAGAGAAGAGACAGGGGATAGTGAAAAGGAGGAAGAAAGATGTGAGACAAGAAAGTAGTGTCAGAGCGTATATGAAATATGAGAAATGAGAGCAGACAGAAGAGAAAAGAGAAGAGAGAGAGAGGATTAAGAGAGACGATAGATAAGTGAGTAGAGATGACATATGAGAGAGGAGAGAAGAGGGAGAGATAAGAGTGAAGAGAGGAGACAGAAGACAGGAGAAGGTACAGACGAAAGACGAGGGAGAAGAGATAAATAAGGGAGCAGGGGTAGAGATGAGATGAGAGAGAGGAGAGAGGAGATATGAGAGACTTGAGAGTCTTTGAGCTATGGTCTTTGAAAGATTTTGTAAAGAATTTGGAGACGATTTGGAAGATAGGGTTAAAGACATGGAATTTCAGTTGATGGATATTTCAGGGAATAGAATTCCGGTGATGGGAGTTCTTCCCCTTTCTCCTCCGAAGGAGGAGTTCCACTCGTATATACTAAAGTTGACGCGTTGTTTGTCTGTCTGTATGTCTGTCTGTATGTCTGTCTGTATGTCTGTCTGTCATTTCGACAACTCCTCCTTGAATAGTGCCAACTCAGCGTTGAAACTTATATGGGAAGATTGGAAATTATCCGAGGTCGGCTATAGGCTATTTTAATTCTGAAATTTTAATTTCTAAGATCCTCAAAAAAGCAGAAAACGGCGGTCTTGACCTTTGATAATCTTAATTGTCCCCTCTTTCTGCTTGGAGCTGAAAATTTGCATGAATTTCAAGTGATTGCGCCACAACTTTTCCCTATCTCTGCAGTGTATTTTCTCTCCAGTGGGGGATGGGGCGTTCTAAATGGCTGCCTGTGTACAATCGGACCCTGGCTCACTGGCTGACTGTATAGACAATTGCGCAAAGATTTGTGTTCTAATTTTCAATAGGCAGCCCTGTGATTTTGTTGAACCTTGAAATTCAATGCATAAACTTGCGGGCCTCTTTAGCAGGCAGTGAACGTACAATCGATACTTCAATGCTATAAATCAGACAGTTTCAAACGCTAACTGTTCCTCGAGTTTTAAACTTTGAAAGAAGAGACTTATATTGCTGGAAAGATCTTGGAACGCTGAGTTCGGGGATATAAATTGTTTGCTTTAAATATGAAAAGAAAAAGCACAGCATTTGAAAAACTATTTCCATACTTTTAACTTTTTGCAAATATTGTACTCAGTTTTGCGAGACGAAATAGATAAAGTTGGGGGAGGGTTCAACTTCTCACTACTGCTGTGGATTGGAGGGTTGATTTATATTGCGCAATGTTTTTGTTAACTTTAACTGAGACTGATAATGACTGACTGTGAAATCGGTTGCGACATCAATTTGTTTCATTATCTGTGCCTTTTAATAGGCTGCCCCGTGTAATAGCCGGCCTGTGTAATGAATGAATAAACTTGCGAGCCTCTTTGGCAGGCAGTGAACGTACACTCGATATTTCAATGCTTTAAAACGGGAACTTTCAAACGCTAACTGCTCTTCGAGTTCTAAACTTTAAGAGAAGAGACTTATACTGCTGAAAAGATCTTGCAACGCTGAGTTCGAGGATATAAATTGTTTGCTTTAAATATAAAGACTAAAAGCACAGCATACAAAAACTATTTCCATACTTTTAGCTTTCTGCAAAGATTGTACTCATTTTTAGTTCAATGCCCCCAACACCCGGGTTCAATTTCTAACTGCCACTGCGTATTGAAAAGGGGCCGGGCTCTGTGTACTGGAGGGTTGATTTAAATTGCGCAATCTTTTTGTTCACTTTACCCGAGACTGATACTGACTGACTTTGAAATCGGTTGCGCAATCAATTGATTCAATTGGCTCAATTTTTTATTTAAACACGCAGCTGTGTGTAGCTCTAACCCTAACCCTAACCCTAACAATAACCCTAACCAATGAATCCTAATATTTTATTCTTTTTGACGGAGAAAATTTCGATTGAGTCCAGTTTTAAAGAGATAATTTCAATGGTTTTCAGTTTCACGGAGAGGATTTCTGTTTCGCGGAGAGGATTTCAATGGTTTTCAGTTTCACGGAGAGGATTTCTGCTTCGCGGAGAGGATCTTGATAGATTTGGCATCTTCAATCAGTCATAAAAGAGAGTAAAGAGAAGATCAAAAAGAGAAGAGACATGAGATGGTATAAAACAGAGTAGAAATGAGTGGATAGATTAGACATGACCGATGGAAGAGAAGAGGGGAGTAAGGCGGAAACGAAGAGGGAGAGAGAAGAGAAGAGGAGAGAGGAGATGAGAGGGGAGATATGAGATAGCAGAGGGAGACAAGAGAGATAATAGAAAGAGAATAGATGACGGATAAGAGCGTACAGAGGAAATAGAAGAGAGGGGAGAGTAGAGGAGAAAGAAAGAGTGAGATGAGGGAAGAGATATGAGAGAGGAGATATGAGAGACGTGAGAGTCTTTGAGCTATGGTCTTTGAAAGGTTTTGTAAAGAATTTGGAGAGATGATAGGAGAGAGAATAGAGATGAGGGATAAGAGCGTACAGGGGAAATAGATGAGAGGGGAGAGTAGAGAAGAAAGAAAGAGTGAGATGAAGGATGAGAGATGAGGGAGGAGAGGGGAGAGAGAAGAGAGGAGAAAAGAGGGGAGAAATGAGACAGGAGAGAGTAGAGACGAAAGACCAGGGAGAAGATATAAATAAGGGAGTAGGGGTAGAGATGAGATGAGAGAGAGGAGAGAGAAGAGAGTCACGATAATAGCGAAGAGAGGAGAGAGGAGATATGAGAGACGTAAGAGTCTTTGAGCTATGGTCTTTCAAAGGTTTTGTAAAGAATTTGGAGACGATTTGGAAGATGGGATTCAAGTCATGGAGTTTCAGCTGATGGATTTCAGGGAATGGAATTCCGGTGATGGGAGTTCTTCCCCTTTCTCCTCCGAAGGAGGAGTTCCACTTCTATATATACTAAAGTTGACGTGTTGTTTGTCTGTCTGTCTGTGTGTGTGTGTGTCATTTCGACAACTCCTCCTTGAATAGTGGCAACTCAGCGTTGAAACTTATATGGGAAGATTGGAAATTATCCGAGGTCGGCTATAGGCTATTTTAATTCTGAAATTTTAATTTCTAAGATCCTCAAAAAAGCAGAAAACGGCGGTCTTGACCTTTGATAATCTTAATTGTACCCTCTTTCTGCTTGGAGCTGAAAATTTGCATGAATTTCAAGTGATTGCGCCACAACTTTTCCCTATCTCTGCAGTGTATTTTCTCTCCAGTGGGGGGATGGGGCGTTCTAAATGGCTGCCTGTGTACAATCGGACCCTGGCTCACTGGCTGACTGTATAGACAATTGCGCAAAGATTTGTGTTCTAATTTTCAATAGGCAGCCCTGTGATTTTGTTGAACCTTGAAATTCAATGCATAAACTTGCGGGCCTCTTTAGCAGGCAGTGAACGTACAATCGATATTTCAATGCTTTAAATCAGAAAGTTTCAAACGCAAACTGTTGCTCGAGTTTTTAACTTTGAGAGAAAAAATTTATATTGCTGGAAAGAACTTGCAAAGCTGATTTCAGGGATATAAATTGTTTGCTTCAAATATGAAAACTAAAAGCTCTGCATTGCAAAAACTATTTCCATACTTTAAACTTTCTGCAAAGATTGTACTCATTTTGGCGAGAGGTGAGAGATAAAGTTGGGGGTTTCGACTTCTAACTGGCGCTGTGTATAGGAAGGGGGTCAGTTGCTTTGTATTGGAGGGTTGATTAGATTGCGCAAACTTTGTGTTAACTTTAACTGAGACTTATACTGACTAACACAGAAATATATTGCGCAATCAATTGATTCAATTGGTTAGCTTTTTTATTATCGGCCCTGTGTATTAGCTTGGCAGTGAAATTCAATGTACAAAATTGCGAGCCTCACAGGCAAGCAGTCAGGAAATCGGTAAATTTCAAACGCTAACTGATCCTTGAGTTTTAAACTTTGAGAGGAGAGACTTATATTGCTGGAAAGATCTTGCAACGCTGAGTTTAGGGATATAAGTTGTTTGCTTTAAATATGAAAAGAAAAAGCACCGCATTTAAAAAACTATTTCCATACTTTTAACTTTCTGCAAAAATTGTACTCAGTTTTGCGAGACGTAATAGATAAAGTTGGGGGAGGGTTCAACTTCTCACTGCTGCTGTGTATTGGAGGGTTGATTTAGATTGCGCAATGTTTTTGTTAACTTTAACTGAGACTGATACTGACTGACTGTGAAATCGGTTGCGCAATGATTTGATTCAATTAATTCAATATTTTTATCAGTGCCTTTTAACACGAAGCTGTGCGTAGTTCTAACCCTAACCCTAACCCTAACCCTAACCCTAATGAATCTGGCGAGTTGAGTTGTTTGACGGAAAAAATTCGATTAAGTCAAGTTTAGCGGAGACGATTTCAATGTTTAAATTCTGACGGAGAAGATTTCTGTTTCGTGGAGAGGATTTCGATGATGTTCAGTTTCACGAAAGGATTTCCATGGTGTTCAGTTTCACGGAGAGGATTTCGATCATGTTCAGCTTCACGGAGAGGCTTTCTGTTTCGCGGAGATAATTTATGATTGATTTCTGTTTTATGGAAACAATTTTGATGGATTTAAGTTTCAAGGAGAGGATTTCGAAGGAGTCCAGTTTCACTGAGAGGATTTCGATGGTTTTTAGTTGCACAGACAGGATTTTTGCTTCGCAGAGAGGATCTTGATGGATTTGGCATCTTCAATCAGTCAGAGAAGAGAGTAAAGAGAAGACTGAGAAGAGAAGAGAGAAGAGATGATAGAAAACAGAGTATAATTGAGTGGAGAGATTAGACATGACAGATTGGAGATGATAGGAGAGAGAATAAATGAGGGATAAGAGCGTACAGAGGCAATAGAAGAGAGGGGAGAGTAGAGGAGAAAGAAAGAGTGAGATGAGGAGATGAGGGATGAGAGAGCAGGGGAGAGAGGAGGGAGAAGAGAGATGGAAGATAGAGATGAGAGAGATAAAAGTGCAGAGAGAAGTAATTAGTGAGGAGAAAGAAGAGAGTAAAAATAAAAATCAGAGCGCAGGCCGCAAGAGTTGAGAGATGGGAGTTGATAGATTGTAGAGGATTTGGAGATGATTTGGAAGATGGGATTCAATTCATTGAATTTCAGCTGATAGGAGTTCTTCCCCTTCAGAATTCCGGTGATGGGAGTTCTTCCCCTTCAGAATTCCGGTGATGGGAGTTCTTCCCATTTCTCCTCCAGAGGAGGAGTTCCACTCGTATATACTAAAGTTGACGCGTTGTTTGTCTGTCTGTCTGTGTGTCTGTCTGTCATTTCGACAACTCCTCCTTGAATAGTGCCAACTCAGCGTTGAAACTGAGAGATATGAGAGAAGAGAGGAGACAAGAGACAGGAGAGGGTACAGACGAAAGACGAGGGAGAAAACATAAATAAGGGAGTACGGGTAGAGATGAGATGAGAGAGAGGAGAGAGAAGAGAGTCACGATAATAGCACAGAGTGGAGAGAGTAGATATGAGAGACGTGAGAGTCTTTGAGCTATGGTCTTTGAAAGGTTTTCTAAAGAATTTGGAGACGATTTGGAAGATAGGGTTCAAGACATGGAATTTCAGTTGATGGATATTTCAGGGAATGGAATTCCGGTGATGGGAGTTCTTCCCCTTTCTCCTCCGAAGGAGGAGTTCCACTCGTTAATACTAAAAGTGGTGCGTTGTTTGTGTGTATGTATGTTGTAAGTGAACTCCTACAATACTTGCAAGTCAGCGTCGAAACTTATATGGGAAAACTGCAAATTTTCCGGAGCAGGCTTTAGGCTATTTTAATTTTTAATTTTCCAATTTTAACATCCTTAAAAAAGCAGAAAACTGCTTTTTTAACCCCCAATAACCTTCTTTGGCCACTCTGCCTGGGGCTGCAGCCAGTTTGTAAAAATAGCCACCCCAACCTCCGCCCGCGGGCCGCTGTGTATTGAGGGGTGGTGGGTGCGAGTGGAAATAAAACCCCCCGCGTGTTGGGGGGGGGGGTTCAGTTAAATTTAATGCTTCCCCCAGAACGGGGGGTTGGGCTTGGGCTGAGTGTACATAGCAGTTGTACAGTGTAAATAGATAGGACTGTGTCGAGATTCAATTGCTTTTATTATTGGCGCCTTTTTTTCTCCATAGGAAAGCCCTGTGTATTAGCTTGGCAGTGAAATTCAATGAATTGCGAGCTTCTCTAGCAAGCAGTCGGGAAATCGGTAAATTTCAAACGCTAACTGTTCCTTGAGTTTTTAACTTTGAGAGGAGAGACTTATATTGCTGGAAAGATCTTGCAACGCTGAGTTCTGGGATATAAGTTGTTTGTTTTATATATGAAAACTGAAAGCTCTGCATTGGGAAAACTATTTCCATATTTTTAACTTTCTGCAAAAATTGTACTCAGTTTTGCGAGACGTAATAGATAAAGTTGGGGGAAGGGTTCAACTTCTCCCTGCTGCTGTGTATTGGAGGGTTGATTTAGATAGCGCAATGTTTTTGTTAACTTTAACTGAGACTGATACTGACTGACTGACTGTGAAATCGGTTGCGCAATGAATTGATTCAATTAGTTCAATATTTTTATCAGTGCCTTTTAACACGAAGCTGTGCGTAGTTCTAACCCTAACCCTAACCCTAACCAATGAATCCGGAGAGTTGAGTTGTTTGACGGAAAAAATTCGATTGAGTCCAGTTTAGCGGAGACGATTTCAATGTTTTAATTTTGACAGAGAGGATTTCTGTTTTTCGTGGAGAGGATTTCGATGGTGTTCAGTTTCACGGAGAGGATTTCTGTTTCGCGGAGATAATTTATGATTTATTTCTGTTTTATGGAGACGATTTTGATGAATTTAAGTTTCAAGGAGAGGATTTCAATGGTTTTCAGTTGCACGGACTGCTTCTCGGAGAGGATCTTGATGAATTTGGCATCTTCAATCAGTCAGAGAAGAGAGTAAAGAGAAGAATGAAAAGAGAAGAGAGATGAGATGATAGAAAACAGAGTAGAAATGAATGGAGAGATTAGACATGACAGATGGGAGACTTAGCTGCAGGGCTGTCCCGGGGGGACACAGCGGGAAGGCGCGAACGCCCATTCCGCTAAACAGATGGGAGAGAAGAGGGGAGTAAGGCCGGAACAAAGGAGGGAGAAGAGAAGAGGAGAGAGGAGATGAGAGGGGAGATATGAGATAACAGAGGGAGACAAGTTAAGAGAGGAAAGTAGTGCGGAGAGGAGAGATGAGAGATGCGATGAGAAGAGATGAGTGAGAAATAAGAGAGAAGAGATTAGAGATTATAAAAGAGAGGGAAGAAGATGAAAGGAGCAAGGAGAGGAGAAAAGAGAATGGAAAGGATAGAAAAGAGAGAAGAGAAGAGAAAGGGGATAGTGGAAAGGAGGAACGAAAGATAGGAGATAAGAAAGTAGAGGGTGAGAGCGTATATGAGATATGAGAAATGAGAGCAGAGAGGAGAGAAAAGAGAAGTGAGAGAGGTTTAAGGAGAGACGATAGATAAGTGAGTAGAGATGACATATGAGAGAGGAGAGAAGAGGGAGAGATATGAGGGAAGAGAGGAGACAAGAGACAGGAGAGGGTACAGACGAAAGAGGAGGGAGAAGAGACAAATAAGGGAGTAGGGGTAGAGATGAGATGAGAGAGAGGAGAGAGAAGAGAGTCACGATAATAGCGAATAGAAGAGAGAGGAGATATGAGAGACGTGAGAGTCTCTCCTAATACTAAAACTGACGCGATGTTTGTCTGTCTGTCTGTCTGTATGTAGCAAGTGAACTCCTACAATTCTGCCAAGTCAGCGTCGAAACTAATATGGGAAAACTGCAAATTTTCCGGAGCAGGCTTTAGGCTATTTTAATTTTTAATTTTCACATTTTAACATCCCTAAAAAAGCAGAAAACTGCTTTTTTAACCCCCAATAACCTTCTTTGGCCACTCTGCCTGGGCGCGGACCCCGGGATTATAAGCAACTGGACTGGAAGGCTAAAAATAACCCATACCACAAGGGGGCATTAGTTTCCTACACACAGCTTTTCTGCAGAGGGGCATGAATTGCTAACACAAATCACATAAATAGATAAATAGACACGTGCATAACTGAAAAAAACACTTTGCAACAGTGGAAAAAGCAAAAGCATTTCTGACAAGCCACTTAATCTGAAACCGAGGCGAATCTGCAGTTAATTATTAGTAGGAACCGGCAGACTGACTGGAGAGCTTCGCAATCTTCCGCTTCCTTCGGCGCTCCGAATCGCCAGAAACTTCCTTAGCCAGGTTCTTCATCATGCAGTTGAAGAACGCTTTAGACAATCCTGTCTTCACATCATGTCCATGGGTGCATGTTGTGAGGTGGGTGAATGATTCTAGAAAAAGTGCGTCGTCGGTCATTTCGTCCACGAGTCCAAAAAATACCAGCTGCTGCTGCTGAGCGCACATGAACTCCTTCTTCAATGTCTCCTTTCGCCGAATCTCTTCGAAAATTTTCCAGCAATGAGTGCCCAAAGCAAAAGCAAACTCAGTTGGCTGGCAGAGACCACCTCGGTTGATCTGGTCAATGAAGGAGGAGGCCTGTGCTGGAACCCAGTCAACATCCAACTGCGCGGCAGCATCTTCCTCTAACAGCAGTTATCTGCACGAATCACACCTTCGGTTTTTCACCAGAGTTCGGGCAACAGCGGCAATGACGTAATAAATTACCGTCTGATCAGCAGGAGCTGGCTCGCAATCCATGTCTAGCTTTACGGCCAAGTTGTTGACACACTCCTGAACAGAGCTGCTGCTGTCGTCAGGCTTATCGATTGCAGCGTCAATCTCCTTAAGTGAGAATTCAGAATATTTCAGCAGACTTACAGCGGCGATCTTCCTGCTGTTCTCCTTGACCTGACGAGCGGAAATGTAAAAATTGGCTCCTGACATCTGACGCAGCCATCCAAATCGACTTTCGATGCAGTCAGACTGCAGTGCTCCAAGGAGAACAAATGAAAATCCTTCATGATCCAGAAGATGAGCTGCGCAGGCGGCCAGAGCACGACAAGTCACTCGACAAGCAAGGAACGTTTCTTTAGACAAGCCAGGATACCCAGACTTCTCCCAGCTCTGCAATATGTAACATGGAGCTATAAATATTATTGAGTACTGCGTCCTTCGATTCAACATAAAAAATGCAATGAAAAGCCTTACCTCTAGAAATTCGGCAAACTCCAGAAGAAATTGCAGCTTCCAGTCAAGCGAAGAGCGCACAGGATCCTGGCTGATGTCACGTTTCGCTGTCCCTTTGAATGGAGTCCTGACGTTCAAAATATGCCAGAGCTTCAGCACAAGGCTGATGAAATCTGCAGTGGCCTGCCAGATCTTGCCTTCGTGCTCTGTGTAGTACCGCAGCGCATTTAGAGTGCTCTCATCGAAGACCGCCGCTGCCAGCTTCACCGAAGTTTTCTCAATGCTCTTTGGATTAAGCACGGCAGGGCTGAGCTTGTGCGCTAGCTTCAATGGCTTGGTTGCTTCCAGCTCGTAGAGCCGAACAATGTGTCCAAAGGGAGCCTCAGACACTTGTGGCCGAATTGGAATGGCAGGAAACCGAAATTCTCCTCGGATTTGAAAGTTATTGTAAATGTTCTTCAAATTGTGCACTGGATCGAACAGCACAAAAACAGGCTGTCCAGTTACTTCATCCATGAAGCAAGGGTTGAAGTTGTTGCCGCACAGGCCTCTGACAAACTTGCGGTTCACTGCGGCATTATCAACGCACACTGCACAAACGGTGAAATTCAACTTTCTTAAGACACTCATCGCCTGGTGAAACCATTCCGTAAGTTTCTTCGCAGTCAATGTTGCAACGGCATGCATCGCAATCATGTCCTTGTATTGACTCGCTACAGAGCGGATCATGAAGCAGCAGAGTGTCTTTGCTGTAGCTCCATCTGCATCCAGTCCATTCAACTGACCATTGTTGTACTCAACCCGATTGGCAATGTAGATCTCATCGATCGCAAGGACGACAACTTTCTCAACTTGTTCAAGCTTAGATGCCCGAAGTTTAAGATAGCCTTCGTTATCCAAACCTACCTTAGAACCAACTCTAGCTGTGATGGACCTCAAAGTGCGATCAGATGGCAGACAAAGTGCCTCCTGCTCCAGCATGGTCTTGTATGCAGCGGCACTGATTGAGTAAATTAAATACGAAAAAACGAGAAGCTCCTGCGAGTACCTGCGAGCAGAGGCTGGCTTCCTACTCAGCTTCAATTGCTCCAAAGCAAAGCTCACCGTTCGGTTATCTGCCAGCTCTTCCACCTCTTCTAACAGGTCTTCAGCCATATCCAGCAGATGCGAAACTTTATCGTCAGACTCGACCGTATCCTCCTTCAAAATCTTGATTCTCGACATGATGTTAACAAGCTGGCTAAGGGTCGAGACCTTGCCATTAGTCAACAGATCGACAAACCTTTTCATCTTCAGAGGCAATCCACGGAATCCACATGTGACGGTGAGGTCTTCAGCCAAGCAAATATAGCACGCAACATGAAAATTGGGCTCCATCTCAAGCATGTAAATGCACAGCTTGCCGTCACACAGAGAGAATTGAAAACCTGCTGGCTTACTCTCCTCCTGATCAAGTCTGGAGCGCACGTCGTGTAGGCTGCAATCAGCAATTGAGTCGGCTTCCTGAAAGGTGTCAATACTGCTTTGCAGGGCACTGAGTTCCCGCTCCAGACGTTCAGAAGAAGTCGCCGCTGTTAATCTCTGCGGCTTTTTTTCAGAGGACAAGTAGGATGGAGCGTTGGGAAAGATGGACGGCACAACCCCTTGTTTCAAAATGCGTCTTAGTAGTTGCTCCTTGCTTTTCTTACGTGCGACGTTTGTATCCATGGAACTTTCAACGAAGTCGTCCGGATGAAAATGTCTGGAGCAAATCCTTGAGTTTTTTGTTGGCTCAAACTCCTGCCTTGGGTTGGCTCGCTTCCACTTTTCCAGAAGGGCGGGGTCCTTCCATGGAAAACTATGGAAGCTGACTCCTGCGACAGTTCCATTTGCTCGATTTGAGCATCCGTACGCTGAGCAAGCCTTCACCATTAGTGGTCTTCACTCTCAGAGTCTCAGACAATTATAAGTGCTAGTTAGCAAAAACAAGGAGAGATCGTTCTTAGGACATGCTGTACAGTGCAGCGATTCTTGTAGTCCACTATAGGCCACAACCCCGGCCGAAATACGAACAGGGACGAATTGGAATGTACATTGTAGAGAGAGCTTTTTAGTGTACAACGAAAGCTTTCTTTCCCTCGTGAAACAAACACCCCAAGCCCCCAACTGGGGGACAGAAGGGAGAAGCAGTGCCCCCCTGTGGTATAGGGTGGAAAATAAAATTATCTCTCCTTCCAGTCCAGTTGCTTATAATCCCGGGGTCCGCGGCCTGGGGCTGCAGCCAGTTTGTAAAAATAGCCACCCCAACCTCCGCCCGCGGGCCGCTGTGTATTGAGGGGTGGTGGGTGCGCGTGTTCTGCGTTCAATGCAAATAAAACCCCCCGCGTGTTGGGGGGTTGAGTTAAATTTAATGCTTCCCCCAGAACGGGGGTTGGACTTGGGCTGAGTGTACATAGCAGTTGTACAGTGTAAACAGATAGATAGGAGTCAGGACAGGACTGAGTCGAGATTCAATTGGTTTTATTATTGGCGCCTTTTTTCTCCATTGGCAGCCCTGTGTATTAGTTTGGCAGTGAAATTCAATGAATAAACTTGCGAGCTTCTCTAGCAAGCAGTTGGGAAATCGGTAAATTTCAAACGCTAACTGTTCCTCGAGTTTTAAACTTTGAGAGGAAAAACTTATATTGCTGGAAAGATCTTGCAATGCTGAGTTCGGGGATATAAGTTGTTTGCTTTAAATACAATATGAAAAGAAAAAGCACAGCATTTAAAAAACTATTTCCATACTTTTTAACTTTCTGCAAAAATTATACTCAGTTTTGCGAGACGTAATAGATAAAGTTGGGGGAAGGGTTCAACTTCTCCCTGCTGCTGTGTATTGGAGGGTTGATTTAGATTGCACAATGTTTTTGTTAACTTTAACTGAGACTGATACTGACTGACTGTGAAATCGGTTGCGCAATGAATTGATTCAATTAGTTCAATATTTTTATCTGTGCCTTTTAACACGAAGCTGTGCGTAGTTCTAACCCTAACCCTAACCCTAACCCTAACCCTAACCAATGAATCCGGAGAGTTGAGTTGTTTGACGGAAAAAATTCGATTGAGTCCAGTTTAGCGGAGACGATTTCAATGTTTTAATTTTGACGGAGAGGATTTCTGTTTCGTGGAGAGGATTTCGATGGTGTTCAGTTTCACGGAGAGGATTTCTGTTTCGCGGAGATAATTAATGATTGATTTCTGTTTTATGGAGACGATTTTGATGGATTTAAGTTTCAAGGAGAGAATTTCGAAGGAGTCCAGTTTCACTGAGAGGATTTCGAAGGAGTCCAGTTTCACGGAGAGAATTTCGATGGTTTTCAGTTGCACGGACAGGATTTCTGCTTCGCGGAGAAGATCTTGATAGATTTGGCATCTTCAATCAGTCAGAGAAGAGAGTAAAGAGAAGAATGAAAAGAGAAGAGAGATGAGATGATAGAAAACAGAGTAGAAATGAGTGGAGAAATTAGACATGACAGATGGGAGAAAAGAGGGGAGTAAGGCGGGAACGAAGGAGAGAGAAGAGAAGAGGAGAGAGGAGATGAAGGGAGAGGATATGAGAGAGGAGATATGAGATAGCAGAGAGGAGACAGGAGAGAGAAGAAAGGAGGGATAAGAGCGTACAGAGGCAATAGAAGAGAGGAAAGAGAGGAGAGACGTGAGAGGTGAGAGGAGAGAGATGAAAGATCAGAGATCAGAGATTTAAAAGAAGAAAGTAGTGAGGAGAAAGAAGAGGGTAAAGATGAGAGTGCAGAGAGGAGAGAAACGAGAGGAGACAGGTGGTAGAAAGGAGTGTAAAAACAGCAGATAAGAAAGGGGAGGGTGAGAGTGAGAGCATATAGGGAAGTGTAAAAGGGGAGCAGAGGAGAGAGAATAGATAAGTGAGTAGAGAAGAGATATGAGAGAGGAAAGACGAGGGGAGAGAGGAGACAGGAGAGAGTAAATTTGAAAGACCTGGGAGAAGAGATAAATAAGATAGTACAGATGAGAGGAGAGAGAGGAGAGATGAGAGATGTAATGAGAAAAGAGATGAGTGAGAAAATAAAAGAGAGAAGAGATTAGAGATTAGAGAAGAGATGAGGGGAGATGAGAGGAGAGAAGAGAGAATGGAGAGGAGAGAAAAGAGAGGAGAGGAGACAGGTGATGCAGTAGAAAGGAGGGAGATAAGAAAGGAGAGGTTGAGAGCGTATAAGAGATACGAGAAATGAGAGCAGAGAGAAGAGAGAAAAGGGAAGAGAGAAAGTAGAGCGGAGACGATAGATAAGTGATTAGAGATGAGATATGAGAGAGGAGAGAAAAGGGGAGAGATAAGATAGAAGATGGGAGAGTAGACAGGAGAGGGTACAGACGAAAGACGAGGGAGAAGAGATAAATAAGGTAGTTGAGATAAATAAGAGAGTAGGGGTAGAGATGAGATGAGAGAGAGGAGAGAGAAGCGAGTCACAATAATAGCGAAGAGAGGAGAGAGTAGATATGAGAGACGTAAGAGTCTTTGAGCTATGGTCTTTGAAAGGTTTGTAAAGAATTTGAAGACGATTTGGAAGATGGGGTTCAAGACATGGAATTTCAGTTGATGGATAATTCAGGGAATGGAATTCCGGTGATGGGAGTTCTTCCCCTTTCTCCTCCGAAGGAGGAGTTCCACTCGTCTTAATACTAAAACTGACGCGATGTTTGTCTGTCTGTATGTATGTATGTATGTATGTAGCAAGTGAACTCCTACAATTCTGCCAAGTCAGCGTTGAAACTTATATGGGAAAACTGCAAATTTTCCGGAGCAGGCTTTAGGCTATTTTAATTTTTAATTTTCCAATTTTAACATCCCTAAAAAAGCAGAAAACTGCTTTTTTAACCACCAATAACCTTCTTTGGCCACTCTGCCTGGGGCTGCAGCCAGTTTGTAAAAATAGCCACCCCAACCTCCGCCCGCGGGCCGCTGTGTATTGAGGGGTGGTGGGTGCGAGTGGAAATAAAACCCCCCGCGTGGTGGGGGGGGGTCAGTTAAATTTAATGCTTCCCCCAGAACGGGGGGTTGGGCTTGGGCTGAGTGTACATAGCAGTTGTACAGTGTAAACAGATAGATAGGAGTCAGGACTGTGTCGAGATTCAATTGGTTTTATTATTGGCGCCTTTTTTCTCCATAGGCAGCCCTGTGTATTAGTTTGGCAGTGAAATTCAATGAATAAACTTGCGAGCTTCTCTAGCAAGCAGTTGGGAAATCGGTAAATTTCAAACGCTAACTGTTCCTCGAGTTTTAAACTTTGAGAGGAGAAACTTATATTGCTGGAAAGATCTTGCAATGCTGAGTTCGGGGATATAAGTTGTTTGCTTTATATATGAAAAGAAAAAGCACAGCATTTAAAAAACTATTTCCATACTTTTAACTTTCTGCAAAAATTGTACTTAGTTTTGCGAGACGTAATAGATAAAGTTGGGGGAAGGGTTCAACTTCTCCCTGCTGCTGTGTATTGGAGGGTTGATTTAGATTGCACAATGTTTTTGTTAACTTTAACTGAGTTAACAAAGTGATACTGACTGACTGGGAAATCGGTTGCGCAATGAATTGATTCAATTAGTTCAATATTTTTATCAGTGCCTTTTAACACGAAGCTGTGCGTAGTTCTAACCCTAACCCTAACCCTACCCTAACCAATGAATCCGGAGAGTTGAGTTGTTTGATGGAAAAAATTCGATTGAGTCCAGTTTAGCGGAGACGATTTCAATGTTTTAATGTTTTTTGACGGAGAGGATTTCTGTTTCGTGGAGAGGATTTCGATGGTGTTCAGTTTCACGGAGAGGATTTCTGTTTCGCGGAGATAATTAATGATTGATTTCTGTTTTATGGAGACGATTTTGATGGATTTAAGTTTCAAAGAGAGGATTTCGAAGGAGTCCAGTTTCACGGAGAGGATTTCGATGGTCTTCAGTTGCACGGACAGGATTTTTCTGCTTCGCGGATAGGATCTTGATGGATTTGGCATCTTCAATCAGTCAGAGAAGAGAGTAAAGAGAAGAATGAAAGAGAAGAGAGATGAGATGATAGAAAACAGAGTAGAAATGAGTGGAGAGATTAGACATGACAGATGGGAGAGAAGAGGGGAGTAAGGCGGGAACGAAGGAGAGAGAAGAGAAGAGGAAAGAGGAGATGAAGGGAGAGGATATGAGAGAGGAGATATGAGATAGCAGAGAGGAGACAGGAGAGAGAAGAAAAGAGGGATAAGAGCGTACAGAGGCAATAGAAGAGAGGAAATAGAGGAGAGAGATGAGAGGAGAGAGATTAAAGATCAGAGATCAGAGATTTAAAAGAAGAAAGTAGTGAGGAGAAAGAAGAGGGTAAAGATGAGAGTGCAGAGAGGAGAGAAACGAGGAGACAGGTGGTAGAAAGGAGTGTAAAAAAACAGGAGATAAGAAAGGAGAGGGTGAGAGTGAGAGCATATAGGAAAGTGTAAAAGGGGAGCAGAGGAGAGAGAATAGATAAGTGAGTAGAGAAGAGATATGAGGGAGGAGAGATTCGAGATTAGAGAAGGGATGAGGGGAGATGAGAGGAAAGAAGAGAGAATGGAGAGGAGAGAAAAGAGAGGCGAGGAGACAGGTGATGCAGTAGAAAGGAGGGAAGAAAGATGGTAGATAAGAAAGGAGAGGGTGAGGGCGTATAAGAGATACGAGAAATGAGAGCAGAGAGAAGAGAGAAAAGGGAAGAGAGAAAGTAGAGCGGAGACAATAGATAAGTGAGTAGAAATGAGATATGAGAGAGAAGAGATAAGCGAGAAGAGTAGGAATAGAGTAGAGAGAGAAGCGAGAGAAGGGAGAGAGGAGGGAGAAGAGAGATGAAAGATCATAGATGAGAGAGAAGAAAGTGTAGAGATGAGTAATTAGTGAGGAGAAAGAAGAGAGTAAAAATAAAAATCAGAGCGCAGGGCGCAAGAGATGAGAGATGGGAGTTGATAGATTGTAGAGGATTTGGAGATGATTTGGAAGATGGGATTCAATTCATGGAATTGCAGCTGATAGGAGTTCTTCCCCTTCAGAATTCCGGTGATGGGAGTTCTTCCCCTTTCTCCTCCGAAGAAGGAGTTCCACTCGTTAATACTAAAAGTGGTGCGTTGTTTGTGTGTATGTATGTTGTAAGTGAACTCCTACAATACTGCCAAGTCAGCGTCGAAACTAATATGGGAAAACTGCAAATTTTCCGGAGCAGGCTTTAGGCTATTTTAATTTTTAATTTTCACATTTTAACATCCCCAAAAAAGCAGAAAACTGCTTTTTAACCCCCAATAACCTTCTTTGGCCACTCTGCCTGGGGCTGCAGCCAGTTTGTAAAAATAGCCACCCCAACCTCCGCCCGCGGGCCGCTGTGTATTGAGGGGTGGTGGGTGCGCGTGTTCTGGGTTCAATGCAAATAAAACCCCACGCGTGTTGGGGGGTTGAGTTAAATTTAATGCTTCCCCCAGAACGGGGGTTGGGCTTGGGCTGAGTGTACATAGCAGTTGTACAGTGTAAATAGATAGACTGTGTCGAGATTCATTTGGTTTTATTATTGGCAGCCCTGTGTATTAGTTTGGAAGTGAAATTCAATGAATTGCGAGCTTCTCTAGCAAGCAGTCGGGAAATCGGTAAATTTCAAACGCTAACTGTTCCTCGAGTTTTAAACTTTGAGAGGAGAGACTTATATTGCTGGAAAGATCTTGCAACGCTGAGTTCGGGGATATAAGTTGTATGCTTTAAATATGAAAAGAAAAAGCACAGAATTTAAAAAACTATTTCCATACTTCTAACTTTCTGCAAAAATTGTACTCAGTTTTGCGAGACGCAATAGATAAATTTGGGCGTATTGGAAGGGGGTCTGCCGCTGCGTATTGGAGGGTTGATTTAGATTGCGCAACCGTTTGTTTAACTTTAAATAAGACTGATACTGTCTGACAGAGAAATGGTTTGCGCAATTAATTGATTCAATTAATTCAACACGCAGCTCTGTGCAGCTCTAACCCTACCCTAACCAATGAATTCTGAGAGTTAAGTTCTTTTTGACAGAGAAAATTTCGATTGAGTCCAGTTTCACGGAGTATTCTGATGGTTTTCGGTTTCACGGAGAGGATTTCTTTTTCGTGGAGAGAATCTAGATGTATTTCTGTTTTACGGAGACGATTTTGATGGATGTCAGTTTCACTCAGAGGATTTCCATGGAGCCCAGTTTCACGGAGAGGATTTCTGTTTCGCGGATTGGATTTCGAAAGGAGTCCAGTTTCACGGAGAGGGTTTCTGTTTCGCGGAGAGGATTTCTGTTTCACGGAGGGATTTTGATGGATTTGGTATCTTCAGTCAGTCAGTAAAGAGAGTAAAGAGAAGAGTGAAAAGAGAAGAGAGAAGAGATTATAGAAAAGAGAGTAGAGATGAGAGAGGACAGATTAGACATGACAGATGGGAGAGAAGAGGGGAGTAAGGCGGGAACGAAGAGGGAGAGAGAAGAAAAGAGGAGAGAGGAGATGAGAGTGAAGATATGAGATAGCAGAGGGAGACAGGAGAGATGAGAGGAGAGAGAAGAGAGGAGCTGAGAGTAGAGGAGAAAGAAATAGTGAGATGAGGCATGAGGGATGAGAGATGAGAGAGGAGAGAAGAGAGGAGAGAGGAGAAAACAGGGGATAAAGGAGACAGGAGAGAAAGACGAAAGACAAGGGTGAAGAGATAAATAAGGTGGTAGAGATGAGAGACGTGAGAGGAGAGAAAAGAGAAGAGAGGAGACAGAAGAATCTGAGTCTGGACAATGGCAGTCAGTTTTTGCGAACAGGGAAAACAAGATATGGTTTTATGGCTTTACAGAGGATTTGGAGATGATTTGGAAGATATGATTCAAGTCATGGAATTTGAGCTGATGGATTTCAGGGAATGGAATTCCGGTGATGGGAGTTCTTCCCCATTCTCCTCCAGAGGAGGAGTTGGCCTCGTCTTAATACTAAAACTGGTGCGTTGTTTGTTTGTCTGTATGTGTGTTGCAATTTTTCTCCTAAACTACTGGCAAGTCAGCGTTGAAACTTATATGGGAAAACTGCAAATTTTCCGGACTGGGTTTATAGCTATTTTAATCTTTCATTTTTACATTTTAAGATCCCTAAAAAAGCAGAGAACTGATTTCTTAACCTTCTTTGGCCCTTCTGTGGCCACTCTGCCTCTCCAGTGGAGGGATTGCAGTCTGTTTGTAAAAATAGCCACCCCAACCTCCGCCCGCGGGTCGCTGTGTTTTAGGGGGGGGGGTGGGTGCACGTATTCCGCGTTCAATGCAAATAACCCCCCCCCCCGCGTGTTGGGGGGTTCAATTAAATTTAACGATTGCCCCGGAATGGGCGGTTAAGCTTGGGCTGAGTGTACATAGAAGTTGTACAGTGTAAGGAGATAGCTAGGAATGTGTCGAGATTTAATTGATTTTATTATCGGCGCCATTCAATAGGCAGCCACGTGTTTGCTGGGCAGTAAAATTCAATGAATAAACTTGCGAGCCTCTTTAGCAGGCAGTGAACGCACACTCGATACTTTAATGCTTTAAATCAGGAAATTTCAAACGCTAACTGTTCCTCGAGTTTTAAACTTTCAGAGGAGAGACTTATATTGCTGGAAAGATCTTGCAATACTGAGTTCGGGGATATAAGTTGTTTGCTTTAAATGTGAAAACAAAAAGCACAGCATTTAAAAAACGATTTCCATACTTTTAACTTTCTGCAGTGTACTCATTTTGGAGTTCAATGGGGTTCGACCAACCCCCCAACAGTTGGTGGGAGGGGGGGGGGCGATTCAACTTTTAATTGCCACTGCGCAAGGGGGTCAGTCGCTGTGTATTGGAGGGTTGATTTAGTTTGCGCAATCTTTTTGTTAACTTTTACCGAGACTGATACTGACTGACTGTGAAATCGGTTGCGCATTCAATGAATTCAATTGGTTCAATTTTTTATCGGCGCCTTTCAACACGCTGCTGCGTTGTAGCTCTAACCCTAACCCTAACCCTAACCATAACCACTAAATTCTGAGAGTTGATTCTTTTTGACGGAGAAAATTTCGATTCAGTCCAGTTTTATGAAGAGAATTTCTGTTTCGCGGAGACGATTTCGATGATGTTCAGTTTCGCGGAGAGGAGTTCGATGATGGGATTCAGGGAATGGCATTTCAGGGAATGGAGTTCCGGTGATGGGAATTCTTCCCCTTTCTCCTCCAGGGGAGGAGTTGGCCTCGTCTCTATATATACTAAAGTTGACGCGTTGTTTGTCTGTCTGTATGTCTGTCTGTATGTCTGTCTGTATGTCTGTCTGTCATTTCGACAACTCCTCCTTGAATAGTGCCAACTCAGCGTTGAAACTTATATGGGAAGATTGGAAATTATCCGAGGTCGGCTATAGGCTATTTTAATTCTGAAATTTTAATTTCTAAGATCCTCAAAAAAGCAGAAAACGGCGGTCTTGACCTTTGATAATCTTAATTGTACCCTCTTTCTGCTTGGAGCTGAAAATTTGCATGAATTTCAAGTGATTGCGCCACAACTTTTCCCTATCTCTGCAGTGTATTTTCTCTCCAGTGGGGGGATGGGGCGTTCTAAATGGCTGCCTGTGTACAATCGGACCCTGGCTCACTGGCTGACTGTATAGACAATTGCGCAAAGATTTGTGTTCTAATTTTCAATAGGCAGCCCTGTGATTTTGTTGAACCTTGAAATTCAATGCATAAACTTGCGGGCCTCTTTAGCAGGCAGTGAACGTACAATCGATACTTCAATGCTATAAATCAGACAGTTTCAAACGCTAACTGTTCCTCGAGTTTTAAACTTTGAAAGAAGAGACTTATATTGCTGGAAAGATCTTGGAACGCTGAGTTCGGGGATATAAATTGTTTGCTTTAAATATGAAAAGAAAAAGCACAGCATTTGAAAAACTATTTCCATACTTTTAACTTTTTGCAAATATTGTACTCAGTTTTGCGAGACGAAATAGATAAAGTTGGGGGGGGTTCAACTTCTCACTACTGCTGTGGATTGGAGGGTTGATTTATATTGCGCAATGTTTTTCTTAACTTTAACTGAGACTGATAATGACTGACTGTGAAATCGGTTGCGACATCAATTTGTTTCATTATCTGTGCCTTTTAATAGGCTGCCCGTGTAATAGCCGGCCTGTGTAATGAATGAATAAACTTGCGAGCCTCTTTGGCAGGCAGTGAACGTACACTCGATATTTCAATGCTTTAAAACGGGAACTTTCAAACGCTAACTGCTCTTCGAGTTCTAAACTTTAAGAGAAGAGACTTATACTGCTGAAAAGATCTTGCAACGCTGAGTTCGAGGATATAAATTGTTTGCTTTAAATATAAAGACTAAAAGCACAGCATACAAAAACTATTTCCATACTTTTAGCTTTCTGCAAAGATTGTACTCATTTTTAGTTCAATGCCCCCAACACCCGGGTTCAATTTCTAACTGCCACTGCGTATTGAAAAGGGGCCGGGCTCTGTGTACTGGAGGGTTGATTTAAATTGCGCAATCTTTTTGTTCACTTTACCTGAGACTGATACTGACTGACTTTGAAATCGGTTGCGCAATCAATTGATTCAATTGGCTCAATTTTTTATTTAAACACGCAGCTGTGTGTAGCTCTAACCCTAACCCTAACCCTAACAATAACCCTAACCAATGAATCCTAATATTTTATTCTTTTTGACGGAGAAAATTTCGATTGAGTCCAGTTTTAAAGAGATAATTTCAATGGTTTTCAGTTTCACGGAGAGGATTTCTGTTTCGCGGAGAGGATTTCAATGGTTTTCAGTTTCACGGAGAGGATTTCTGCTTCGCGGAGAGGATCTTGATAGATTTGGCATCTTCAATCAGTCATAAAAGAGAGTAAAGAGAAGATCAAAAAGAGAAGAGACATGAGATGGTATAAAACAGAGTAGAAATGAGTGGATAGATTAGACATGACCGATGGAAGAGAAGAGGGGAGTAAGGCGGAAACGAAGAGGGAGAGAGAAGAGAAGAGGAGAGAGGAGATGAGAGGGGAGATATGAGATAGCAGAGGGAGACAAGAGAGATAATAGAAAAGAGAATAGATGACGGATAAGAGCGTACAGAGGAAATAGAAGAGAGGGGAGAGTAGAGGAGAAAGAAAGAGTGAGATGAGGGAAGAGATATGAGAGAGGAGATATGAGAGACGTGAGAGTCTTTGAGCTATGGTCTTTGAAAGGTTTTGTAAAGAATTTGGAGAGATGATAGGAGAGAGAATAGAGATGAGGGATAAGAGCGTACAGGGGAAATAGATGAGAGGGAGAGTAGAGAAGAAAGAAAGAGTGAGATGAAGGATGAGAGATGAGGGAGGAGAGGGAGAGAGAAGAGAGGAGAAAAGAGGGGAGAAATGAGACAGGAGAGAGTAGAGACGAAAGACCAGGGAGAAGATATAAATAAGGGAGTAGGGGTAGAGATGAGATGAGAGAGAGGAGAGAGAAGAGAGTCACGATAATAGCGAAGAGAGGAGAGAGGAGATATGAGAGACGTAAGAGTCTTTGAGCTATGGTCTTTCAAAGGTTTTGTAAAGAATTTGGAGACGATTTGGAAGATGGGATTCAAGTCATGGAGTTTCAGCTGATGGATTTCAGGGAATGGAATTCCGGTGATGGGAGTTCTTCCCTTTCTCCTCCGAAGGAGGAGTTCCACTTCTATATATACTAAAGTTGACGTGTTGTTTGTCTGTCTGTCTGTGTGTGTGTGTGTCATTTCGACAACTCCTCCTTGAATAGTGGCAACTCAGCGTTGAAACTTATATGGGAAGATTGGAAATTATCCGAGGTCGGCTATAGGCTATTTTAATTCTGAAATTTTAATTTCTAAGATCCTCAAAAAAGCAGAAAACGGCGGTCTTGACCTTTGATAATCTTAATTGTACCCTCTTTCTGCTTGGAGCTGAAAATTTGCATGAATTTCAAGTGATTGCGCCACAACTTTTCCCTATCTCTGCAGTGTATTTTCTCTCCAGTGGGGGGATGGGGCGTTCTAAATGGCTGCCTGTGTACAATCGGACCCTGGCTCACTGGCTGACTGTATAGACAATTGCGCAAAGATTTGTGTTCTAATTTTCAATAGGCAGCCCTGTGATTTTGTTGAACCTTGAAATTCAATGCATAAACTTGCGGGCCTCTTTAGCAGGCAGTGAACGTACAATCGATATTTCAATGCTTTAAATCAGAAAGTTTCAAACGCAAACTGTTGCTCGAGTTTTTAACTTTGAGAGAAAAAATTTATATTGCTGGAAAGAACTTGCAAAGCTGATTTCAGGGATATAAATTGTTTGCTTCAAATATGAAAACTAAAAGCTCTGCATTGCAAAAACTATTTCCATACTTTAAACTTTCTGCAAAGATTGTACTCATTTTGGCGAGAGGTGAGAGATAAAGTTGGGGTTTCGACTTCTAACTGGCGCTGTGTATAGGAAGGGGGTCAGTTGCTTTGTATTGGAGGGTTGATTAGATTGCGCAAACTTTGTGTTAACTTTAACTGAGACTTATACTGACTAACACAGAAATATATTGCGCAATCAATTGATTCAATTGGTTAGCTTTTTTATTATCGGCCCTGTGTATTAGCTTGGCAGTGAAATTCAATGTACAAAATTGCGAGCCTCACAGGCAAGCAGTCAGGAAATCGGTAAATTTCAAACGCTAACTGATCCTTGAGTTTTAAACTTTGAGAGGAGAGACTTATATTGCTGGAAAGATCTTGCAACGCTGAGTTTAGGGATATAAGTTGTTTGCTTTAAATATGAAAAGAAAAAGCACCGCATTTAAAAAACTATTTCCATACTTTTAACTTTCTGCAAAAATTGTACTCAGTTTTGCGAGACGTAATAGATAAAGTTGGGGGAGGGTTCAACTTCTCACTGCTGCTGTGTATTGGAGGGTTGATTTAGATTGCGCAATGTTTTTGTTAACTTTAACTGAGACTGATACTGACTGACTGTGAAATCGGTTGCGCAATGATTTGATTCAATTAATTCAATATTTTTATCAGTGCCTTTTAACACGAAGCTGTGCGTAGTTCTAACCCTAACCCTAACCCTAACCCTAACCCTAATGAATCTGGCGAGTTGAGTTGTTTGACGGAAAAAATTCGATTAAGTCAAGTTTAGCGGAGACGATTTCAATGTTTAAATTCTGACGGAGAAGATTTCTGTTTCGTGGAGAGGATTTCGATGATGTTCAGTTTCACGAAAGGATTTCCATGGTGTTCAGTTTCACGGAGAGGATTTCGATCATGTTCAGCTTCACGGAGAGGCTTTCTGTTTCGCGGAGATAATTTATGATTGATTTCTGTTTTATGGAAACAATTTTGATGGATTTAAGTTTCAAGGAGAGGATTTCGAAGGAGTCCAGTTTCACTGAGAGGATTTCGATGGTTTTTAGTTGCACAGACAGGATTTTTGCTTCGCAGAGAGGATCTTGATGGATTTGGCATCTTCAATCAGTCAGAGAAGAGAGTAAAGAGAAGACTGAGAAGAGAAGAGAGAAGAGATGATAGAAAACAGAGTATAATTGAGTGGAGAGATTAGACATGACAGATTGGAGATGATAGGAGAGAGAATAAATGAGGGATAAGAGCGTACAGAGGCAATAGAAGAGAGGGGAGAGTAGAGGAGAAAGAAAGAGTGAGATGAGGAGATGAGGGATGAGAGAGCAGGGGAGAGAGGAGGGAGAAGAGAGATGGAAGATAGAGATGAGAGAGATAAAAGTGCAGAGAGAAGTAATTAGTGAGGAGAAAGAAGAGAGTAAAAATAAAAATCAGAGCGCAGGCCGCAAGAGTTGAGAGATGGGAGTTGATAGATTGTAGAGGATTTGGAGATGATTTGGAAGATGGGATTCAATTCATTGAATTTCAGCTGATAGGAGTTCTTCCCCTTCAGAATTCCGGTGATGGGAGTTCTTCCCCTTCAGAATTCCGGTGATGGGAGTTCTTCCCATTTCTCCTCCGAAGGAGGAGTTCCACTCTTAATACTAAAAGTGGTGCGATGTTTGTTTGTTTGTCTGTTTGTCTGTTTGTCGGTGTGTTGCAATTTTTCTCCTAGAATACTGGCAAGTCAGCGTCGAAAATTATTTGGGGAAACTGCAAATTGTCCGGGTCGGGCTATAGGCTATTTTAATATTTTATTTTCGATTGTTAAGATCCCTAAAAAAGCAGAAAACTGCAATCTTGACCTTTGATAATCTTATTTGTCCCCTCTTTCTGCTCGGAGCTGATAAAATGCATCAATTTTGATTGATTGCGCCATAAATTTCTCCTATCTCGCCAGTGCATTTCTCTCCAGTTGGGGGATGGGGCGTTCTAAGTGACTGCGTGTGTACACTTGGACCCTGGCTCACTGGCGCACTGTATAGATGATTGCGCAATGATTTGGCTACTGTTAAGTTGTTCTGCCTTTCAACATGAAGCCCTGTGTATTGTGGGAGAGTGAACTTCATTGCATAACTCGCGAGTCGCTTTAACAGGCGGTGAGCGTACACTCGATATTTCAATGCTTTAAATCGGAAAGTTGTAAACGCTAACTGCTCTTCGAGTTCTAAACTTTAAGAGAAAAGACTTATATTGCCGGAAAGAGCTTGCAACACTGAGTTTGGAGGTATAAGTTGTTTGCTTTAAATATGAAAACAAAAAGGACAGCATTCAAAAACTATTTCCAATCTTTTAACTTTCTGCAAAGATTGCACTTAGTTTCCCGAGACGTAATAGATAAAGTTGGGGAGAGGGTTCAACTTCTTACTGCCACTGTGTATTGGAGGGTTGATTTAGATTGCGCAATCATTTTGTTCACTTTACCTGAGCCTGATACTGACTGAATGAGAAATCGGTTGCGCAATAAATTGATTCAATTAATTCAATATTCTTATCAGCGCCTTTCAACCCGCAGCTCTGTGCAGCTCTAACCCTAACCCTAACCCTAACCCTAACCCTAGCCACTGAATCCTGAGTTTAGTTCTGTTTGACGGAGAAAATTTTAATTGAGTCCAGTTTCACGGAGAGGATTTCTGTTCCGCGGAGAGGATTTCGATGGTGTTCAGTTTCGCGGAGAGGGGTTGGATGGTAGGATTCAGCTGATGAATTTCAGGGAATGGAATTCCGGTGATGGGAATTCTTCCCCTTTCTCCTCCAGAGGAGGAGTTGGCCTCGTTAATACTACAAGTGATGCGTTGTTTGTGTGTATGTATGTTGTAAGTGAACTCCTACAAGTAAGTGCGTCGAAACTTATATGGGAAAACTGCAAATTTTCCGGAGCAGGCTTTAGGCTATTTTAATTTTTAATTTTCACATTTTAACATCCCTAAAAAAGCAGAAAACCGCTTTTTCAACCCTCAATAACCTTCTTTGGCCACTCTGCCTGGGGCTGCAGCCAGTTTGTAAAAATAGCCACCCCAACCTCCGCCCGCGGGCCGCTGTGTATTGAGGGGTGGTGGGTGCGCGTGTTCTGGGTTCAATGCAAATAAAACCCCACGCGTGTTGGGGGGTTGAGTTAAATTTAATGCTTCCCCCAGAACGGGGGTTGGGCTTGGGCTGAGTGTACATAGCAGTTGTACAGTGTAAATAGATAGACTGTGTCGAGATTCAATTGGTTTTATTATTGGCGCCTTTTTTCCATAGGCAGCCCTGTGTATTAGTTTGGCAGTGAAATTCAATGAATAAGCTGAATTGCTCGAGCTTCTCTAGCAAGCAGTCGGGAAATTGGTAAATTTCAAACGCCAACTGTTCCTCGAGTTTTAAACTTTGAGAGGAGAAACTTATATTTCTGGAAAGATCTTGCAACGCTGAGTTCGGGGATATAAGTTGTTTGCTTAAATTATGAAAAGAAAAAGCACAGCATTTAAAAAACTATTTCCATACTTTTAACTTTCTGCAAAAATTGTACTCAGTTTTGCGAGACGTAATAGATAAAGTTGGGGGGAGGGTTCAACTTCTCCCTGCTGCTGTGTATTGGAGGGTTGATTTAGATTGCGCAATGTTTTTGTTAACTTTAACTGAGAATGATACTGACTGACTGTCAAATCGGTTGCGCAATGAATTGATTCAATTAGTTCAATATTTTTATCAGTGCCTTTTAACACGAAGCTGTGCGTAGTTCTAACCCTAACCCTAACCCTAACCAATGAATCGGGAGAGTTGAGTTGTTGGACGGAAAAAATTCGATTGAGTCCAGTTTAGCGGAGACGATTTCAATGTTTGTATTTTGACGGGGAGGATTTCTGTTCTGTGGAGAGGATTTCGATGGTGTTCAGTTTCACGGAGAGGATTTCGATGATGTTCAGCTTCACGGAGAGGATTTCTGTTTCGCGGAGATAATTTATGATTGATTTCTGTTTTATGGAGACGATTTTGATGGATTTAAGTTTCAAGGAGAGGATTTCGAAGGAGTCCAGTTTCACAGAGAGAATTTTTATGGATTTCTGTTTGATGGAGAGGATTTCGATGGATTTGGCACCTTGAGTCAGTCAGAGAAAAGAGAAAAGAGATGATAGAAAAGAGAGTAGATTTGAGAGAGGAGAGATTAGGGATGACATATAGGAGAGAATAGGAGAGTAAGGCGAGAATGAAGAGGGAGAGAGAAGAGAAGAGGAGAGAGGAGATGAAAGGGGAGATAAAAGATAGCAGAGAGAGAGACAGGAGAGATGTGAGGAGAAAAGAGAGGAGGGATAAGAGCGTATAGAGGAAATAGAAGAGAGTAGAGAGTAGAGGAGAAAGAAGAGTGAGATGAAGGATGAGAGATGAGAGAGGAGAGGAGAGAGGAGAGAGAAGATATGAGAAAAGAGGGGAGAAAAGATACAGGAGAGAGTAGAGACAAAAGACCAGGGAAAAGAGATAAATGAGGGAGTAGAGATGAGAGGAGAGGGAGGAGAGAGATGAAGATCAGACATGAGAGAAATGAAAGAGTAGAAAGGAGAAATTATTGAGGAGAAAGAAGAGGGTAAAGATGAGAGTGCAGAGAGGAGAGTTAAGAGATGCAATGAGAAAAGAGATGAGTGAGAAAATAAGAGAGAGAGATTTGAGAAGATAGGGGAGAAGATGAGAGGAGAAAGGAAAGGAGAGAAGAGAGAATGGAGAGGAGAGAAAAGAGAGGAGACAGGAGACGTTAGAAAGGAGGGCAGAAAGATGAGAGATAAGAAAGGAGAGGGTGATATGAGAGATATGAGATATGAGAGCAGAGACATGAGAGTCCGAGTCTAGACAATGCCAGTGAGTTTTTGCAAACAGGGAAAACAAGAAATCCGATATTTAAAATGCATTGTAGAGGATTTGGAGATGATTTGGAAGATGGGATTCAAGTCATGGAATTTTAGCTGATGGGAGTTCTTCCCCTTCAGAATTCCGGTGATGGGAGTTCTTCCCCTTTCTCCTCCAGAGGAGGAGTTCCACTCGTCTACCTATAAAAGTCAAAACTCTGTGTGTGTGTGTGTGTGTGTACAAATTACTTCGCTATAGACTCCCAAACCGCTCAACCAAATTACACCAAATTTTGCACCCACCCTAAATTCACTACGGAAAGTGTCATAGGCTACCTTAAAATTTCCTAAATTTGAGTCTTTCCACCTAAAAGTGCAAAAAACTGCTCAAAATGCGCGATTTTTTCACTAAATCCTCCATAGCGCCGCTCCACTTCCACCAATTCTCTTCAAATTTGACACAATTAATCTTCAACTATTTTGACACAATCGTGTAAAATTTTGGGTTTCAAAATTAATCCTGAGCGGCGCTGTGCACTTTTAAAGTTTGGCTGTTTTTTCAGCGTAGCAACCACCCCAACCTCCGCCCGCCTACCTCTCTTTCCCGATCTGGGCCCAGATACGTAAAAGGGGTTTCAAAATTAACTAACTTTCAGCTGCCATACGTTAAGCTCCACGTAAAGCGATTGAGTTTAAACTTGACACAATTCTTCATTGACTCATTCTCTATCTAAATGTAAAGTTTCAACTCTGTCACTCATTCAGAAAAGAAACTGTAAGCATGTGAAGTTTGTCTGCTTTTTCTATTGTTTGTGCCACTCACTCAATCATCCCCCAGAGCCAGACCAAGGGTCAGGCGATAGGGCTGAATGTACATGGCAATGTACAGTGTTTTGGAATAGCTTTGTTTATGGCCTTCTCTGCACCCCCATGGAGAGGCTACGTTTAGCCATCCATAACAGTTTAGTGAGAAATTCTAACCACTGTCCTCTACTCCTCTGTATAGGCAAACTCTGAAGCAGTTAACGGTGGATGGCAAATCAAGGTAATTCAGCAAAAATCAGCATGGTTTGTAAAAGCGAAAGATTTATGAAAAGGCGATGCAATGCAATACAAGATACAACCCTACTAAATTAGTCACACCATGGAAATTTAAGGTTTCTCTTAAAGGTACTTTAAAATTTAAATGGCCTCCCAAAAAATGCGTATTTCCTTGGTTGTGAGACTGATGCAGACTGCAGTGGAGCTAAAGATACACAAATTCTTTTCAGGGCTTGCAAATTGGCAAGAAAGATGACATGATCGAGGGATGAGAACAGCCATGAGGGATGAGAACAGCCATGACAAACTACGTCCCACAAACTGGCTTTCCAAGCAGGAATGGGCAGACTTTTACCCCAAAGGCTAGAAAAGAATCCAGCTTATGGCTGAGTGGCAGTTGAGAGTGGAGAGAAGAAGGAATAGACTATTCGAAAAGAGAGGAGAGGTGAGAGAGGGAATAACAGAAAGATAAAAGATAATAGGAGAGATAAGGGAGTGAGAGGAGAGAGTAGAGAGGAGCGAGTAGAGAGGAGAGAGCAGAGAGCAGCAGATGAGATGAGAGCAGAGAGAAGAGCAGAGAAGAGTTAGTAAAGAGGAGAAAGGAGAGATGAGAGAGTAAATGGAAGAGAGAAGAGATAAGGTTGTACAGATGAGAGAGGTGTAAGGAGAGATGAGAAATGAGAGATGAGAGATAAAGGAGGAGAGTGGAGAGAGAAGAGACGAGACAAGAGAGGGAGAGAGTATATAGAAGAGGGAAGAGAAGAGAATAGAAGAAAGGAGAAAGGAAAGTGAGGAGACAAAAGAGGTGAAAGAAAAGAGTACAGAGGACAGAATGAGAGAACATATAAGACAGTAAAGATGACAGATGAAAGAGGGGGGATGAGCTGAGAGCAGAGACGAAAACGAACAGACGAGAGATGGGAGAGTAGAGAGAACAGAGGAGAGATAAGAGAGAAGAGATTACAGGGACGAGAGGAGAGACAAAGGGAGAGAGAAGTGAGTGAGGCGAGAGGAGAGAAAAGAGGAGAATGGAGGGGAGAGAGTAGAGAGGAGAAGAAAGATGGGAGAAGAGAGATAAGAGAGAGGGGGGAAGCAGAGAGAGAGGGGGGAAGCAGAGAGAGAGGGGGGAAGCAGAGAGAGAGAGGGGGAAGCAGAGAGAGAGGGGGAAGCAGAGAGAGAGGGGGAAGCAAAGAGAGAGGGGGAAGCAGAGAGAGAGGGGGGAAGCAGAGAGAGAGGGGGAAGCAGAGAGAGAGAGAGAGAGAGAGAGAGAGAGAGAGAGAGAGAGAGAGAGAGAGAGAGAGAGAGAGAGGGGGAAGCAGAGAGAAATGAAAAGAGATAAAAGAGAAGAGAGAGAAGAGAAAGGAGAGATCAGAGAGCAAATAAAGACGAGAGAGAGGAGAGGCGAAGGAAAAGACGAGAGAAGAGTGGGAGGAGAGGAAAGAGAAAAGAAGAGAAATGACATGAGATAAGAGAGATGAAAAAGAAGAGAAATGAGGGAAGATACGAGAGAAGAGGGGAGAGAGGAAAGAGGAAAAAGAGAAGAGAGGAGAGGAAAAAGAGCAGAGAGGAGAGACAAGGGACGAGAGAGAAGAGAGGAAACAGAAGAGAAGATAGAACTTTCAAAGGATCCAAGGGACGTAGGGAGAGTCAGAGGCAGAGGCCAGAGTTTGCCGATACATGTTTTAGAGTCAGACAGACATTAACTGCCTATTTAAAGTAAAAAGCACCCCAGCCAACAAGATCAATGTTTGCCTCAAATTCTAATTTTACACGAATGTACTCCATTTGATGTCTACCTCTATCCTACTAACTATTAACAAGTTTTTGTTTGAGTATGGCCTCAGATTTCAGAATACATGGAAAAATAGTTCCGGGATTGGAATTCCCCGGGTTCAAAATCCGCGGGTTTCAACAGCTTGTATATAATAAAAGTGATAGATATTTAAAGATTACTAAAGCCAGCTGCAAAACTAACCTTCAAGTTTTTTGTCTAATGTCTTGAGTTTTATCTCTTTCTGTACTTTGAGCTTTTACATGTACATGTATAAATACAGCAAAAAAGTGATAATTAACGAATGGGGACTCAACTCCTGCACACTCATGTAGAAGTCACTTGCCAATGCCAAGACATTTAGCTGCCACTATGTATAGTAGCACCACAGAATTGGTTGTTATAGTGCGGCTTATATTAGGAGCCTTGTCTGAAGCTATTGTCACGTTATTGGCGTGGTGACCACAACCCTTAAAAGGGCCGTTTTGACGAAAATTACTTGTCACGTTAAGTCGTTGTAGTCCAAAATTCATTGTGAAGTCAATTCTTGCGAAGCGGATTGTGTAGCGGAGCACTTGGCGTATAAAGGCAGGTTTATTATCGTTATTAATATGATAATTGATTAATGTCAATACAAAACTTATAGCGTTCTGGGGCACTGGCGGCTGCAACAATAGCTGATGTAATTAGAATATGAAGTCAAGTAGCAGACGAAGGATGCAATGGCGACGCAACGTGGTAAGTGATGGCGGTGAGCACAGTGATGGTAGTGAGTAGCAAGTAGACAGACAGTCAAGTAGTGGCGAGATTGGGCGTTAGCCCGTGGCAGTACACGGTGGAGTAAGAGTGCGTAAACAGGCTGGCCCAGACAGAGTGGGGCCGTGGCGAGAGATAAGGAGGCACGAGGCAGCCAACAAGGAGAGAGAAGGAAAACAAGACGCCAAGAAGCCTAGAAGTGAGGAAGCCCCCAGCCCGCCGCCAGGCGGGGGTTAATAAAGGAGCGCAGAAGGGTTAACATAATATATGCGGAGAGTTTTCATTGGCTGGCGAGAGAAAAACAAGAAACTGAAATTATTGATCGCGCGAGACCCTACAGACGTACGCAAGGATTACAAAGTACGCAGTGATTTAGCAATTGATACAGATTCGTTGCGCGCTACTACAAGTAAACGTGAGAATAAGAGATTGGAAAATTTAGATGAGAAATTGTAGGGAAATTGTAGTCCAACGGCCCTTTTGCGGGACCACTTAAAACTGACAACGTAGCACTATATTCTCATTTATTATTTTATGATTTTTATAGGTAGAGATAAACGACCTTTGCATATGTACATGTACATGTATATGACAGAACGAGCTTTGTGCTGTGCTGTTCCTTAGATTTAATTGTACAACAACAACAACAACAAAATACATTGTCAGCCAGCCAGTCAAGCGTGGGGCCGGGCAATGTCAGAGGGCGCGTTTTAGGGCCTGGGCGCGAATGTACGTTGTAGGGCGCACCGCTAGCAGGGCTTGGGCGCGAATGTACGTTGTAGGGCGCACCGCTAGCAGTGCCTGGGGCGCCGGCATCAGCCAGCCGGCAGTCGACGAAGCGCCGAGTGCGCGCCTGCCCCCGCTGGTAGGGTGCCCCGGCATGTAGCGTCAGCAGCAGCACCTGCTGCGTGCACCGGCTGTGGACAGTACGACTCGGCTCGGATAAATATGGCCTGCCAGCTGAAGTCGGCACAACAGTTCGCTGGGACGGAACAGGCCGGTGCGGCGATAGAGTGCCGCATTGGTGACTCGCTCGTAGTAGCCGATCTTGAAGGCGGCGCGCAGCAGACCATCGTGCGCCGCATCGACCTACAGCTGCTCGAGCGAAATCGTCAGCGTCCAGGTATCGGCGTTGTACAACAGAGGACGGCGGCTTAGCGTGCTTGGCTACGCCGACGATCTCGCCCTGCCTGCTGTCCTCGACCTTAATACTCATCTAAAGACCTTAGTACTCATCTAGAGACCTTCGTACTCATCTAGAGACCTTAGTACTCATCTAGAGACCTTAGTACTCATCTAGAGACCTTAGTACTCATCTAGAGACCTTAGTACTCATTTAGAGACCTTAGTACTCATCTAGAGACCTTAGTACTCATCTAGTAACTCATGAAAGTCATGTAAATCACGTGAGAATCACGAAAACGACATGGCAAAAAGCCGAATCTGTTACGTACCGATCTGGCCTTGTCAGACACAGGATCGGGTCGCATCGGCAGCATCCAACAGGCTTTCATCAACGTCACCGGCTGTTTTACTATCGAAGCTGCCGGCGCCAGCGGCGGCAAAGGCGCCACCGGTGTGTCCGGCGGACGGGGCGCCCTGGTGTCCGGCCGGTTCTACCTGATAAACAGTACCAGACTGGAGGTTGTCGTCGGCCAGCTGGGCGGCGATGCCCCGATGAGCAGCATCGGTGGCGGCGGCGGTGGTGGCAGCTTTGTGTACAGGATTAACGACAGCCTACCACTGCTGGCCGCTGGAGGCGGCGGAGGCGCTGCGCCAGAATACTATCGTGAGTACAGACAGACAGAAGGACAGACAGACAGACAGACAGACAGACAGACAGACAGACAGACAGACAGACAGACAGACAGACAGACAGACAGACAGACAGACAGACAGACAGACAGACAGACAGACAGACAGACAGACAGACAGACAGACAGACAGACAGACAGACAGACAGACAGACAGACAGACAGACAGACAGACAGACAGACAGACAGACAGACAGACAGACAGACAGACAGACAGACAGACAGACAAGCAGACACTAAGACAGACAGACAGACAGACAGACAAACAGACACTAAGACAGACAGACAGAAAGACAGACAGACAGACAGACAGACAGACAGACAGACAGACAGACAGACAGACAGACAGACAGACAGACAGACAGACAGACAGACAGACAAGCAGACACTAAGACAGACAGACAGAAAGACAGACAAACAGACACTAAGACAGACAGACAGAAAGACAGACAGACAGACAGACAGACAGACAGACAGACAGACAGACAGACAGACAGACAGACAGACAGACAGACAGACAGACAGACAGACAGACAGACAGACAGACAGACAGACAGACAGACAGACAGACAGACAGACAGACAGACAGACAGACAGACAGACAGACAGACAGACAGACAGACAGACAGACAGACAGACAGACAGACAGACAGACAGACAGACAGACAGACAGACAGACAGACAGACAGACAGACAGACAGACAGACAGACAGACAGACAGACAGACAGACAGACAGACAGACAGACAGACAGACAGACAGACAGACAGACAGACAGACAGACAGACAGACAAGCAGACACTAAGACAGACAGACAGACAGACAGACAAACAGACACTAAGACAGACAGACAGAAAGACAGACAGACAGACAGACAGACAGACAGACAGACAAACAGACACTAAGACAGACAGACAGACAGACAAACAGACACTAAGACAGACAGACAGACACACAGACAGACAGACAGATAGACAGACAGACAAGCAGACACTAAGACAGACAGACAGACAGACAGACAAACAGACACTAAGACAGACAGACAGACAGATAGACAGAAAGACAGACAGACAGACAAACAGACACTAAGACAGACAGACAGACAGACAAACAGACACTAAGACAGACAGACAGAGAGACAGACAGACAGACACAAGGACAGACAGACAGATAGACAGACAGACAAGCAGACACTAAGACAGACAGACAGACAGACAGACAAACAGACACTAAGACAGACAGACAGACAGACAGACAGAAAGACAGACAGACAGACAGACAGACAGACAGAAAGACAAGCAGACACTAAGACAGACAGACAGACAGACAGAAAGACAGACAGACAGACAGACAGACAGACAGACAAACAGACAATAAGACAGACAGACAGACAGACAGACAGACAGACAGACAGACAGACAGACAGACAGACAGACAGACAGACAGACAGACAGACAGACAGACAGAAAGACAAGCAGACACTAAGACAGACAGACAGACAGACAGAAAGACAGACAGACAGACAGAAAGACAGACAGACAGACAGACAGACAGACAGACAGACAGACAGACAAACAGACAATAAGACAGACAGACAGACAGACAGACAGACAGACAGAAAGACAGACAGACAGACAGACAGACAGACAAACTGACTGACAGACAGACAGACAGAGATATACTTATGCCGACATCAGGCGGCGTCAACGGCCAGAACGGAACCAACGGCACGCAAGCGATCGGCGACCCCGTTTTGGAATCATACAGCGGCGCCGGTGGCGGCAATGGGCAGGCTGGCGCGGCCGATCCCGGCAACCCGCCGAGTCAGAACAACCCGGGTGGCAGTGGCGCCGGATGGCTGGGGCAGTTCCTCCGACATTCGTCGGGACTCGAACGATGACGAAGCCGGGGGTGGACGCGACGAGGCCTGGATCGGAGGTGCCGGCGGCGGTTCGGGATCGTTCTCCAGAGACGGCAGATTCGGTGGCGGCGGCGGCAGCGGCAGCTATCAAGTCTGCTGCACGTCGGGCGCTGCTGGCGCAGCCGGTGGTTTCAGCGGTGGAGCGGCCGGACTGTCGGCGTCACTGGCCGGCGGCGGCGGCGGATCGCTGTGCGCCGGCTTCGCCTGCACCGCCTCGGATGGAGGCGGCGATGCGTCGAGCTACGGCCGCGTTTCGGTGCGGCTGATCTCCGTGCTGGCTGCAGCCTGCGGTGGTTGAATATAGTAGCGCATCGGGCACGTTTTGATGCAACTTTGCAATCACGCTACTGTTAGTAGTTTTTGTTTAGGGAAATCTTAGTAACCGAGGTTGGTTAGGGGCTTTTCAAGTTTTATAGATATAGAATGGAGCTAGCTTTGCTCTTGATTAACCCGTCTTTCTGGTTGTTCACAGATTGGTAATTATTAAACAGTTTGGAAACAAAATGGTGACGTACACAGTCTACTTGACTCAGCGGGAGGCGTCTCTGCCCATTCTGCTAACCCCTGGTGACCACAGCAGCCAGGGAGATCCCGTGGTCCCCCCGGTGTCGCTCGATCGGTAGCCCCTTCAAGGTATAGGACTACCTGGCATATTTTTGTTCCTGAAAATGTCGGAAAGGTCCGGGTGAGCCTGTCCTGAATGTCCTGGCATTCACAGCCGAAGTACTCAGCATTCTCAACACAGGAGAGGCAGAAATGGGCATTCCCCAATGCGGGTTTTTCCCTGGGAGGTAGCGATGCCTATAGCAAAGTGAAAATGAGGTAGAAATCCTGTTCCCTTCTGGAAAAAAAAATCGCAAAATTTTTCACCTGCCTAACAAAACATCACAATTTTTTATTTCGTTTTCTGCATGCTGACGCCGAATTTACGAAACTGACAGAGCTGACAGCTCACCAGCTGATAGTTGTGACTCTGACAGACTGCAATTGTACTGCGAAAAACCTGCAACAGTTGAAAGTTTTTTGTTACCATGGAGCGGAGAAAAACTGTAGACTAAACAGACTCTTTTTTGGTTGTCGAACAAAAATACACATGATTGCCTTCGATTTTAGATTTTTAACGGGTTGCTGTATTCCGTAGAATTATTTTTGCAGCCCCTTGGCACTTTCTGATTTTAGTTTTTTTGAGTGGCACCGGCTTGCAGAAGTCCAAAAGTGTTGTGAACAAACATTCGAATTGTAATAAAGAGACAACCAATGAAGTAAATCGTTTTCAATTCGGTAAGCACCATGGCACACAGAAACTTTTTGTGTCGTTTTTGGGTTCGTGGCAACCGAACGGAATGAAAGAATTTTGTTGTGACAGTGCAACGTTGATTCAGTAACATGACTAGCCATTTTCAATCCCCGTTGGGGCTTGCTATCCTAACTCCATCAATTAGTTGTTCCACACAGAAAACTTCACGAGGCCTTCTTTATCATGAAAATTTCCACTGTAGCATTATTTGCCCTTTTTCTTATTTATTCCGATATCAATTTACGTCCCCTAGATAGCAAGCATCCTCCAATAGAAAGCATCCCCGATAGCAAATATCCCTAAATAGCAATCATCCCCCAAAAAGCAAGCATCTCCAAATAGCAAACATCTGTAACGGTTTTGAAATTCTGTAATTCAAATCTAGTTTATTTACATGGTGTATTTTAACTTTATTCAGATCCTTAGCTGTTTGAATTATGTGCGTAATTTATTCTAGGGTTCTAATAATACGTATTTTGTTAATTTGGTTTCCGTTTCCAAGAAATGCGACTCATAATTTAAACATGTAAGTTCTAGTCTTTTCTGTAAGCGTGTGGCAGCCTTGGACGTAGATCAACTTAGCATGTACGTGAGATACAATAATTATAATCAGAGCCGATCATCAGTGTACGCATTCGTACTAAGACAGTAAGATTCCTTATACTACGAGTATAGTAAATCGTCCAGGACTGACAGACGTAGCTGCTGAACCATACGTTGCTAATACTCTCCTTCACTAGTATTATTATAAATATACCGGACTCGTTACACATCCACCAAAGCAAGCAATCTCAGCACTCCTTTGTCAGCCATGAAACCTCAGAAATTCCTTAGCAGGCCTTGACATCTCAGCAATTCCATAAAAAAGCCTTGACATCTTAACCATTCTCCCCGTAAGCCTTGACATCTCAGCAATTCCCTCTGTCCGCCTTGACATCTCAGCGATTCCAAAGGTATCGCTATAACAACCCTGAAATTATTCCTTTAATCCCACAAAACAGACAGTCGTACTTTTAGCAGCCTGCAGTTATCCCCTTTGCATGTAGTCAGCAGTCCTCTCGGCTGTCTCGTCAGTCGCTTCACCAAACTGCGATGATCCTTTCAACAATCACAAAACATTATCAGCATTTATTATGGCTCAATATTTAATATTCAATGAATATCTCAGCACATTACTCTATAGAGAACCTAAAACGAATACCATGCACCCTTTACAGTGAGTCAGTTGCGACAGAAAATGTATAGTAATGAGTAAAAATATTAATAAACAATCTGTGAAAGCAACATAAATTTTCATACGTTTTTTACTGTGTACTTTCGATTCGATGAATCGATACACAGGAATGAACAGTATTGCAGTGCTGACAACGGTAACAACAACAAAATACGCGGCCCTGCGAGCAAAAGGTCGCAGTTAGAGCAGGGCACGTCAGATGTAGCGCCGCAGAGCCTGGGAGCGAACAAAGTCCGCTCCGTTGGCAGTGTCGGGCGCCCGTTGACAATCGAACAATGATTTGACAATGATGGATGCTCTGATGTTGAGCCAGCCAGGAAACTGTCGGGCGCAGTTTCGGTCAATAACATTGCTGCTGTAGCATGCATGATTTTAAAGTCTTTAACATCATTTTTACAAAGTAATCTAGAAAGCAACAGAAAAACAGCGAAACAGATTCGCAGTTCAGAAATATCAGTTACAGTATTCTGCAGCAGTATCGAAATTTTGATTCGTTTTCGTCAACGGCATCACGGGCAAAGTGGCCAGATTCTGCGTAGAGCAAGTCGCCTCCGTTGTATCCTTGGTTGTCATGCCCCTGCTCCGCCTGACCACCATTTGTGTGATTATTCACAAAGTACTCGCTCCTATCATCTACACTTTGCACTCTGTACTGCTCCTGCAACACCTGCTGTCTCTGCCGTTCCTGCTGCTGCTTCTGTCTTTGCTGCTCTTGCAATCTCTGTTGCTGTTCTAGCAACTGTTGCTGTTTCTGCTGTTCCTGCCATTGCTGTAATCTTGGATTCTCTCGAAGCTGTTGCTCTCTTTGCTCCTGCAGCATCCTCTGCTTTTGCTGCTCCTGCAACATCCTCTGCTGCTTCTCCAGCATCTGCTTTCGCTGCTGCTCCTGCAAAATTCTCTGCTTTCGCTGCTGCTCCTGCAACATTCTCTGCTTTCGCTGCTGCTCCTGCAACATTCTCTGCTTTTGCTGCTGCTCCTGCAACATTCTCTGCTTTCGCTGCTGCTCCTGCAACATTCTCTGCTTTTGCTGCTCCTGCAACATCGTCTGCTTTTGCTGCTCCTGCAACATCCTCTGCTGCTCCTCCAGCATCTGCTTTCGCTGCTGCTCCTGCAACATCCTCTGCTTTCGCTGCTCCTGCAACATCTTCTGCTGCTGCTCCTGCAGAAGCTGCTTTCGCTGCTGCTCCTCCCGCATCTGCTTTCGCTGCTGCTCCTCCAGCATCTGCTTTCGCTGCTGCTCCAGCACCATACTCTGTTGCTGCTCCTCCAACATCCTCTGCTGCTGCTTCTGCAAAATCCTCTGCTGCTGCTCCTGCAGCTTCTGCTTTTTTTTACAAGCAACCCTAAGAGCTTCGATAGCATTCTCGTAATTATTGGTTGGAACATAATGCAGGTGAAAGTTTCCTCGTTTTCTCGTGTACAGACAAATTCCTTTGCCAGTAAATGTTCGTCCGAATCCGTACTCATTCAGTTGCTGCACTTGTCTGATCTCAATATCCATCACAAAAATGTATCCCACATTGCTCAGCAACTGAGGCAGCTTCACGCCAACTAGACTCAAATTCCTACCAGAATCGACAAAACTCAGACTGATGATGTCGAATGGTTGAGCCGTTAGCTTTCGGTCAAGCACAAAGTCCTCCATGGGCATTTCAATGAACTCGTGTCTCGATGTGTTGAAACACCAATCCGATGTGGCCTGTGCGAATTCGCTGTCGAAAGCGCTCCAGTCCCAGGGAAACGCGTCAACTCCAATGCAGCTCAGCTGCAGCAGCCTCCCACCACGCACCTGGTTAACCTCGCCTCTGTGTACAACATCTTTGATGGCTCTGACGACTCCAAGCAGGTCGCTGCCGGGACCGCAACCGAGCGACAAGATCCGGATCTCCCGAGGCTGCGGCTCGCTGCAAACTGACTGCAGAAGTTGCTTCACCTCATCTCGTATTTTGGTCTGTACGAGTCTAGACTTGCGTATAAACTCTTTTTGTGTATAGGCCTTGCGGAATTCCGGGTCGCTGTAGAATCTAAAGTCCTCTTTGTGCTTGGCATCAAGCCATTGCTGGTAAATTGGACAGTCCATGATCTTTTGCTCCGGCTCTACTCGTAGGAGCTCAGCTCTCTGCTTTGCATCTGCCTCCTTTTGATACGCAGACTTGTGCAAATACATTTATTTCTTGGAAATTTCAGTTAAGTATCATAAGTGCACACAACTCGAAAGACGTACGCATTAATTTCCTTCTCTACCTCTAAAAACTCCACTGCAGAGTTTATACACAACGCGTACATTAGCCAACCGGGCCGAAAGGAATGAGAAGACGCAGGGGTGGCGGCGAAAACTAGGGCAAAACGAGCCCAGCGAAAGCGAGTGTATTTGACGCGAAATTGAAGTATTACAAGCAATGGAGTAAAAGCAGAGGGATAAAAACAGAACGGACAAGCATACAGGGAAAAAAATTTAGCCAAGCATGCCAACGCTGAGCGGCAGAACACGCGAATAAATGGGCCAGCGCGACCCCAACCCCCACCACCCCCACCCAGCGGGCAGAGGCACCGGTCCCGGTCAGCTAAAGCCGATTACAGAGCCAGTAAACCGGTCCTGAGATCGCAACATTGGCCAACCGGGCCGAAAGGAACAAGGAGAAGACGCGGGGGGTGGCGGCGAAAAGGCGGGCGAAACGAGCCCAAAACTCCCAAGAAAACGAGAGGTGAAAGTTACACAGACGGAAGGTGGGACGCCAGCCGAAGCGGAAAGTACCGCTCTACCGCGCTGCTCGACCAGTCGCCGACCCGCTTGATAGCGTCGACGGGGATGCCGGCATTCGCGGCGGACGTGGCGCCCCCCCCCGCCGCAACGAGTGTCCGGAAAAGTTGGCCGGCTCTGAAAATCCAGCCGCCTGGCAAAGGTGCGCGCGGTGAGCGGCGCGAGGGCTCCACGCCTGCGGGCCCCGAAAAGATGATGTTGATCATTTTGTGGACGGTTGATGAGCAGCTGCTTCTCGAGCGCTGCAACTGGGCAAAGCCGATTGCCGGCTGGGAGCCGCGGCAAAAAGACTCGTTGCTGGCGCGCACCAAACTGGTTTGTCTTCGACCTTGAAATGACGAGAACAACGCCGGCACTAGCCGGCCTGATGCAGCTCGCGCTGAGGTCTCGAAGGGGGTCAAACCGACCGGCGACACACAGATTGGCCCGTCGTAGCATGGCCCACCAGCCAACAATGCAGGCGCACCAGAACGCGCAGTCACCGGGTTCCTCTGGCTGCAGTGCTCGGCACAGTCGCAGGAGGTCGGCTGGCAGCAACGCTTTCTTGCTCTTTGGGGCAGCGCCAAGGAGCCGTCGGGCTCCGGGCAGCGCGAGCTGTACCAGTGGCTGCTTGGTAGGGTCGGCCACACAGTTTGCCTTGTAGAACCAGGACACGGCTGCGAGGTGACAGGACAGGCTGCTGACGGAGAACAGTCGGTTTCCGGTCAGCACCGCCAGCTAGTTTTACACATCGGCACGCTGCGCTGACAGTGGCCGAACTCCATGGGCATCGCAGAACCGCAGCGAGGATGCGCACTGGGTGGCGTGGGCGGCGCTGGTTGAGCTTGCGAAGCCGCAGCCGAGCAGTTGGTGGGCGGACGAGCTGAGGCCAGGCACTGAGACCACAGGAGGCAGACCTGAAAAAGAAGGTGAGAAGCAGCGGCAGGACTCAAGCAAGCAGATGCAGGCAAGCAGGTAGGCACGTAGCAGGTGCCGTAGAAGCGAAAAATAAATTTAGCAAGCTGGCTAGGGTCGTTAGCTCTGGACAGCAGGTCCGCGAGGAGCTGAAAGCGGTCAGGCACGTGATACGCGCGCAAGATAATGTCACGCTGGATGCAGGTCAGAGTGACGAGCCTCTGCAGGTCGGCGATGCCGCGATGCTCGGCCGAGCTAGATTTGATGATGCCACAGGCAGCGGTGCTGTCCGTGTACACTGCAACGGAGCGGCCGCTGAGGGCCTCTTGATGCTTCAGGATAGCGACCAGAGGGGCGGCGCACTCCTTGAAGTTGATGTGGAGCTTTTCGAACTCGCTACCGCAGTCGAGTTGCCAGCTAATAAAAGCCAGGTCGAGTCACTGTAGTCGAAGTGCAGCACCGCACCGCCGCCTGCATAGCAGGCATCAGACTCGATAGCGGCGGCCGGCCAACGAGATGGCCAAGCGGACTTTGGCGGCAGAATGCTCAACGCGATCGTCCACCACTCCAGCTGAGACCTGAGCTCCACCGTAACGTCGGACGGACGGTCGGACGGATGCGTCAGGCTATTGGCGAGATCGATTAGCGGACGCAGGAAGGTTCGACCGTGCTGAGCGGTTGTGCACATATGGCTGATGCCCTAGTGTTGTGCCCGGGTGCACTTGCACCGATGAGCAATCTCTGGCTCTCAGTCAAGTGTGCCCGGCGCTGCACTCCCCCCCCCCCCCCCGGCCGCGTGCCTGCGCCAACACCCCATTCTGTTTGCGTCAAACCCCCATCTGTCTGCGTCAAACCCCCCATTCTGTCTGCGTCAACCCCCCATTCTGTCTGCGTAAACCCCCCCCATTCTGTCTGCGTCAACCCCCCATTCTGTCTGCGTCAACCCCCCATTCTGTCTGCGTCAACCCCCCATTCTGTCTGCGTCAACCCCCTCCAGTTGCACCCACCCCACTGCCTGTTAGGCCAGCCGGCTTTGGCTGGCTGCGGCCCCAGTGCGCCCCCTCTCTCGCCCTGCGATTGGCTGGTGGTCCAGCCAATCGGTTTGTTTCCTCTCCCCTCCAATCGCGACCCCGACTTGTAACTTTTTCCTTGTTGGATAAGACGATCGTAATTTTGTCTAGCTGGGCTTGGGGTAGCGATACCCCAGGGCTTAACCAGCTAGCACAAATATAAATATATGTAGGAGCGGCAGTAGGGGAGGCATCTCTTTCCTTGGTTGAATTGTGCAAGTCACAGCCATAAGTCTAATACTACAATCTAGATACCTGTCTATTCTATAGACTGAAGAGAGAACATTGAGAGAAGCCAACCCTGCTGCCGCCACCGCTGTTACCCGAAGAAACAGAGTGAGTCGCGTGTCTTTCTTATTTGAGGGACTGGCGAGAATTAATCTGTGCAATAGGGACGGACTGATTAAGTCTCATGATACGATCCCCCGCTCAGAGTCCGAAGTCAGTCCGGCCAGTTGACTGACGCCATCTTCGGCTCGTTCACTGTGATAGTCAGGGTAGTGATCCAGCCTGTAGCACAACACTAGCAGCTTCTGCAACTCAGACTTTGACACGTCTTGCTGCGACAGGCAGGTGCGAACCAGGAACTGAAGCTTCCTGGCTTTGTCAGCTGGGAAAGAGAGGCTCGCTTACACGGTATCGATGTCTATCCCCAGGAACCGCAGCTTGGTTGTTGGCGGCACAGATTTTCTCTTGTTGATGACGAATCCAAGCTCGGTGAGCAGGTTACGCAGCTCGCAGTAGGCTCGTTTGCACTCAGCTTCTCTGTCCTCGCCATGACAAGAAAATCATCTATGGTGGCCAGGAAGCCTTTGCGGCACATCATACGCCGAACCACTTGGGTGAGACAATGGAAGATGCTGACAGAGGCACGACTGCTGAATGGTAGGCGCGTGTCCACTATGTAAGCTGAGCGCCCGTCACCAAAGTCCCAGTGGATCCCGGTGGCTTGGTAGCACTGCGGAAAAATGGGCACAGCACGGTAGGCGGACGCGATGTCAACCTTCGCCATGAACCAGCCCGGCTGCATCAACCTGATGGCCTCATCGACAGAAGTGAAGTGGAGCTTGCGCTGCTGGGCGTAGTGATCGTTCAGGCTTTGGCCGTAAGGAACGGAGCAGTCGTGGATCAGCCGGATGCTGGCGCTGTCCTTAGGAATCGCGCCGAGCGGTATGACGTTCGCGATGATCTGCCCGACGTCGCTGTGGACTTGCCTGGGCTGCCTTCCGTTGATTTCGCGAGGGCTGTCCTGCAGTCCGAGTGTTCGTTTTTTTTGGGACGAGTAAGAAAATTGATCGAGTCTCAGCCTTTAGCTTAACTCTGCAGACACTTGGTCTTTTCAATTATATTTTGGCAACTCTTTAAGCCACCGAATTGAACTGTACAAATGTCCATAGACATCAATAGAATTTTCAGCCGTTGACGGCTACTAAGCAAAGTGCATTCTCTAATAAATAAAAGTTCATCACAGTGCTAACACTCCTTCCCATTAGTTAACAGCTAGGTAGGTACACCAAGCTTGCGGTACTCAAGTCGCCTTGGTACTTGCCGATGGCGATTACTTCTCCGAAGACCAGACTAGACTCTTGATCCGTGTGCACATGTTCTTCAGTCTCCATCTCCACCAGGTCATCGGAACCGGAACTCCTTGGCTTTGTCTGTTCACGATGGTATCGTCCACGCCTTCCGTCCTCCAGCTCAACGTCGACCACAACCTTTCCCTCTGTTGCCACCACTTCGCCAGACTTCCACTTTGTCATCTCGTTGTTGTAGGTTTTCACCCAGACTGGCTCACGTGCCAGAGAAAATGCAGGGGTGCGAAGTAGGTGACCTCTCATCAGCTCAGAGGGCGATTTTCCGGTCGTAGAATGTTTCGCGTTCCGGTATTGAAGCAGAAACCGGTCGACGCAACTCTGAAGGTCATCTTCTTCAGCGGCTCGGACGTGATTTTTTAAATCTCTCACAAAGCGCTCGGCCAGTCCATTTGACCTTGGATGATACGGTGGTGTGAGAACATGTCGGTAGTTGATTCCTTTTAACCAACCTTGCATTTCTTTCGATACAAATTGAGGTCCATTGTCGGAAACAATAGTCACGGGCACGCCTTCTTGGGCGAACATTCTTCGCAGTCGCTTGATTGTCTCAGATGAAGTGGTTCCCTTAGTCACGTGAACTTCAGCCCATTTACTGAACGCATCAATCAGTACCAACATGTAGTTTCCTCCCTTCATAGGCCCTGCGTAGTCCATGTGAACTCTTGACCAGCATTCGGTCTCATCCGGCCACGCAGTCCATTGTCGGGTGGCCCCATGATCCTTGTTTTCCTGGCACGAACAACATCCTTTCGCATACTTTTCGATGTCTCGATCTACTTCAGGCCACCAGACGCATTGTCTAGCCATGGATTTCATCTTTTCTGGTCCGATGTGTCCTTCGTGCAGCAATCGCAAAGTTGCAGAACGCTCCTGCTTTGGTACAACCAGCCGAATACCTCTGTACAGCAATCCATTCTCGATGACTAACTCGTCCCTGAATCGGCTAAACTGTTGTAGTTCTCGAAGTCCTTCTGCATTCCAGCCAAACTTGACTTGAGCGAATAACTTCCGGAGCTCTGAATTCTCTTTCGATTGTCTTCTCAAACGCTCCTTGTTGATTGGAAAATCTAGTAGGCAGTCCTGCACTGAGCTAATGTCAAACTGCTCCCCTTCAGACGTGCTGTTCTGCAGTCTTGACAGGGCATCGGCCACGGGAATCTCAGCAGATCTCTTGCACTCAATGGCGTATTCGTAGCTCATCAAAGTGATTGCCCAGCGTTGCACTCTCGCTGCAGCAACAGTTGACAAGGATCTGCCAGGATCAAAGATGAACTTTAACGGTTGGTGGTCTGTGCGAATGACGAACTTGTGTCCCAGCAAATACTTGTATAAGCGCTTCACAGCCCATACAATGGCGAGGGCCTCGCGTTCAATTTGAGCATAGTTGCGCTCTGCTTGAGTCAGAGTTTTTGAACTGAATATTACGGGCCCGGACGACTGCTCGAGGACTGCACCAAGTCCCGATGGTGACGCGTCAGTAGTGAGAACGATCTTATCTGATGGATCAAAAGGCTTGAGAGCGACTGCATTATGTAGTTCGTCCTTGATGCTCTGAAAGGCTCTCTGCTCGATTGGGCCCCATGCCCACTTCGTTCCTGACCTGGTCAGTTTCGTTAGAGGTTCTTTCAGGCTCGCGAGATTCTTGATACACCGTCCGTAGAAATCGACCATCTCGATAAATGACTGCAGCTGCTTGAGATTCTTTGGCTCTTCTAATCCTGCAATCTCCTTGGCTTTCTTTGGTGGTGGACGAATGCCGTTTTCACTGATCTCATATCCCAGGAACATGATAGATGGCTTGTTAAAAGTGCATTTTTCCTCGTTAATGCTCAGTCCACTCTCCTTTAAAATTCGAAGCACATTGGACAGTCTGTTGTCATGACTCTGTTGGTTGAAACCCCACACAAGAATGTCATCTTGGTAGGAAATGACACCTTCTATGTTTAGAAGCAACCTGTCCATGAATGACTGAAAAATTGCTGGTGCTTGCTTTACTCCATATGCCAATGCAGTGGGCCTGTATAAGCCGAACGGAGTGCTCCACGTCAGCATCACGCTGCTGTCTTCATCCACCGGTACTTGGAGGTACGCATTTGATAGGTCCAACGTAGAGAATCGGCGGGCACGGCCTAGTTTTGACAGAACTTCGTCAATTGTGGGCGTTGTTGACACCATGTCTTTCAGCAGTGGGTTGAGGGTAACCTTGTAGTCACCACAAATCCGAACCTTTCCAGACTGCTTTCGAACACAGACAATGGGTGTAGCCCACTCGCTGGATTCCACCTTCTGGAGCTGTACAGCCTCTTCCATTCTCTTCAACTCGGCCTTGACATCGTCCTGAATCCCGTATGGAATTTGCCGAGGTTTAAAAAAAATGGGCTTTGCTCCCGCCTCAATGGCCAATGATACAGAAAATCTTTTTACAGAGCACGCCGTTGTAGGATTCGAGCCGTCTTCCTCAGGCACCGTACATTTTGTAATAAAAGTGTAGAGGTCTGGCTCAAGGGCAGCAATCCAATCTAGGCCATAGATAGATTCGGCTTTTGGGTTGTCCACCACAAACAGAGTTAGGTCGGAACTTACTGAGTTTAGCTTGGCGTTCACAATAGCTTCGCCTTTCACTAGCACTGGATCCCCTTGATACGCAGCAAATCGTCTGCTTGTGGGCCTTACATTTGCTGGTTCGAGTAGGCTTTGAAACACCGAGCTTGACACGAACGTTGAGCACGACCCGGTGTCCAGTAGCATCTTGATTTTCGTACCATTGACTACTACATGTCGCGTTATCCTTCTGCTTCCACGATCATCTTCCGGCGTCATCATCGAGAAAATGTGCCCGACTTGATCAGCTGCATCGTCGATTGCTCTGACTCTGCTCCTTGGATACCGTCCGCCTCCTTGTGACCATTTGTTGCTCGTTGAAGGCCGTTGTCCACCTTTGTTCAGTCCGCACCTGCAAACTGCTTTGAGATGACCAACCTTACCACACTGAAGGCATGTCTTAGTCCGGTGGTGGCACTGGTCCTTTGTATGTCCTTCCTTGCCGCAGCAGAAGCACTTGACTTGGCGCAATTGGCCGTTCTTCTGGTCGCTTTTCTGGTACGCTGGTTTCTGGGCTTTCGATGTCGAAGGAGGATCCGTCTTGACATGTAGAATTTCGCCTCCTGAGATCTGTCTCTCGCCGCGACTTACGGCCTCGCATGCATTGGCCACCGTAGTTACTTTTTCCCACGTCAGATCTTTCAGTTTCTCCGTGAGCAACTTTCTGACGATCTCCTTGTTCGACAATCCGAAGATAAATTGGTCCCGCAGGCGGTCATTCAGTTCGGCGGTTGAAAAGCCGCAGTTCTCCGAACCCAGTAGCAGCCTTCTTGCGTAGGCAGAAACGTCTTCGCCGTCGTCCTGCTTGAGGTGATGGAACGCGTACCGGTATGCAATCTCGGATTTCGCCGCTTTTGTCTCCTTGATCAGCTGAGTTTTCAGATCAGCGTAGGTCTTGGCGTCAGGCTTATCTGGCAATAGCGCGTCCGCCAACAGTGCGAAGGCCTTCTTGCCGAGATGTGCGATGAGGGCGAACTTCTGAGCGGTGTCATCCCACTTGTTCAGCTTGGAGACTGCTTCGAAGCGTTGGAACCAGCGCTCAATTTCCGCTGGGGCTTCTGTCTCCAGAGGCTCGATAAGACCAGCCGCCGTCGCCAGTGTTCGTTTTTTTGGGACGAGTAAGAAAATTGATCGAGTCTCAGCCTTTAGCTTAACTCTGCAGACACTTGGTCTTTTCAATTATATTTTGGCAACTCTTTAAGCCACCGAATTGAACTGTACAAATGTCCATAGACATCAATAGAATTTTCAGCCGTTGACGGCTACTAAGCAAAGTGCATTCTCTAATAAATAAAAGTTCATCACAGTGCTAACACCGAGGCCATGCCCGAACGCCAGAGCGGTGATCGAGACCGCGTCCTGTTGTACAATTTTACAAATCTTTAGCTGTAGAGACACACTAAATGTAGTTGACTATAAATGGAACACATAATTTAATTAAACTTAAAAGTCCTTCTGTCATACATGTGTGTCTGTGAAAATAAAATTAGAGTTAAAAAAATTCAGTTAGCTTTCTTTTAGTGTTTTTTAATTATTAAAGTATATCAGCGTTCAAATGCTGATATGCCATCCCACACGAATGACTGTGTAGGCCGCGCGTTAAAGTGCGGCACGGGCCTTCTGCGCGTGGCAGCTTTGGCACGTGTGACCGAACCGTGCCCTGCCACCCCCTGCAGCCCGTGACGTGTGCCTAGAAGGCGAGGACAGTAAATGGAGGAGAGAGCTAAAAACCCTGTCCCCGTAAAGTTAAATAAACTAGAACATCGGTCCGAGAGACTCCACCGATCTTTTCACTACGGGCCTGAGCTCGGCCGTAGGCTCCTGGCTACAGAAAAATGTAGCCCGAGCATTGAAATTGTTTTTGTGTTCCATCTTTTGCTGTCGTAGACAGAAGGTAGTGGATAAGTAGCAAAAATATCCGCTACAAAATGTAAACCACGCCAAATGTATCTAGGGATTAACCTTTAACCTTTAAACTTGAGGGATTAACCCCTCAAAGTCCCCCAAAAATTATATATAATGGTCCACTCTATTCATCATATCTCCAATGACAAAGTGATAAAGGTATGGAAGAGAGTGGTGACAGCTGGGTTTATGCATTTTCTAATTTATGCATTGCGACAGACAAGTGTGCAGAAGGGGGGATCATCCAGAGGGCAAACATCGGGAGGCAAACGTCGGCGGGCAAAGGTCGGCTGTCAAACATGCGGTGGGCAAAATGTCGGCGGACTGACGTCGGCAAGACAAAAACGTCTGACGGATGAAATTTCGGTGGGCAAATGCTCCTCCTCCCGTGGGCGAGGGCAGTGAAGTTGCTGTATACATGTCGGCGCAAATAAATTTTATATACGTGGCCAATCATATAACGACACGTCTTCAAAATGAACTGCATGGCGTCGCCCCCAAAGATGCTACCCCTGATAAATTGAGACGAAAAGCCTGTCGTTGACTGTCAATTACATATGTAACCCTACATCTAGCTACGAGTGTACAAATTTACAACGCACCCATCATTGGCTCGTCAGTTTCATTGGTTAATTTGAACAGCCAAACTGCCTCTAGCTGCATATATGCGAGTACGAGCGTATGTATCTCATCAGAAAAAAGTTTGTAACTCTGCCGAGTTACCATGGTATACCAACAAGTTTCTCAAGTTATCTAACCAGTACAGTCTGGAATCTAGATATTTGTCTGAAACATGCAATTCTGCTTGATGTTCGTCAGCTTGAGTCTTATTGTTGCTGCTGGTAAGATGCTCAATTTTTACGATTGCATTCATTGTCACGTAAATGTACTCGCGTGTGTGCTGCATATTGGTCACAAATTTTCAATTTTATACAGGCACATCCGGCCAGTTACAATGCGAGTACAAGAAATCTAACGGCCTCGAGTCATAATTGAATCTTCTGTCAGTAGCAGCATGCTGAACTTAGCCAGTGCTCACTGGTCGAGAGTCGATTGTCTGGCCCAGTGTCGACAACTTGGTTGTGCAGCCGCTGTCGTCCCCAACTCGGGGAACGGCGCCTGTCAGCTGTTGATGATCAACAACGAGACCGACAGTGAGCAGCCGGTAGAGACTCACGCACTGCAAATGCTTGGCTCGGAGGCTGGGACCGAAGTGTGGAAATCAGCCGACTTTGAACAACAACTGCTGGCCAAAGCACAGCCGGAAATGTTTCCGAATTGCAATCTGACGTTTCACAGTGAGTGAAACATAGGAAGACAAATCTGTATACTTCAGTGTCTTCTCATCAGGGGCCTTTTACGAGCGTATGAGCACAAGTCGACCCGCTGCCAGCTAGAATAAAACAAGCAGCAACATCCAGCAGGCTTTCATCAACGTCACCGGCTGTTTTATTATCGAGGCTGCCGGCGCCAGCGGCGGCAAAGGCGCCACCGGCGTGTCCGGCGGACGGGGCGCCCTGGTGTCCGGCCGGTTCTACCTGAAAAACAGTACCAGACTGGAGGTTGTCGCCGGCCAGCTGGGCGGCGATGCCCCGATGAGCAGCATCGGTGGCGGCGGCGGTGGTGGCAGCTTTGTGTACAGGGTTAACGACAGCCTGCCACTGCTGGCCGCTGGAGGCGGCGGAGGCGCTGCGCCAGCATACTATCGTGAGTACAGACAGACAGACAGACAGACAGACAGACAGACAGACAGACAGACAGACAGACAGACAGACAGACATACAGACAGACAGACAGACAGACAGACAGACAGACAGACAGACAGACAGACAGACAGACAGACAGACAGACAGACAGACAGACAGACAGACAGACAGACAGACAGACAGACAGACAGACAGACAGACAGACAGACAGACAGACAGACAGACAGACAGACAGACAGACAGACAGACAGACAGACAGACAGACAGACAGACAGACAGACAGACAGACAGACAGACAGACAGACAGACAGACAGACAGACAGACAGACAGACATACAGACAGACAGACAGACAGACAGACAGACAGACAGACAGACAGACAGAAAGACAGACAGACAGACAGACAGACAGACAGACAGACAGACAGACAGACAGACAGACAGACAGACAGACAGACAGACACACAGACACACAGACACACAGACAGACAGACAGACAGACAGACAGACAGACAGACAGACACACAGACACACAGACAGACAGACAGAAAGAGATATACTTATGCCGACATCAGGCGGCGTCAACGGCCAGAACGGAACCAACGGCACGCAAGCGATCGGCGACCCCGTTTTGGAATCATACATGCAGCAATGGCAATGCGGCAATGGGCAGGCTGGCGCGGCCGATCCCGGCAACCCGCCGAGTCAGAACAACCCGGGTGGCAGTGGCGCTGGATGGCTGGGCAGTTCCTCCGACATTCGTCGGGACTCGAACGATGGCGAAGCCGGGGGTGGACGCGACGAGGCCTGGATCGGAGGTGCCGGCGGCGGTTCGGGATCGTTCTCCAGCGGTTCGGATTCGGTGGCGGCGGCGGCAGCGGCAGCTGTCAAGTCTGCTGCACGTCGGGCGCTGCTGGCGCAGCCGGTGGTTTCAGCGGTGGAGCGGCCGGACTGTCGGCGTCACTGGCCGGCGGCGGCGGCGGCGGATCGCTGTGCGCCGGCTTCGCCTGCACCGCCTCGGATGGAGGCGGCGATGCGTCGAGCCACGGCCGCGTTTCGGTGCGGCTGATCTCCGTGCTGGCTGCAGCCTGCGGTGGTTGAATATAATAGCGCATCGGGCACGTTTTGATGCAACTTTGCAATCACGCTACTGTTAGTAGTTTTTGTTTGGGGAAATGTAAGTATTAAAAGTTAGTTAGGAATTTTTTAGTTTTGGTAGATATAGAATAGAGCTAGCTTGGACGGGAGAAGAGATTCGAAACCAAGAATCAAAACCAAGGTTTTGTCTCGCATAGAGACGCCTAACCGCAGTACCCCTGTGACACTTGTCTCTGCCTGGTCGAAAGCTTGTCATGAGTTAGTAGGCTGGGTTGGAGGGTAATAGTGGATCGGGAAGGGCTGTGGGTAGCTGTATAGGAAGGCAGGCCTATACCTGTTCCAGTTGGTGCTCTGACGGTCCCCCTCGGAGTGCCCTCTGAGCGAACAGCAAGCGACTCTATTAAAGCTGGAGTGTGCCAGAACCAGGACTGAGTCTGAGCAGGACGAGACCGTTGGCACGGTCCTAATAAAAATGGCGGGTTGGCGAAGCGAAGGGTGAAACAGTCCCGGCGATTAGCCCTCCTACCGCAAGAGACTGTCAGGCAAGAGTACCCGGGGTTTAGTTGGGGGGGAGGCTCCTTCGGGTTGCCACGGCCGTGGGGGCGGTCATACGATCGGTTTTTTTGGCTTATCTAACCCTGGAGAAGGCACGGGCTTCCCTGATTGGTTCACTCAACCCCTTCTGGCCCCGGGGAGGTTTTGATCTGTTTGACAAGAGTACCCGGGGGTGGTGGGTGGTCGGCCCCAGCATGGTAGCCACGGCTCTCGGCCTTCGGGCCAACCCTAATCTGCAGGGGTTTACTAACCAGGTTTTTTGGGCACGGGCTTCCTGACTGGTTCGTCGAACCACTGTCACTGTCCCTCGGGGAGGTTTTGATTTGTCATTTGCTCGATGTACAGTCCTCTTTAGCCTAATTCAGCTTTCAGTGTACATTAGTACACTCCCAACCTGGAACTTAATTTATCTCTAATGGCGTAAGAGCCTACTCTATGGCTGAGGCGCCGGAATCACTTATTTAGTTAGTTAGTTAGTTAGGACGGGAGAAGAGATTCGAAACCAAAATTTAAAACCTAAACATTAGTCCAGCGTAGGGTTTAAGGGAGGCGTTGCTGCCCATTATGCCAACCCCTGCCTGGTGACCACGGGCGGCTGAAGATCCGGTGGTGCTTGTGTCTGCAGCGCTGTCCCCGAATGTCGCTCAGCTGGCAGAGATTCTCGGCTGGTAGCGGAAAAGCTGGTAGAGATTCTCGGGCCTGAAAGCGTCGGAGAGGCTCGGGTTTGGGCCGAAGTAGGTGAGCCTGTCCTGAGTAAAGGCGAGGCATTCACAGATAAAGTGCTCCGCATTCTCAACACCGGAGAGGCATAATGGGCATTCCTCAATGCGGATTTTTACCTAGAGGTAGCGATGCCTGGCAAAACAGCCATAGCTTATGACTGATTAAAAAAAGCGGGTGGAAAGCATGTTCTCTGGAATAGGCTCGTAGCATCGCAACATTTTTTCACCTGTCTAACAAAAAATCACAAGTTTTTATTTCGTTTTCGGCATGTTGACGCTGAAAGTCACGAAACTGACAGAGCTGACAGCTCACTAGCTGATTATTTGCGACTTTGCCTGGCTTACAATTGCACTGCAAAAATCGTGAAACAGTTGAAAGTTTCTTGTTACCATGGAGCGGATAAAAAAACTGTAGACTAAACAAAACTGTTTTTTTTATGTCGAAGAGATGCGCATGATTGCTTTCAATTTCGGATTTTTTAACGCGGCTTGCGGTATCTGTAGAATTAATTTTTGCAGTTTTTAAGAAAAAATGTTCTGAACAATATAATTGAAAGTGTAATAAAAAACAACCAATGAAGTCAAGCGTTTTCGATTCGTTACCACCACAGCACACAAAAACTATTTTGTGGTGGGGGTTGGTGACTATTGACTAGAATCTGAGAGACTTATGTAGAGGCCAGGACACTTATTGAGATCAGGACACTGCATGGTATTGAGATCAAGACCCTGTTCTTAACAGCATCAGTATTTAGATCAAGACAACTTGAGATCAGGACAATGCTTTTGAGATCAGGACACTGCTTTTGAGATCAGGACACTGCTTTTGAGATCAGCACACTGCTTTTGAGATCAGGACACTGCTTTTGAGATCAGGACACTGCTTCTGAGTTCAGGACACTGCTTTTGAGATCAGGACACTGCTTTTGAGATCAGGACACTGCTTTTGAGATCAGGACACTGCTTTTGAGATCAGGACACTGCTTTTGAGATCAGGACACTGCTTCTGAGTTCAGGACACTGCTTTTGAGATCAGGACACTGCTTTAGAGATCAGGACACTGCTTTTGAGATCAGGACACTGCTTTTGAGATCAGGACACTGCTTCTGAGTTCAGGACACTGCTTTTGAGATCAGGACACTGCTTTTGAGATCAGGACACTGCTTTTGAGATCAGGACACTGCTTTTGAGATCAGGACACTGCTTTTGAGATCAGGACACTGCTTTTGAGATCAGGACACTGCTTTTGAGATCAGGACACTGCTTCTGAGATCAGGACACTGCTTCTGAGATCAGGACACTGCTTTTGAGATCAGGACACTGCTTTTGAGTTTAGAACACTGCTTCTGAGTTTAGGACACTGCTTCTGAGTTTAGGACACTGCTTCTGAGATCAGAAAAATCCATAAAGGCCAATGCTTGTAGAGATACCCAGGCACTTCTCTATAGATCTTGATATTTATCTGGGTTTCGGGTACTGCTCAAAGGACTCTGGTACTTCTCAAGAAATCCACAAACTACTTTAGAAACCCTGAAGCAAATACCATGCACATTTCCAGCGAGTCAGTAGAGACAGTAAACGTATAGTAATGAGTAAAAGTATTAATAAAAAAACGGGAAAAGCAACATCAATATTAAAACGTTTTTCACAATTTACTTTCGGTTCTATACCTCGATACACAGCAATGAAGTATTACAGTGCTGTGTAGCATGCATTATTTTAATGTCTGTAACATCATTTTTGTTACGTAAACTAGAAAGTAACAGACAAACAGCGAAACAGACTAGAATTTCTGCAATATATCAGTCACAGTATTCTGCAACAGCATCGGGATTTTGATTCATTTTTGTCAACGGCAGCTGCACGCGCGAAGTGCCCAGATTCTGCGTAGAGAAAGTCGCCTCCGACGTACTCTTGGTTGTCCTGTTCCTGCTCTGCAGGACCAATACTTGTGTGATTAATCCCACAGGACTCGCTCTTCCCATTCTCAATTAGCACTCTGCACTGCTTCTGCAACGCCTGCTGTCTCTGCCGTTCCTGTTGCTGCTCTTGCAATCGCTGTTGATGTTCCAGCAACTGTTGCTGTCTCTGCCGTTCCTGTTGCTGCTTCTGTCTCTGCTGCTCTTGCAATCGCTGTTGATGTTCCAGCAACTGTTGCTGTCTCTGCCGTTCCTGTTGCTGCTTCTGTCTCTGCTGCTCTTGCAATCGCTGTTGATGTTCCAGCAACTGTTGCTGTCTCTGCCGTTCCTGTTGCTGCTCTTGCAATCGCTGTTGATGTTCCAGCAACTGTTGCTGTCTCTGCCGTTCCTGTTGCTGCTCTTGCAATCGCTGTTGATGTTCCAGCAACTGTTGCTGTCTCTACCGTTCCTGCTGCTGCTCTTGCAATCGCTGTTGATGTTCCAGCAACTGTTGCTGTCTCTGCCGTTCCCGTTGCTGCTTCTGTATTCGCTGCTCTTGCAATCGCTTTTGATGTTCCAGCAACTGCTGCTGTCTCTGCTGCTCCCGCAACTCTTGCAATCTCTGCTGCTCCAGCAACTGTTGCAATCTCTGCTGCTCCAGCAACTGTTGCTGTCTTTGCTGCTCCAGCAACTGTTGCTGTCTCTGCTGCTCCAGCAACTGTTGCTGTCTCTGCTGCTCCAGCAACTGTTGCTGTCTCTGCTGCTCCAGCAACTGTTGCTGTCTTTGCTGCTCCAGCAACTGTTGCTGTCTCTGCTGCTCCAGCAACTGTTGCTGTCTCTGCTGCTCCTGCAACATCTGCTTTCTCTGCTGATCCTGCAACTTCTGTTTCTTAAGAGCTTCGACAGCATAATTTTTGGCTGGCACATAAGGCAGGTGAAAGTTTCCTCGTTTTCTCGTGTACAGACAAATTCCTTTGCCAGTAAATGTTCGTCCGAATCCGTACTCATTCAGTTGCTGCACTTGTCTGATCTCAATATCCATCACAAAAATGTATCCCACATTGCTCAGCAACTGAGGCAGCTTCACGCCAACTAGACTCAAATTCCTACCAGAATCGACAAAACTCAGACTGATGATGTCGAATGGTTGAGCCGTTAGCTTTCGGTCAAGCACAAAGTCCTCCATGGGCATTTCAATGAACTCGTGTCTCGATGTGTTGAAACACCAATCCGATGTGGCCTGTGCGAATTCGCTGTCGAAAGCGCTCCAGTCCCAGGGAAACGCGTCAACTCCAATGCAACTCAGCTGCAGCAGCCTCCCACCACGCACCTGGTTAACCTCGCCTCTGTGTACAACATCTTTGATGGCTCTGACGACTCCAAGCAGGTCGCTGCCGGGACCGCAACCGAGCGACAAGATCCGGATCTCCCGAGGCTGCGGCTCGCTGCAAACTGACTGCAGAAGTTGCTTCACCTCATCTCGTATATGCGTTCGCATGAGTTTAGACTTGCGCTTCAACTCTTTCTGTGTATAGGCCTCGCAAAATTCCGGGTCGCTGTAGAATCTTAAGTCCTCTTTGTGTTTGGCATCAAGCCATTGCTGGTAAATTGGACAGTCCATGATCTTTTGCTCCGGCTCTACTCGTAGGAGCTCAGCTCTCTGCCTTGCATCTGCCTCCTTTTAATACGCAGACTTGTGCAAAAACATTTATTTCTTGGAAATTCCAGTCAAGTATCAGTAGTGCACATAATGAGCACAATATCTACTCATTAATCTCTGTTCTCAGCCGAGTTTACATATAGGCCCTTACAGTAACGGTAAAGTGCGCCAAATTTTCAGCCAGGCGTATTTTTTTGTATCCAATAGCTCTTTAGTAGAACGCACGGCCTACAGGTTGCAGAAGCGCAAAGTGGAGACTCTCTTTATGACCTCAGAAAGTCTTATCGTATTGAAACATAACCCACCCAAATTGTCTCTTAATTTAGCCATAGTACGAGCTACAATATAGTATATGCTATATTATTACCACAGAATATACCCATACTCTAAGGGCGTAAAAGGGAAATCAGAGGGTGCCGTCGTGCTGGAGGAGCTGGATTAGGTGACAAACAAAATTAATAAAGTCTGTGACACGTTAGGGAATTTTCGAAATGGATTGATTTGAACTCATTTTTACGAGCATAGCATCAGCTTTGATGTCAATTTATTATAACAAAGCACAAGCTACAATGCTTGAGTGATGCATTGAAAATGAAAAGAACCAAACGAATCTATCAATCATTGTTTATGGGCCATTTTGTTGTCAAGCGATTGCGTTTCGTCAGCTGTGATGCCGGTTCTCGCCATAGTAGGTGGTCTTTTTCTGCTTAGTATAAGTCGATCCGTCCGCCGTTCTGTACTTCTCTTCGAATATGACCACGGTGCGATCGTTCTGATACTCAGTGGAAGTGCTTGAGGAGACCAGGGTGTCCGAGGGTTTCACAGCCCCAATAGCGCCTTCGGGTGGCTCGACGTATTCGCTCATTCGCGAACCGGCTGATCTCACAGCGGCCATTTCTGGGATTGGGATTTATTGTGTTTTTTTGGGACTGGTTCAGGGGATAAATAGGGAGACCATGTTGCTTGCAACTCCCTCTTGAGCCTTGGCATATCAGCAACTTCCATGGCATCTCAGCAACTCCCATGGCATCTCAGCAACTCCCATGGCATCTCAGCAACTCCCATGGCATCTCAGCAACTCCCATGGTATCTCAGCAATTCACATGGCATCTCAGCAATTCCCATGGCATCTCAGCAACTCCCATGGTATCTCAGCAATTCACATGGCATCTCAGCAATTCCCATGGCATCTCAGCAACTCCCATGGTATCTCAGCAATTCCCATGGCATCTCAGCAACTCCCATGGTATCTCAGCAATTCCCATGGCATCTCAGCAACTCCCATGGCATCTCAGCAACTCTCATGCATCTCAGAAACTTCCATGGCATCTCAGCAACTCTCCATTGAGTCACGGAATCTCAGGAAATCCCCATTGAGCCTTGACGTCTCAGAACCCTCTAGTGACACTACATTTAGCTAGATGCAAGCGGTTCCTAACGAGTATAGTTTAACACGAGCTGCTGTATTTTGCAGCATGCAGACATTGGTTTCTAATGTATCCCGGCTGCAATGGCACTAAAAAGTATAGGACGGAAGTTAACTCACTAGAAGGGCGCTCCAGATGCTCTTCTGAATGCTGCCGGTCCATTGTCGATGATCTGCCGACATCGTGCAAATTCGCACCCAACGGTGGCAGAACGTTTTCTACGAAGCCTTCAATTGAATTTCCGCCAGGAAAATAGCGCCCGACAACGTAGACGCGGCCGAGACGCGAAACGGCCCGGCCGAAACCAACCATTCTTGAGGCTTTCCACACCATCTGCGTGAAGGATAGAGCGCCTGAGCCTGACAGAGGGGTTGTAGTTGGATTCCAAGTATTTACAGTTTGAATTGCTTTCTGCATATTTCAAGCTTTCATTGACACAACTGCAGTTGCTTTAACAATCAACAATCCGACCCTACGCATGTGAAACTTCACAAAAGCAATCCGGCCCGCTCAAGATTTGTGTCTCTTCTCATCTCCTCTCTCTTATAATCCCCTCTTCTGTTTCCTCTAATCTCTCCTCTCCTTTCTCCTCCCATTTCTCCTCTCTCCTCTCCTCTCTTCTCTCTCCTCTACTCTCTTATCTCTCCTCTTATCTCTCCTCTTATCTCTCCTCTCCTCTCTCCTCTTATCTCTCCTCTCCTCTCTCCTCTTATCTCTCCTCTCCTCTCGTCTCCAGCCCTTGAGGTAAAAATGCCGATCCAACGAGCAACGACCCCTAAGGTAAATGAAAACTTAAGCCAACTTGAACGATCAGTTGAAAGTTTTAAACGTACAATTTAATTCATGTAAGATAAGATCCTAATTTTCACCCTACTATACCACTGGGACTGAGTGTCTTGAGTGACACATATATCTAGACAGAATAGGACTTTCGATGGTTTACCACTCTTTGAGGGTATAACAGTGCGACTAGAAAGGATATATGGTTTACAGTTAGTTTGCAACATGGCAACATCAAGACTACAGTCAATCGGCAGACAGAGAGGAGGCAAGTGCAGTCATGACTATACTGTGCACAATGCACACTGTTACGTACGCAGGTACATGCTCTAAGACCATCGTCCGACATTTACACTCTCACATTCTCTGTGCCTATGGGTTGGCCTCGAATCAGCAATCGAACCCGAGGGATTTTAATAAATGAAATGGTCTATTAAAGTTACCTCGATGCAGCCTGGGTGCATTTTCGCCAAAATCGTAGTCCGCAATGCCCGAGTACCAGTAGTCCGTAAACTGTGCGCCTTTTGTGAGAAAGTTTTGAAATTTTTTCATTTGTTTGTTCGAAAGATTTTGAAAAAATAATAATAGAAAATGAATACAGAAGAAACTGAGCGTACATATAAGAGTTTCGTGAAGTAGCATGTTCATTATAAAGTAATTAGGACGAGTAAAAGACTATGCAAAGGCCTGCTCTTTGCAAAGACGTTATAGGCGTACTCGTAAGCGTTTTTTTAGATACGAACAGATTATTATTGATGCCATTAAATAATTAAGGTGTTCGACATTCTCGACGTCTGTCAACGTCGCTGACAATTATGTACTTATACAGTACATCGACGGATAACGAAAGTCATCCGTCCGACGTCGGCTAAACGTCGGTGTAATATAAAAGGACATATTTGTCAGCGACGTCGATAACGTTAACCGACGTGTACGGTACAGCAGTGAGATGTGGGTGACGTCGGCGACTTTTTCGACGTCTATCGACTAAAACATGTACTTTTGCATTGCACCGACGTCTAGCCGACGAATTATTTAATGTAAAACTAAAAGTACATATTTGTCAGCTACGTTGGAAGGCGTCAAAAATGTCGGCTGACGTCGCTGACGTCGAACAGATGTACGGAGAAGTCTCTATTTTTTTACTAGCCTAATTAGCGACATGTAAGGTGATAGATTTTCTTAGACACTTTAACGTAAAATTTTCAAATACGCTCACCAGAAAAATCTGTCCTCTCCGAATTAAACTTCATAGCCAAATTTTCGCCAATGTGCGCATTCTTGACGTCCATATCTGGCTTCAGCTGGTCTTGGCTAGCGATCGTCTCAGCCCAGTGTTGAGCTCCCTCCGTCAGGCTTCTGTCAAGCTTCAACGGTGGCGCCTGATGCATAGCCCGATATTTGTTGTGCGCCAGCAGCATTTCGTGAACGAAGTGCTCCAGTACGACTGGATGGTGGCCAACATTCTGCTGATGGTGCTGCATCTGTCTTGAGCTGGTCCGAGCGCCACTGTGCATTACATACGAGGAGTGCTGCCTCCCACCGCCGCCACCACTGTTCGGGGAATTTTGTGGCGTCCTCGACTGCCGCGGCGAGTTTTCCTCGTCGCTCTCCCACGGCCAGCGGATGTCGTCGCTGGAAGATGGCATTCTATTGTATTGCTTTGGATTGGCTTAGTTAGACCAGGGAATCTGAAGGCTTTTTTATGCTTTTTACCGTCTTCCCAGATTCGATAGATCAACTAAAGTAAGGAAGTTTATAACATAGACATATTTACTATTTACTATATAAATATATACTCTGCTGCGTAGACTGCATGGCTTAGAACTCTACGCCAATATCTTCATTTAGAGCCAAATAGCTCCCGTTATGCCTAAAATCGACCACTTTGGCATTTGGGGATCTCTATGGAGAGAAATAGGATAAATGGGGATTTCATGTGAACCTAAGGCTCCAGAAAGTTCACATCCTCTACTGTAATTTTATTTGCTGCCTGAAACTGAGCGTGTATATTAGAGAAAACAACAACTAGCACTGAGCCGGTTCCGCCCATTCCGCCGATTCCTAAGCATACTAGTACAGGCGCGCCAATGCTGTATGCAGGCACGCACTCACACACACGCTCATAAGGGGTGTACAGCGGCCCTGATTGACTTTCTAAGCGTCAGGAATGTACACTGTCTGTGCCTTGGGGAGTTGGTACTCAAGGGTCTGAATTGTACGACAAACCTCCGGCCAATTATCTTGTACGAAGCCCAAACTAATGTAGCTGCGCAGGGGATCGAACCAAGTGGCGCAACAACTGTACGCGTTTATACCACTGAGCTGCTCCGCCCCACAGTCAACTACCGAAACGGTGCATAAGTGAGATTTCTTAACGTCTGCGAAATTGAGTCCTTTCATAACACACCGTATGCTTCGTAGCCAGCAAACAAATATACGACACGGTTAAAGACATTTGATTATAGTGCATTTTCAGCCACGCAGAAGCCCCAAAAAACGAGGGAAACAAGTACAGGTGCCATATGCCCTACTCACAGTAGCAATAATGGCACAGTTTGATCATATATTTGCCTTAGAAGCTAACCGATCATATATTTAAAAAAACTGGAGGCTTGAGTTTTACCGATTGACAACTATAACTGCAGCTACCAAAATTATTGCGTTGTTATTGTTAGACAAGTCAATATTATTCCTGTAGCAACAGACAGTTCCACTAAAATTTCAAGCAACAGTGACGAGCATGTAGTCTGCTGGATTTACGAAGTCCTTCTACTTACCAATCTGAAGGCGGAACAGAATTTTGGCAGATCCGTGCGATTAGCCCCTGTCTGAGCCCACACACATTCATCGGATCGCACGAAAATCACCATGACGCCAGCATCTTTATTGCAGCCACTATATGCCATATATTGATGAAGAAGTGTCGTTTTGGCTCGTTCGGTTCACCACCATAATGTCCAACCACAGAAAAGTAGTTGTAGGTCCTGGACGCCAGATCCAAGTCCGGCTCGCTGCCGACTAGCCTGTCCTTGCTGAACCAGTTCGTCGCATTCAGTCCTGAGAATGTGACGTCGAACGAGATCTTCAACCCCGTGACGCCATTTTTAAGCAGCTCGACTTGCCGGGACACGAGTCTCACGAGATCCGGAAGTCGGTCGAGCTAACACGATCGCCAGAAGTTGAGCAGAGGCAGCGTCTTGAATGTATTCGACTGTTCCTGTGACTCGACTGCTGACGGCATTCGGACCATGATAAGAATGATGCTTATGAAAAGACATTCTTTCTATAAGTCTTGGCTGTGAAAGTTGGAAAGCAACAGGTTTTTTAGTCACTATCATCACTTTTTAAATCGCATCATCATATGTAAATCATGTCTATCGATGCATTGATTCGGCTTAGGCACTCACCAGAGAATCGTCGTTTTAAGCTGCTAAGGAAATTGCTTTGGGTGAGACTTAGGGGAACAGACCTTGGATTAGGTAAACGGATTCCATGATAATATAAAGGTGAGAATAATTGACAGCTAAGGTGAAGAAACAATACCAACGTGCGATTGACACCCGGTCGATCCCATCGAATGATAGGGAAGAACGGTTGAACTTTCACTATCTGTTAGAAAGCAGTTGGAAATTGCGTCTGAATTAAGACACAATGCGTTGGAATGACTATATGTCTTTATATCGATTCACGACCTATTGGATTGGCGTAGAAAAAAACAAAGGAAGATTGGAAAAAGAGGTCTAAGTCAGTGCTGGGAATAAAGATAATGATAAGCTTTCAGACTGTTTTTTGGAAAATTCAGGCCTCAGACTGCATGCGTGCTAGCAAGATTCATGGAATAAATTTTCCTTAAGAATCGACGTTAGCAACAGTCCGATGAGGCTTCAGATTAAAGTTGTACAATAGTTTTGCTCCAAAAGAAGTTGAAAGTCCTCTTTAAGCGTTTAGTTTGGACTTCACAAGCATAGAAAATAGTACGATGTACATCACTTCTTCATCAACGGCACTTCTTCATCAATATGGCATATAGTGGCTGCAATAAAGATGCTGGCGTCATGGTGATTTTCGTTCGATCCGATGAATGTGTGTGGGCTCAGACAGGGGCTAATCGCACGAATCTGCCAAAAATTCTGTTCCGCCTACATGTACGAGAGCTAAAATACGCCTAACGTGCTGTATGACCTTCAACACTAGCAGATGTTGAAGTCAACGGCAAATGCGCTGAACATTCAAAGGGCTTTGTACTAGCTCATTGGACTGTTGGTGGTCCACTTAGATAACGACCCATCACAATTTAGTATGCGATAGATTTAAAAAGATGCCCATCAGATAACTGTTTGCAGTGACGATATACTCGTATATGCTAAAAGTTTTTTCTACACGTGAGAAGTGAGGAATTGCCTAAAAGCTAATGCAAGTGCTAAACACTTGATCGGCTAAAGTTTCTGTCAGTAAAGTAAAATATCAAACCATATCTAAAAGCGCTTAATTGAAGTCTGGCAGATTATTGATCTACAGTTGAAACGGGGTTTTTTACAGACAAGATAGTCGGTATGGTGCTAAAATACTCGTACATTCAGGCATTTAAACACGTTGACTTTCTCTAAACTTTCGGGCCTGATGTGGCTGAGTAGCTAAAAGCCATTAGCGCGTCCTGACCAACTGCCGTTGCTAGGGTGTAAATTTAAATGATGGGGATCTTGTTAAATATTGCAAAATTCCTATCGAGATTTTCAGATAAGCTACATGATTCTGCTGCAGCTCAGGATGCAGTTAAGCCTTTTATCCTACCTGTCATTAATGGCTCTCTTTGCCTCGGTAGAATCCAGCGCCTTCGAGTCGGACAGGCAGTCGGAGTACTTTAGACAGATGTGGCTACCCGGTGTTGCGACCAGTTGCCGCAGGCTGTTAAATATTCAAACGAAGTATCCAGCCAACTGCCTGTTGCGTTGGATGCAGCTGAAGCGGGAGGGTGCTGACCCTCACTTCATTCACTTCACCCCTTCGGCTGAAACTGCAGGCTGCGAGATCTCCACCTGGTGCGACCAACTGCTTCTGAACGAGTCGGAGCCGCGCACTGCACTGCTGCCGACGTCTCAAAGCCAGCCGAGACTCGTGGTGTTTGCGGTCAAGTCCTATAGCAAAGTCAACGTCCTGGACTCGTATCTGTCGCCCGTCAACTGCAACCGGTCTCTTTTGCTGTCGCCGCTTGTCGGACCGCCTCCGCTCGACTTCTGGCGATCGTGTTGGCTCGACCGACTTCCGGATCTCGTGAGACTCGTGTCCGGCAAGACGATCTCGGTCGAGCTGCTCAAGAACGGCTTCACGGTGTTGAAGATCTCGTTCGACGCCACGTTCTCAGGACTGAATGCGACGAACTGGTTCAGCAAGGACAGGCTGGTCGGCAGCGAGCCGGACTTGGATCTGGCGTCCAGGACCTACAACTACTTTTCTGTGGTTGGACATTATAGTGGTGAAGCAAGCGGGCCAAAAAGGCCCTTTTTCATCAATATGGCATATGGTGGCTGCGGTGTGGATTTTGGAGTCATGGTTATTGTCGAGCAGTCGAATGACGTCTGTGCGTGGGCACAGACAGGTGGCAGCCGCACGGATCTGCCAAAAATTTTGTACAACCTTCAGGTTGGAAATTGGAAAGATTTTGTAAATTCAGCGGACTACATGCTCGTCACTGTCGCTTGAATTCTGTTTGAAAATCTAATCTGGAACTTTTGGTCTGAATTGAGGATGAAAAACAAAGCCGGCATGATGTGAGAGTGTCTGTCGACGTTTCAAAGGATTCAATGTCAGAATTTGTATAATTACGACCGAACATTTTACCTCCAAACAAATTTCTATCATTGAGCTAAATCAGTTTGATATATACTCAACAATTTAAGTCGCCACCTTTGAGAGTGCGTAGTAAATTCCAGCTCATTGACTTTTGAGAGACGCAACTTGCGCCACACGACGCAGTGTTGGGCTGGGTGAGGAGGGATCGGGAAGAGCGGAGGGCGAGGATTGGATGCATTGAAGCTTCCGCCCGGTTCGCATTGTTTTTTCAAACATTTTTAAAAATCAAAATGGTATGGCCAGGTGACAGACGCTGCCAGGTGACAGTGTCGAAAGACACTGCTCACTGGGGCAAAGGGTGGCGACTTTTCAATGTTGCTGAGTATATATCAAGAAAATATAAAGTACATGTATGATTAATATTTTCTAGACGATTATAGGATACGCTCGTGTTGGGCCTGGTGCGTGGGGGTTGGGCGTGCGCTTTTACTCCGTGTATCGTTTCTGATTTTAACTCTGTGCGTGTGCCCTTTGTCTGGGCTCACGCTCTTTGCACGGGTTTGCTCTATCGTGACTTTAATGTACACTGTTGGTGTTTTAGTCCTTGGGTACGTTGGGGGTTGCTATGAACCTCACTTATAATAAAATCGTATCGTTGTTTGTCAGTGCACTTGGCACTTTTGTTTTGCCTCGCAAACTCTTTGTTCTAGACTTGCTCTCCATGATCCATGAGATATCAATGATCAGAACCTGCATTCGCAACCACCTGCATTACGTTTCTCATCGTAACCTAAGGCACGTCAATAGTGTGTACATGGCAAGCCAAATTGGCCATTAATTATTTCAGCTTAGACAAAAATAATGAAGAAAAGGCTATAGACAACAAGTTTATTAAACAAAACAATTGAGTGGAATAAGAAGTGAAACTATGCAGGGCCGGGCAGTAGTAGTATGTCAAAGTTAGTATAGTATGCATGTATTTGATATACAATATGTATACAATGTAGTTTAACCGTAAAAAATCAATGGTGGAATTCTTATTTGTAGTTCTTGAAGTTCTTAAAAAGTAAAATCTTGATTTAACCTAACAGTTTGGCATCATTCAGCTCAAAATCTGCAGTGAAAGAGTTTAAGTCATGATTTGGAATAACTGACCGAAGAAAAAACTCAGCATGGTGATTCACGTGATCCGGAGACATTTCTTTGACATATCTTAAATTTCAGTTTACAGGCTTGTTAATCATCGATCAAAGCGGGGGGGGGGGCGGCAAATTGTAGCCGCAATCAGAATTAAAGCTGGAGACTAAATTAAGTTTTGGAATTGAATTCTTCACTAGGTTGTTGCTCTACAAAACTGAACACAAAACAACTGGAACTATGAAAACACTGTTAGATTGCTAAACATGATTCTGTCACTCAATATATTCACCGCCAATGTCTTTGCACTTCTGCCAGCGATTTACCAGGCCTCTGATTCCGGAACCCACACCACTCGCGTCCGTTTGGCGAACAGCTTGATTGCATGCAGCTTTGATATGTGCTCGACGCTGTCGAATCGAATGCCCCGAAGGTGCTTCTTCACAGATGGAAATAAGAAGAAGTCGCATGGCGACAAATCAGGCGAATAGGGTGGATGTTGGAGCACTTCCCAGCCCCATTTGCTCAGGAGTTCCACGACGTTTTGCTTGCGATGTGCTGGCGCATTGTCGTGCAGCAGGATCACACCAGATTCCAGCAGATCAGGGCGCTTCTTTCGTATTGCTGGGCGCAACTTCTCCTGCAGAATCCACTTGTAGTAGTCCCCATTGACGGTGGTTCCAATTGTGGGACTGCCCAGTTCAGCAGGATTCCTTGGGAATCAAAAAACATGACGTGCATGATCTTCATCGCGCCCTGCTTCCTGATGGCCTTCTGAGGTCTTGGAGAATGTGCTGGAAGCCATTCTGCAGACTGGGCCTTTGTCTCAGGATCCCAGCTGGCTCCAGCAACAATTCTGTATAGAAAATCCTCCCCTTCTCGATGGAACCGACGCAGGTGGCTGCTTGAAGCCACAGTTCGCTGCATCTTTTGCTCACCTGTCAGCAGGTGTGGCACCCACTTGCAGAACTTTTTCTACAGGTGAAGGCGCTCCGTCAGAATGGTGTGGACGCTTCCTACTGACACACCAACGTCTTCTGCCAACTCTTCGCAAGGCCGATCATCATCCAGGAGCTCTTGCACTTTCTTCACAACAGTCTCGTTGGTTGCAGTCATCGGCCTTCCAGAGCGATCATTGTCCTCAACGCTCTCTCTTCCATCAGCGAACAGCCGGTACCATTTTCGAACTGTCTGCTCAGTTGGTGCACAGTTGCCAAGCACTTGCTGAAGCTCCCTAAACATATCCGGTGGCCTTTTTCCTTGCAGAAACTGAAACTTCATCAAGCTTCGAACGTCTTGCTTTGAAAATGATTCAGCCATGGCCAAGAAATTGAGTGGTAGCTGATAGAAATTTTCGCTGCTCTAACATAGTTGCAAACTGAGGCTTACAACCCTAGGAACGTTTAGGCCATAGAAATAACTTGGTGACATCGCTAAAATTCTGTTTACAACGCTTTCTAAAAATAAATGCCAAAGGACCGAAAAGAACTTTTTGAATACACCTCGTAATAGCTACAAAATGGACATGACATCTGTTCAGAAGAAAACTAAACGAATTTGGGCTAATGTGACTTTTGACAGCATTGGCAGCATGCACTGATCGATATAAGATATTAAGATTGTCACTGTTGAAGTAAATTAAATTTGTGTGGATTTTCAAGGGTGACTAATTCGCATTGGTTTAAAGCACCACATACATTGTATTTCTCAAGGACGACTGTCCTTGGTATTGCTCTTGGTCATATTGTTTACTGCAATTCCTTGTTGTAAGCCGGTTCTGTTCTAGTTATTCGACTCGTCGCGGTTATGATGCAAAAAGATTGGCCCCTTGTGCCCTGAGCTCTCAGGTTCCGCTTTCATTTTTTGTTTCCAAGGCCATAGATAAAAAATTAATGCTGCTCATTGATTGCAATGAGTTTATTACAATTTCAACTTCATGTGGAATTGGAAATTTGTCTGCGGTTTGGCTTTACGAACAAAAGTAAAACAAACATTAAATAATAAGAATTAAAAGCATTTACTGCAATGGATAAACTAAGTACGTCCATCTAATGGTTCTGCAAGTCCTCAATGTTTAAGAGCAACTTGTACTTCGTTTGATACAATAGTTTAAATGTGCAGCATCGCACTTGTTTAACTTTGGCAGAATGAAATATTTTTCTGAGATTAACAGTCTGACCCGAGTCACTTTGCATGGGGACGGACGGGACGCACAGCTTTGTCAGCTTACCTTTATTATATATCAAACATGAGTTAATGGAAAATCTTGAGTTAAGCTATTGTATACTATCTCATCTTTTATAATTTGTGGTTCCACCACTGTATATATGGGCATGGCCTACAACTACAAGTCAATAACAATAATTCATTTCTTCTCAAAATCACAAGCATTTTAAATTGTGGCAGTGCAATGCAAAATGGTACACCACCATGCATGTGATAAATAGGAAAGTGAATCCGGTTGTATTTTGCACCCTTGAACCAAAATTTTTATACACGAAAATTCATGTGTGTGTTTTTACATGCATATTGGATATTGACTACAGCCTATTTGGCATATAGTTTTTAAATTTGATATGATATAGTTAAATATAGCCTAAAGACAAAGTGCATATTTGCTATTTACAAAATACACATTGTATATGTCTGTACTCCCAGTACCAGAAACAGTACCAAAAATAAAATACAAAATACAAGTAAGAAACAAAAAATAACTAAGAAAAATGTCTGCAATAGTACAAAATAAATTCTAGCTATTATTATATGCAATACCACTGGTTTAACATATTTCATTTAAGCGAATTATACATACATAATAACTTTATATAGGCAAAATACGAGACTTGATGTAATGTATATTTAAAAACTAAAACACCGTATCATGAAACATTCTAGCTAATCAAAACTTAAACAAATATAAATAAAACCAGAAAAGGTGTTAGTGTCAATAATAATAACAACAACAAAATATATGGCCCCACATGCAAAGTCACAATTAGAATATTATAATGTATAATTTTTTAAATGCAATTATATACTATATAAAATATATTGCAATAGGCTTTGTTTTTAGTAAACACACTTATTATATTTCTTAAAAACCTATAAAATTCGAAAACTATTACTTTTTTGTGTTGAAGGAATGTTAGAAATATTTTGTATATTTTGTATATTTTATAGGATGATTTGTTTAAAATGGTAATAAAATTTTTACTATAAATAGGGGCCAGCTGAGGGCCTAACCAAAATATACTTCCTTTTGCATTGGTTTCTTCCTCTCTCGCCTTTGAGCTCAAAGCTTCGATTGTGCAGATAAAATTTGATCAGCCATTGGGCTTGAAATCACTCATGTTACTTATTTCAAGTAGTAGATAGTGACTTAGGAATCACCACAAGAGTGGGAGTTCAGTATGTTCTCAGAGAACGAGAAATCCTAGACTTTCTAGGAATCCTAGAAATCCTAGGAATCACCCCAAGAGTGGGAGTTCAGTCCATTCTTAGAGAATGAGAAATCCTAGACTTAGGAGTCTAGTAACCTGCCTCTAGAAGGCAGAAATCCTACCACAGGGTAGAGAAATTCAGGCTTAGAGTTTGAGAAACCCGCCTCAGGGCAGAATACCTAGCAAAGTGCACTGTGACCCTCTGGTTCCAGGAATGCCCAGGACTGAGAATAATATCTTTAGAGGAGTATAGGGATAGGATAGACGGTGCCTAAAGACCACTCAGGCTAGGAAGTACAATAGAAGTATATATGCTACCAATAAAAATACATACACTACCAATAGAAGTACATGTGGTACTAGTAAAAGGCAAGTAATAACCAGTAAGATTAATAAGAAGAGATAGGTCTAACCCTGTAACAACTTTGGTGTCTCAATGGTGGGATTTCTAGAATGAGCCAAAAGGCCTGTTACAATATCTTATCTCATTATATTAAATTTTTATATCATAGTTCAATTTCTAATAGACACTTAAAGATAGGATTTTGGTATTCCCATCCTATAACCCATCCCCCTAACTGCAGCTGCTTAAGGGGATATATCGCCATCCCTATATCTCTCTCCCCTAGCTATGCCACTGATTATAGACTATACTATGACTAAGGTTATAAAATATCTAAAATTATACTTATAATAACAAATTATTTCAAGATTTTATTGAAAACATTATAATTAAAGTTTATGCAAATATCTTTTAAAAAATTATAACTGTCTTAGGGGTTTTCTCTTCTATCATCTAAAAACTATCCTACCAGTTGGCCACCAAGTTGTCCTAGCATTTTAGGGGTTATTCTTTCTATTACTTAATCTTATAACTGACACCAAAGTTGTTGTAAGGCTTACTTCCTTCTTAATAAAAAATCCTACTAATGCTACTAGCTGTGACAGGGATTTTTGCTTCCCTGTCTAATATTTTTCAGCTAATTACTACTTTCTATGTAGCTTTCTAGAATTGTTCTGGTAGTGTTGATGTATTCTTGGCCTGAGAAGTCATACTATTCTCTAGTCTCTTGGGCATTAGGTCTGGATTAGAGGGTCATGGCACTTACTCTAAACATGTACTCTCTTTGCATGTACTCCCAAATTTCTCAAATGCTTCTTGGAATCTCTTACTGTAAAATGTTTAAAGGAGTCTAAGAATGATTTTTAGTGAACACATTTTGAAGCTTATAGCAAGAGTGCAAGCTGCAAACAAGTTCATCTTTTCTTCCCTCAAAATTCACTCCTATTTATACAATTTTTTTTATGTTGAAAACAAATTTTACAACTCAAAAAGATTTTGTCAATTAAAACAAACATATAACTTTTGTGTAATTTTAAAACTAGAGTTTCTAAGAAATGATAACCGCTGCTACATAACATACAAATTCTCTTTCTTGGTACAAATTTAAATTTGATTGAATTTGCCCTAAGCAAACAATCCTTTAAGATTTCTTTTTTAATTATACCACCTTGGCTATAGTATTTACATAACTAATTTACCTGAGAATGTTTTTTACAAAAAATAAAAATAATGCAAGGTGCAAATCCAATATTTCCCTCTGACCCCATAGTCAATCTGCCAGTGATAATACATTTTTATTAATCTAATTTAAACTAATTAAAGGCTACTTAATCCCAATAGATTAAAAAGAATACAATAAAAATGTCTTGGTTTATTATCCTTGATACTAAATATTTGTAAACTAGAATAAATTTATTTAAATGAGTATATATTTTAATACTTACGATAGTTTTATTTATGTATAGATATATATTTCAGATAAAAATGCTACTACAATAAAAATTGTTATAAATAATCAACATGTCAATCAAAGAGTTTCGAGAAGCCTTCAGTGAGCAATATAGTGGTAAGTTTAAATAATTTAAGATAAATTTAAATTGGTTTATTTTACTTTCTGCATAAAATTAAGCCTAGGATTGTTAAACCAGAGAGTGTACATGCCTGGCAATTAGAAAGTCAGGCCTGCTGTGCACCCTGTGTGAGCATGTGCGAGTGTGTGTCTGCGTACAGTATTGGCGCGCTTGTGTGCACTCAGGAGTCACCGAAATGGGCAGAATTGCTGATGTCATCGAAGGCATTGCGCCAGGGTGCCCAAAACCATTTTAAATTATTTGTTTATCTATAATACAACAGGGGTTAGCAAACTCTGGCCCACAGGCCCCTGAAGCTCTTTGAAACTTTACCAGTTTCTCCTTCTCTCCCCTCTTCTCTTCCCCTCTCCTCTCTTCTCTCATCTCTAAACATCTCTTCCCTCTCCTTCACACCCTTACCTTGCCCTTCACACAAGGCTCGTGAATTCAAGTGTAACTGAGGGCATGCTTGGGCGCAACCTTGGGATTCACTCGGCCGTTTCTATTGGCAACACACACATGTAAGTCGCTATTGGACGGAATAGTAGTCACGTGACTGCTCTCAGCCAATAGCGACTTACATGTATGTGTTGCCAATAGAAACGGCCGGGTGATTCCCAAGGTTGCGCACGTATGACTGAGGGGCTCCATCATACATTGGCCAGGTCTGGTGGCTTCTGGCGAATTCGCTGCCACCGACTATGACCGCCTGATGTCCGACGATGCCTACTGCAACTGCTTCGCCGGAGCCGCTCGCGCTGGCAACCTGGAGGCCCGTCTGCAGCTGGCCGAAGCCTGCCTCCGATGGCGCTGTCAGGACCAGATCAGCGGCCTGACGGAGGCCGACTTTCCACTTGAAGCGTTGCAAAAAGGCTCCGTATTCTTTCACAGCGAAGATCGCGAAGGTCATCCTATACTGTACTTTCGCATTCAGGACAGCGGCAAGACCTCTCCAGATGAGCTGCTACAAATTCGCCAGTTTATCGGCTGGCTGTTGGATTCGAGGCATCGGCGTCAACCGGAGCAGAAAGTCTCCCTACTATTCGATATGACTAACGCTGGAGTGGCCAATTTAAACTTAGATCTGGTTAGATTTGTTGTACGCGCGTTCCAGGTGTACTATCCTGGTTTACTAGGCTATTTGTTCGTGTATGAGATGCCCTGGGTGCTGACTGGTTAGTATCTGACATTTGTTTGTTTATTGTCTCATGAGGTAACACTGAGGTTTCAAGTGATTAGTTAGATAAGAACCGAGATCGAGGTACTTTGTAGGCGTTGACAAAAATCTGGTAAATGGAGATGAAAAAAAGGTGAATCAAGGTGAGATTAGAGTTTATCGGGGTGATATTAGAATCAATCAGGGTGAGATTAGAATCAATCGGGGTGAGGAAATGGAGGTGAGAATAGAGGAAATGGAGATGTGAATAAAGGGAGTGAAGATGATAATAGAGGGAATGAGGATGAGAATAGAGGGAATCGGTGTAAGAATAGAGGCGTAGAGGGAACGACGTTGGTGAGAATTGAGGCAGTAGAGGTGAGAAGGAATAGTGGTGAGATTAATAGAACGAGATGCAAGAATAGAGGAAATGAAGGGGAGAATGGAGAAGTCAGGCTACGAAAAGCAGAAGAATCCTCTTTGATGTGAGCAGTGGAATTGGGTAATGACTTTTTTAACAACATTGCCCGTTTCACCAGCCGCATGGAAGGTGATTCGCTCGTGGCTAGACAAAGAGGCACAAAAGAAGATCATCTTTTTAAAGCGTTCCAACGTACAAGAGTACATCGCGCCCGACAAGCTGTGGGTGCACATGGGCGGTACGGACGATTATCAGTACGAGTACTCGCCGGGTATGCTCACGGGAGATACTGCCGAGTATCCGACATCCGGAGACGAATGCGGCGATGTCGAATTTGTCGACGCCGAGAATAGCATGCAGGTGTCTCTGCCGGTGAGTTGAGGAATTAAGCAGGGTGTCTGCTATTGGGTAGATGTCGGTTGCTAGGGAGATGTCGATTGTTGAATAAGGATGTCGGTTATTAGGGAGATGTCGATTGTTGAATAAGGATGTTGGTTATTAGGGAGATGTCGATTGTTGATTAAGGATTTCGGTTGCTAGGGAGATGTCGATTGTTGAACAAGGATGTCGGTTATTAGGGAGATGTCGATTGTTGAATAAGGATTTCGGTTGCTAGGGAGATGTCGATTGTTGAATAAGACTGTCGGTTATTAGGGATATGTCGATTGTTGAATAATTATGTTGGTTATTAGGGAGATGTCGATTGTTGAATAGTTATGTCGGTTGCTAGGACGATTTTGGTTGCTAGGTAGATGTTGTTTGCTAGTGAAATTTTGGTTGCTAGGCAAACATCAATTGCTGGGGCCTTTTCATTTTGCTTGTTCTGGTTCCAGAACCAGAACCAATTTGTGAAGTATAACTTTTTGTCTCCATAACTAGAGGGAGATACGTGATATAAATTTTTTATTATTGAATGACAATCGCCAAGAAGAAAGTGAAAAATTGTGCTAAGTGAGGTTGCTAAGGCAGTCAAACATTCAACAATTTTAAATAGTTATACTGCTGTTTTTCTTGGAAGATCCGAACCGATTCTGATTCTGGAATTGGTAATATGAAAAGCCTCCTGGATTAGGATGTCGGTTGCTAGGTAGTTGTTAGCTGCTAGGGGGCGATTTTCGTCCCGGAATTTCGAGAAAAATGCGATTTTAATTCATGAAGTTCATAATTGCTGCAGTCTACAGCGACTCTAGCACGCCTCAGATACGACTCAGAAGAGTCATTTTAGAAGCGCCCTTGAGTCGCAGACAGTAAAACGGTGCCTAAAATTGACTTTTTGGCGACTCGTACCGGGACAATGGGACATCTCATTGTTCTGGAGCCGTCTAGAGTTACTTCTTTCCCATTTTACCTGCAATGACTCTGAAAGGACCCGTTTTCATCTGGGAAGCTTCTCACTCCAGCTTTAATTACAGTTGTTTTTATCGGTATCTAAACTGCCTGTTGCCCACTTCAGCTCAATGAGGCTGACGCAGTTTCCCTGGATGGCAGTCAGACGCAGAGCTTCAAAAATCGATCCCCAGCGGCCTCTTCAGCATCTCTTGGCAGCAGCAGCTACATTGGCCGGTACATGTCAATCAGCCCAGCTGATCAGGTGACTTTTCGGTTAGCAACTGCTAGAAATAATAACAGCAGCGACTGCCAACGTACGATAACCCTAACTAGCACTTGGCAACAGTCGGCATTGGCCTACAAAGTGAAAACTACCTGCCCAGCTGACTACAGGGTCAAGCCTAGCGTTGGTCTGTTGGAGCCGGGAGCCAGCGTTTGCGTTGTAGTCACCTACAGGTGAGCTCGAAAATTTATTGCAAGCTCGAAGTTTGACTGTAAGCTCGAAGTTTGACTGTAAGCTCGAAGTTTGACTGTAAGCTTGAAGTTTCATTGTAAGCTTGAAGTTTCATTGTAAGCTTGAAGTTTCATTGTAAGCTCGAAGTTTTATTGTAAGCTCGAAGTTTTATTGTAAACCCGAAAATTCACTGTAAACTATTTTATCAACATCAACAAAGGCCGTCTTCAACGCCGCCGAGTCAGCCGCCGGCTCGCTCTGACAAGCTGCAGCTGCTGGCGGCGCCAGTTGAATCTGGCCTGTCGCGCGAGGCCTGCCAGGAGGCGTTGAAGTCCGCTCCGTCCGAGGCGCTGATGGAGCACCGGCTCCGCTGTCGGGTTGAGACGCCGAAACCGGCTGCTGGGTCGGCAGCGGCGGCATCTGGACGGCTGCCAGATGACCAGCAGTTGGCCGCTCTGCGCTCCGAGGTAAGCGAGCCGTCGTGTTCGACAGAATGATGAGGACTTTGCTGTGGCACGCATGCTTAAAACCGTTGATGCTGAACTACTGCAATAACTGCATGAATATCCAGTACTGATTACAGACACTACTTTAGAGATCATGTTACTGAAACAGCATAAATTGAAAGTCTGCAGAAATATTTTTACAGACACTATTGCTGACACAGCTACAGACACTGCTACAGACACTATTGCTGACACAGCTACAGACACTGCTACAGACACTATTGCTGACACAGCTACAGACACTGCTACAGACACTATTGCTGACACAGCTACAGACACTATTGCTGACACAGCTACAGACACTATTGCTGACACAGCTACAGACACTATTGCTGACACAGCTACAGACACTATTGCTGACACAGCTACAGACACTATTGCTGACACAGCTACAGACACTATTGCTGACACAGCTACAGACACTATTGCTGACACAGCTACAGACACTATTGCTGACACAGCTACAGACACTATTGCTGACACAGCTACAGACACTATTGCTGACACAGCTACAGACACTATTGCTGACACAGCTACAGACACTATTGCTGACACAGCTACAGACACTATTGCTGACACAGCTACAGACACTATTGCTGACACAGCTACAGACACTATTGCTGACACAGCTACAGACACTATTGCTGACACAGCTGCAGACACAGCTAAAGACACAGCTGCAGACACAGCTGCAGACACAGCTAGAGACAGTGCTACAGACACCACTCCAGACCCCCAAATCCTCGTCCCAACGCCCTCCCCCCGGTAGGTAAGCCGTCTGTCTGGCATGGTCAGCCGCCTAGCGGTGCAGCAGTCGCAGCGCCTGGCCTACACCAAGTACAGCCTGTGGCTGCTGGCCTTTGGAGTTATTTTCTTGGCCTTTCTATTGGGCTGGAGCTGCGGCCGGCAGGCCGCCTCATCAAGTCATGCAGGCCCGCCACACTCTGCAGAGCTGTGACCTCGGGGTAGTTGGGGTGGGTCGCTATTGACAGACAGTCAGACAGTCAGTCAGACAGACAGACAGACAGACAGACAGTCAGTCAGACAGACAGACAGACAGACAGACAGACAGACAGACAGACAGACAGACAGACAGACAGACAGACAGACAGACAGACAGACAGACAGACAGACAGACAGACAGACAGATATAATATTTCAAACAGACTTAAAGATAATAGACTCGTTATATTTTCTATTGAGCTTGTATAATGTATATTTTTCGTTTTTTAGTGAATCAACTAAACAATAGAGAATATTGTCTTCAAAATCGATCATCAATATAATAATCATATCTATTTGCTTTGTACCGGCGCTTTCACAACACGGACTGGACTATAGAAGTCCGGCTCGATTTGCCAATTGTAATTCAAATTCAGTTACATTCTACCAATCGGAGTTTTATTTTACTGTCAGATATTGACTGCCTTTGTGTTGCTAATTACTCATATACTTCTCAAGGCCGGTTATTAATTGCATTCGATGTTAAATTTAACATCAGTCAGTGTGCAACTTTGCCTTAGTAAAATATCGATTTTTTAACCCCTCTGTCTTCTCCCGTCGTTCCCTCTGCCTTCCCCTCCGCCTTGCCCTTTGGCTTCCCCTCCGTCTTTCTCTATGGCTTCCCCTCCGCCTTGCCCTCTGGCTTCCCCTCCGTCTTTCTCTATGGCTTCCCCTCCGCCTTGCCCTCTGGCTTCCCCTCCGTCTTTCTCTATGGCTTCCCCTCCGCCTTGCCCTCTGGCTTCCCCTCCGTCTTTCTCTATGGCTTCCCCTCCGCCTTGCCCTCTGGCTTCCCCTCCGTCTTTCTCTATGGCTTCCCCTCTGCCTTCCCCTCTGCCTTGCCCTCTGGCTTCCCCTCCGTCTTTCTCTATGGCTTCCCCTCTGCCTTCCCCTCTGCCTTGCCCTCCGTCTTTCTCTATGGCTTCCCTTCTGCCTTCCCCTCTGCCTTGCCCTCTGGCTTCCCCTCCGTCTTTCTCTATGGCTTCCCCTCTGTCTTCTCCTCTGATTTCCCCTCTGGCTTTCCCTCTGCCTTATCGTCTTCCCCTCTGCCTTCCCCTCTGTCTTCCCCTCTGCCTTCCCCTCTGTCTTTCCCTCCGTCTTTCTCTATAGCTTCCCCTCTGGCTTTCCCTCTGCCTTATCTGCTTCCCCTCTGGCTTTCCCTCTGCCTTATCTGCTTCCCCTCTGGCTTTCCCTCTGCCTTATCTGCTTCCCCTCTGGCTTTCCCTCTGCCTTATCTGCTTCCCCTCTGGCTTTCCCTCTGCCTTATCTGTCTTCCCCTCTGCCTTCCCCTCTGTCTTCCCCTCTGCCTTCCCCTCTGACTTTCCCTCCGTCTTTCTCTATAGCTTCCCCTCTGGCTTTCCCTCTGCCTTATCTGCTTCCCCTCTGGCTTTCCCTCTGCCTTATCTGCTTCCCCTCTGGCTTTCCCTCTGCCTTATCTGTCTTCCCCTCTGTCTTTCCCTCTATCATCCCCTCCATCTTCCCCTATTTTATTTTTTTTTATTTCTTTGAAAATTTGCTATTTAAGCAACAACTTCAAGCCAAATTTTTTTCTCTCTTAAGAACGAGTTTTTGTAGATAAAAATGCGACTGGTCCTACTGACTTATTGATTTGCAGTACGAGTAGAGTGGTGAACGAATATTTTTTCGATAATTTATAATCGATGCAATAGCGCTCAAGGTTTCTTCAGTAAAACAAACATAGATAAGATTATTTTTTGCAGCCCTTAATTTTTCTGCCAGCGCTCTGTTACTCGTGCCCTAGTAGTAGTGAAGCTTGTGTCACACTTCCTTTTCTACTTGAAGATTTTATAATACTTTGCAAATTCTGCATGCGAAAATTGAATTAAGTTTGATTTGGTTCAAAATAAAAGTGCTCTTCAATTATTTATCTTTACAGTGTTGTCTTTCATTCTTTGTTTTTCTCATTTTTTCAAAATGGAAAAGTTTCGTTTTCAGCTAGAATAAGTAAACCAATCCCCTTTGTTGAAAATTCCCCTTGTCTGTGAAATTCCCGTTCTCAAAAAATTCCCCTTTTTAAAAAATATTTCCCATGTCGAAAATTCTCTGTGTCAAAAATTCATCACCTCTTGAATAATAAGATTCCCCTCTCTAAAGAATCCCCCTTTGATAAGACTCCCTTCTCCAAAGAATTCCACTTTGATAAGATTCCCCTCTCTAAAGAATTCCCCTTTGATACGATTTCCCTCTCTAAAGAATTCCCCTTTGATACGATTTCCCTCTCTAAAGAATTCCCCTTTGATACGATTTCCCTCTCTAAAGAATTCCCCTTTGATACGATTTCCCTCTCTAAAGAATTCCCCTTTGATACGATTCCCCTCTCTAAAGAGTTCCCCTTTGATAAGATTCCCTTCTCTAAAGAATTCCCCTTTGATACGATTTCCCTCTCTAAAGAATTCCCCTTTGATACGATTCCCCTCTCTAAAGAGTTCCCCTTTGATAAGATTCCCTTCTCTAAAGAATTCCCCTTTGATAAGATTCCCCTCTCTAAAGAGTTCCCCTTTGATAAGATTCCCCTCTCTAAAGAGTTCCCCTTTGATAAGATTCCCCTCTCTAAAGAGTTCCCCTTTGATAAGATTTCCCTCTCTAAAGAGTTCCTTTTTGATAAGAATTCCCCTTTCTAAAGAATTCCCCTTTGGTAAGATTCCCCTCTAAAGAATTCCCCATTTCACTGCATGTCCTAAACAACCAGTCGCGCCTGGCAACTCTGATGGCGGAAACGAAGCTGATGCTGGCGCCTTCGCCGTCGCCCTCGCCGTCGTCAAATATGTCAAAGACGGCAGCGGCGGCGGTCAAGCCTAAGAATCGGCGAAAACGCGAGAGCGAGTTCGCTAGCGACACCGACACTGACAGCGACGCCGACGGATCTACAGTCGACTTGAGCGTCGGCGAATTCGCCAAACTCGGCCGCGCAATGCAGGAACTGCGCGCAATCCACGCCGCTCTTCGTCGGCAACGTCGGCAACTTCGCGCTCGCGAGGCGGCCCTAGCGGCCCGCGAATCGGCCGCCGTGGCGGAGGCCGAGGCCGCCGCCGTTTCCGCCGCTCGTGCCGAGGCCGACGAGCGGGCCCGACTGGAGCTCCGGCTGCTCGCCTCCGAGGAGGCTGGCGCGTCTGCTCGACGCGAATGCGCCCGACTGCGCGACGCGTTCAAATCGGCTCGGGAATCGTCTGCGCAGCTGCGGCGCCAACTGGCCGAGGCCGAAGCCGAGCGCGACCGACTGGCGCGGGCCGAGCGCTCGCATCGCGCCCGATTGGCAAATCTTGGCGCCGATAATTCCAGCGCGATATCGTCATCGCCGTCGGCGGCGGCTCCTCCTTCCGCTAGGCGTCGATGCTGCGTCGATGCGGCCGGATCGAGCGGCGTCGATGTCGGAGTGCAGACTCCGGCCAAGTGGATGGCCGCCGCTGTCGCCGCTGCCGAGGCTGAGGCTGCGGCGCCCGCGGCTACGGCTGCCCTACAACTGGCCGAGGTGACTTGGCTGTGAATGTGGCATTTAATTGGTGAATGTGTTGTTTCTGTTGGTGAATACAGTGTTTGAGTTGGTGAATACAGTGTTTGAGTTGGTGAATGCAGTGTTTGAGTTGGTGAATGCAGTGTTTGAGTTGGTGAATGCAGTGTTTGAGTTGGTGAATGCAGTGTTTGAGTTGGTGAATACAGTGTTTGTGTTGGTGAATGCAGCATTTGAATTGGTGAATGCAGTGTTTGAATTTGTGAATGCCGTGTTTCAGTTGGTGAATGCAGTGTTTGAGTTGGTGAATGCTGCATTTGAATTGGTGAATGCAGTGTTTGAATTTGTGAATGCCGTGTTTCAGTTGGTGAATGCAGTGTTTGAGTTGGTGAATGCAGCATTTGAATTGGTGAATGCAGTGTTTGAGTTTGTGAATGCAGTGTTTGAGTTGGTGAATGCAGTGTTTGAGTTGGTGAATGCTGCATTTGAATTGGTGAATGCAGTGTTTGAATTTGTGAATGCCGTGTTTCAGTTGGTGAATGCAGTGTTTGAGTTGGTGAATGCAGCATTTGAATTGGTGAATGCAGCGTTTGAGTTTGTGTCAAATGCAGTTTTATTCGGCGAAAACATAAACCTTAAAACTTGAATGTTTATTCACTTTAAATATCAAATATTTTGCTTGGCTTGTGATCTTTTTCCCCGTCAAAAAAGTGCTTCATCCAAATTCGCCCTCAGTCCCTGATCTCCTGGGACAACTCTGTCGGTCGCCTGGCCTGGTCGCCAATTCCGAGTTCGCCATCGACGCCAACGCCTTCGCCGCGGCCTGTAGACGCCGAAGCCGCACTGCGCTGCATGCCGCCTCTGGTCGAGTTGCTCCAGCAGCGGCTCGGCTCGCCATCGACTCGACAGCGCAGTCAGAAGACGCATTCGGTAACCTTAGCAACAGCCTCGGCCAGTCTCCGCTTTCTTCATCGCCTGCTGTCCACTGCTGAGCTGGGTGGCGCCGGACAGCGGGTCAGCGGCGCCGCTTGCGTTCGCCAACTGGCCGAATCGCTGGCCCAGCGCCTGCTGCCTCGTCGGGATCGAGTCGAGTGCGACCAGCTGCTGCTGCTGGCCTGTCTGCTGATTCTGCGCGCGTCGATTGGCGACTTTGAAGCCCGACAGCGGGCGGTCGAAGCGCTGCGGAAACGGCTGCTGGAGTCCAGGGAGGCCCGGCGCGTTGCCGTCAGGTATGCCTGTCCGGTGTCTGTCCGGTGCTTGTCCGGTGTCCGTCCGGTGTCTGTCTGGTGTCTGTCCGGTGTCTGTCTGGTGCCTGTCCGGTGTCTGTCCGGTGTCTGTCCGGTGCCTGTCCGGTGCCTGTCCAGTGCCTGTCGGTTTCTGTCCGGTGTTTGTCCGGTGCCTGTCCGGTGCCTGTCCGGTGCCTGTCGGTTTCTGTCCGGTGTCTGTCTGGTGCCTGTCCGGTGTCTGTCCGGTGATTGTCCGGTGCCTGTCCGGTGCCTGTCCGGTGCCTGTCGGTGTTTGTCCGGTGCCTGTCGGTTTCTGTCCGGTGTTTGTCTGGTGTCTGTCCGGTGCCTGTCCGGTGCCTGTCTAGTATCTGTCCGGTGTCTGTTCGGTGTCTGTCCGGTGTCTGTCCGGTGTCTCTCCAGTGTCTTTCCTGTGTCTGTCCGGTATCTGTCCGGTGTATGTCCGGTGTATGTCTGGTGTCTTGTTGGATTGTCTCTCCCGTGTCTTTCCCCTGTCAGTCCCATGGCTTTCCAGTGTCTATGCCGTGTCTGCCCAATGTCCTTCCGGAGTCTGTCGGTGTCTCCAGTTTCCGTCAAAGGAGGTCAATCCCGATGTCTGTCCGTTGTTTTTACGGTGTCTTTTCAGTGTCTAGTATTTTTTCCGGTAATTTCTGATGTTTGCCCATTGCCTGTCCGGTGTCCGGTGTCCGGTTTCCGGTGTCGTTTTGGTGTCTGCCGGATATCTGATTGTAGTGTCTGTCCGGCGTTTGGTTTGGTTTGGCTTGCCTGGTTCTTATCGAATGTCAAAGTGCAGTTACATCATTGTATATCTATTTTTTCACATTTGAAATGATTTATTTGGCAGGCTCACAGCTAACACAGATTTCATCTCTAAACAATCCCTAAACCCACAGATCCCTAGACGGCGGTCACTGGCTGCTGCTGGCGGTTTTGCAGTCGGCGGAGGCGCCCGCTCACCACTGGCCCGCTGCTCACCAGCGCGCCCTGCTGGACGCGGCGCTCTGTCTGGCCTGCGACGCCGAGTTTGGCGCCGAATTTTTGCGCCAACTCGTCGACGGAAGAATCGACAACGGCGTCGACGGTGGCGGCGACACGGCGACACGCCTGGCTGTCGGGCTGCTTCGCGTCGGCGCCGGCGTCGACCGCGGCGTCCAAGAGCGCGCCGCTGTTCTACTGCAAAAAGCGCGCCGATACGTTGGCGCCAGTAGGCGCCATAATCGGCGCCATTTTCTTGCGCCGGCGGCCGCCGCGGAAGCGCGTCGACTGCTGGCTGGCGTCGGACCAGATGACGACTTTTTGGCTGTCAATCTTAGGGCAATTCTGCGCCCCGGCGGTGCCGAAGCTGATGAAGAAGAGGAGTCTGCGAGTGTCCGGGGCGACGCCAACTCGGACGAGGGGCAAGGGGGAGACTTGTCCGGTTGATTGACAGCGAAGAACTTTGGACCGATTGGTGGCCATTTAGGCATCCTGGGTTCGAATTCATCAGTTAAACGGCGCAAAATCAAATGAAATAGCAGCATCTCTAGCCTACGCGTTTACACTGCTGATCAGCCTCTAAAATTTTAATAACCATGCAACACCAACTATTTGCTATCCGACTTCTTAATAGACTGACTTTATCAGTTGGAACACAAAATGTTCATATCATTTTTCGGTGCCTCTTGTTTAAAATTGTTGTGCTACGAGAGTATCCTTCTTTTCCATTCCATTCCATTATTATTCGAGCTACTTGTCTGTTTCACATTAAAATGCACTCAAGCTACGATGTGTATTCTCCTAGTACGCTCGTATGTGTACATGTACATTCCCTATCAGTAGTTTTTTCAGAATTTATATTATGTTATTAATCCATGCTTAATTAATAAATAATCATAAGCTGTCGTTTTACAAGTAAAATCATCAGTCGATTGGGGATTTATTAAATGCAAATGCAGAAGTGCTACAAGAATACTTGTGGTCAGTACTATGGAACATATTGATTGCAACAAATCGTTGTTGCCAAAATTTATTACTGACAGTGCTATCACTGTCAGGTATCACAAATGCGTAGAAACGTAATGTTAAATAACAATACCAAGAATAAAGTTATTCACCCTTTACTCCATTTGGATAGCTTGCTTTAACGAGCCTGCACCGTACATGTACTGTGTATATTGTATATCTAATTGTAATTATACGAAGGTGTTACCGACGAGGTCGTAGAATTGGTTTAAAAAGCCTGTTGCAAGATGGAAGTGATTCCATGCTTCTTATAGACATTTTATGGTTGAAGAGAATTATTATATCAATTCAAGATTGTTCAGATGAAATTTTAACAGATTCCATTACCGAAAAGCAGATTTGTATTAAACTATTTTTATTAGACAAAGTCATACAAATAAAAAATATTTTGTTTTGCACATCAGAATTCATAATTTTAAGCCCAATTCAGCACAGAAGCAATGAAAATACATTATTTCTAGGTTTTAGGCGCTATTTTGAAATTTCGTATTAGGGGGCCTTTTCATAATAACCTTTTGTTTCCATAACTAGAGGGAGATGCGCGCTATAAAGTTTTTATTATTAAATGACAATCGCCAAGAAGAAAGTGAAAAATTGTGCTAAGTGAGTTTGTTAAGGCAGTCAAACATTCAACAGAATTAAATAGTTATACTGCTGTTTTTCTTGGAAGATCAGAACCGATTCTGATTCTGGAATTGGTAATATGAAAAGCCTCAGGGTGTGCAAAATTTACCTGTAAACAGTGTTGGGCACCAGTCCGTTAATAAGCGTTAATCCGTTAATAAGCGTTAATAAGCGTTAACCTACAGATATGACGGTTCACACTAAATTCCTAGGCTCCTTCTTTTCTAGTGGAACGATAGTCTATGGCCAAACCTCACTAAAAAACTAAGCCTGAGAACTCAAAACGAGGCCTGTTAACCGGTTAACAGGCCTAATAACAAGGCCTGAGAACATTTTAGAACGACTATAATTTGTCAGTTAGTCCATTAGAAGTATAAACTATCAACAGCAGTAAAGACCGATTCATTCTTGCCGATTTACTCGAACATGATTTCTACGCTGTTGGTGTCACCGTGGACAGTCATGCGCACCTTCTTGGTAGTACCCTCAGACACGACATCTTGCTCATTGGTCCGCCCATTAGACTCCACGGCTCCTCCGGCGTGTAGAGCGTAGGTCATACGCGAATGATCCTGGACGTCTAGCCGTATGTACCTCTCTATTGCGTTGGACGAATGTCCAGTGACGCGGGTTATATCGTCCCTAGCCAGTCCAGCCCGATGCAACGTGCTGGCACAAGTCTTCCTTAGAGACTGGTTTGAGAATTTACCATCCGTAGACACGGGTTTGGTGATATTCGCCACATTAATTGGAGTCGAGAGTATGCCGGCCGATAGGTAGACACAGATAGACCGCAGTCGTCTCCATGAAGCAGTAGTTTGGTTTGCCTCTCCTGAAACCAGTCCTCAAATTGCTTTAGTGCCCATCGTTCCTTCCGGCGTGTCGATTCCGGCACAGCAGCGTCAATCCTTTCAGCAACCTCGTTATCGGACAGTAAAGCAAATCTAGAAGCCTCGTTTTCTCTCAGTTCAATGTCATTCAACCAGTCGAAAGCGAGTTCCAAGTCGTGTTCCATGATTCTCAGTTCTCTCTGATTTCCTCTAGCTGCCCAAACCTTTCCTTTCTCGCTTTTAGCTCGTATTTTAAGCATCGAATCTTTTACTTTAATTTTTGTCTATGGTTAAATGTGGGGGGCTGCGCCCCCCACACCCCCGCTTTTGACGAATACCTCTCTCCCACTCCCAGTCGCTTCCAATATCTGTAGATTAAGTACGATCTTCGTCTGTTCTTTTGGTGTCTATGGCAGAAAGACCTCGGTCGCAATTCTAAGGCCTCGGCTTCGCCTCGGCCTGAGAACAGCGTCCTCGGCCTTTCTCTGCCATAGGAACCAAAAGAACAGACAAAGATTATATACTTAAGATTTTTCATTAACGTTAACGGACTGTCGTTAAGATTTTTTGAACTAACGGATTAACGAATTTGCGTTAAAAATTTTGTGAATTAACGATAAATTCATCGTTAACGGTAGTGTCTATGTCAATGACCAAAGACGCAAAGAAGGAACGAAAAATAGAAGTCTTACAAGAAGTTTAAACATTACGAACGTATTTGAGCTGGCCTATATGTCTAAATATAATCTCTTTATTTATGACGATGATCATACAGACGTACATGTAATTAACAACTTCTTACAAATAAACTTTAAAATAATGAATTAAAATCAGTGTTGGGCACCGTTAATGAAAATCTTAACTTCCGTTAATAGCAAAAGCGTTAGCGTTAAAACAAAAAAATCTTAACTTTTTAACTCATAATTTCGTTAAGTTAACTGAAAGTTAACTGATAATCGTTAATAAGCGTTAATCCGTTAAAGTTAACACAGAAAATACAGAAATCTTGCACGTTTTTTCCAAAACAGACTTCGTATTGCACGTCTAGTTGCTATTCCATCTTTTAAGCGAAACACAGAGGTCATCTAAGCGATTTGAAAGCTAAAAAAGTAATAAATAATCATTTTAAAAACTTGCATGCATAATACTACTAAAAGTAAAGCATATGGTAAAAAAAGAAACTTATTTTATTTGAAACTTAAAAGCTAATAGCGAGAAATTCATAATTAAATACGCATAGGAAGGTTGTTTCAGTACCATTAGCAGGCGCAGCAGAAAGTTGCGAAAGATTGGGACAGAAGTGAATCAAAGCGATCGATGCTCACGCGCAAGAAATAAAGTTTCACACTATTTTAATTCATTATTTTAAAGTTTATTTGTAAGAAGTTGTTAATTACATGTACATCTGTATGATCATCGTCATAAATAAAGAGATTATATTTAGGCATATAGGTAAGCTCAAATACGTTCGTAATGTTTAAACTTCTTGTAAGACTTCTATTTTTCGTTCCTTCTTTGCGTCTTTGGTCATTGACATAGACACTACCGTTAACGATGAATTTATCGTTAATTCACAAAAGTTTTAACGCAAATTCGTTAATCCGTTAGTTCAAAAAAATCTTAACGACAGTCCGTTAACGTTAATGAAAAATCTTAACGCTTATTAACGCTTATTAACGGATTAACGCTTATTAACGGACTGGTGCCCAACACTGATTAAAATAGTGTGAAACTTTATTTCTTGCGCGTGAGCATCGATCGCTTTGATTCACTTCTGTCCCAATCTTTCGCAACCTTCTGCTGCGCCTGCTAATGGTACTGAAACAACCTTCTTATGCGTATTTATAAATTATGAATTTCTCGCTAATAGCTTTTAAGTTTCAAATAAAATAAGTTACTTTTATACCATAGGCTTTAATTTTAGTAGTATTATGCATGCAAGTTTTTAAAATGACTATTTATTACTTTTTTAGCTTTCAAATCGCTTAGATGACCTCTGTGTTTCGCTAAAAAGATGGAATAGCAAAGACGTGCAATACGAAGTCTGTTTTGAAAAAAAACGTGCAAGATTTCCGTATTTTCTGTGTTAACTTTAACGGATTAACGCTTATTAACGATTATCAGTTAATTTTCAGTTAACTTAACGAAATTAGGAGTTTAAAAGTAAAGATTTTTTTGTTTTAACGCTAACGCTTTTGCTATTAACGGAAGTTAAGTTTTTCATTAACGGTTCCCAACACTGCCTGTAAATAATCCTAATTCTTCGGTGGTTGTACTTCGTAGTTAATTGCAAAATGCATGTCATCGTCAGGCGGTTTAGGCCATCGATGATAACCCTCACATATAGTTTTTGTTCTGATAGACTACTTGTACTTGTAGACGCTCCAAGAAATGGAAATTCATGGCCTAGGTGGCTAGCCCTAGCGAGCGCTAGGGTAGGCCTAGGCCAAAGAATACTGAGCTAATACATAGAATGCCAGTGTCGTTCAAAAAGTGAAGCTGAAATGTCGATTTCTTCGGGCACTTACTTTTTGACCATAAACAAAATTTATTAAGGAAGTCATTTAATATTAAGACGTCTTTTCTGTTGGAATACAAAAACAAGTAATGTTTAAGTTCAGTCATTTAAGTCTTTAACAGCGCATTTGACTGGCATCCTTCCTGCTGCAACCATAGAACTTTGGCTACAACTTGCAAACTGCCACTTTTGTTGAATGCAGTGATGCACAGAATACTGAGCTAATATTAATATTAGGCCTAATATTAATATTAGCTCAGCAGGCCCCTATTCTTTGGTTGAATGCAGTTTTTGTTTTGTGTTTATATGGCAAAAGTAAACGAAGAGCTTGCGTGCATGGCCGCCGTTCACGTAAGCTCAGAATTGCGTGCACGGCAGAGCTATATCTTATAGGCTTATACAGTAAGTCATATACTATTCGAATTAATATTCAAGTTAACAAAAAAAAACAATGAATTAAGATTACATTTGCAGTCCATGGTGTACGGGGGATAAAACATTAGGCCTATAAAACAATATAGTAAAAATATTTTTTAATTAGGTTTGCCAATGCCAATGCGTGGATTTAAGGGCCCCAGGCCCGGCCAATTGCCGGCTGCCGTGCACGCAATTACAACACTAGGTGTACGGCTGCATACATGCAAATAAAGCACTAGGTAGATAGCCACCGTGCACGCAATTCTGAGCTTACGTGAACAGCTGCCGTGTACGCAAGCTCTTCGAAAAGTAAATGCCTAAGGCTAAGGAATCAAGATTTCAGCTTCACTTTTTAAATGACACTGGATATGGCATTCTATGTTATATGTATTAGCTTAGCTCAGTATTCTTTGAGGTAGGCCTATGCCGCCTATATTATTTTTAAAGTTTAAACAACATTTCATATGTTGGTAGAGTCGCTCGCTTGGCGAGAAGAATAAATAGAAAGCCTAATATCAACATTTGAATATGATTGCAATTTCTAACAACTTCAACACATTTCGCACGCCATGGTGCATCGTCAGGATTTTATTAGAACGATTTGAGAAATTGAAATTGAAAGCGATTGATTAAATATTGGTTTTGCAACGTACACAGGTAAGGAGGGTAATGGGTAAGATTGAAAACAATTAATTACAACTTGGCTTTAACAACATACATAGGTATAGTAGGTAGGAGAAAGAATTATAGATTGAGATTGAAAGTTAAACCAAATGTACACAATTCTTGTCCAGTGGTCAAAAGGCAGAATCAGGGGCGGTAGCTTAAGTAATTGAACGTCAAGCTAAGTGTACACAGCGTGCATGACTATGTCACTCACTGTTCAGAAAACGCGGAGAACGTGGAGAACGCAGAGATCAACAAGTTTATCTTGGACAAAATCACCAAACAAAAACCTGAGCAATCTGTTACCACTGAAGAATTTGAACCCATTCTGCGTCTTCCCTTCCTTAGACCTCCATCTCTAGCCTTTAAAAACAGAATGCGTAGGTTATTCTTTGCCTCTTTCAATCATAACATCCGGGTCGTCTTCCACATGAACAAGATTGGAAACTTTGTTAGCAGATTAAAGTCGCGTGTTCCTTGTACTCTGTGTGCAGGTGTTGTCTACCAATTTAACTGCTCTGTGGACCAGAGTGTCTCCTACGTAGGGAAAACCAAAAGACACCTACATACAAAGATCAGGGAACACTGGCTCAAACCATCTGCTATACAAACTCACCTCCTTGAATGCACTAACTGCAATGACTGCAAACCAGAAGAACACTAAAATCATTGACCAAAGCCATACTGATGCCAAACTTAGAATTCTCGAGGCCCTGCACATAAAAGCTCAGACCCCAAATCTCAACACCCAATTACAACATAGTGGCACAAGTCACGTTCTCCTTACCTGTGTACGTTGCAAAAACTAATATTTAATCAATCGCTTTCAATTTCAATTTCTTAAATCATTCTAATAAAATCCTGACAATGCACCATGGCGTGCGAAACGCGTTGAAGTTGTTAGAAATTGCAATCATATTCAAATGTTGATATTAGGCTTTCTAATATTTCATATCATGTCAATGCCATAAGGGCTAGTTTTAAGATAATTAGGCCTAATGGTTTGAGTTGATACTAGGCATATTTTCTATATAAATTATTTTGGCAAGAATAGATTTTGACTTTAACTTTAACTTTTAAGTTTTAACATAAATTGAATGATATAGTATAGAATAAGATAATTTATTAGCCAGTTGATAGTCACTTTGTCTACTACCAGTTTGTTTATCACTTTTGTCTGCTAAAATATAATGCATACAGTATAGTCATTTAGTCCACCACAAATTATTAAATAGGCCTATAATGTCAGTACCAATGTTTAGCAATAGGCCTACATATAATATTAAAAAGAAATATCTATACCTAGATATATCTTAAAAAAGAAAGATCTTTTTTAAGAAATATCTTAAAAAATACCCAGGCCTATCCTATAATATTGATAAAGATAATAAACTCATTTTGTTTAAAAATAAAATGTATCATTAAATGTTATTTATTAAAGGACCCAAACATTGATATGACCTATATATATAAACTTTTTTGTTTATAATTGGGATGGTATAGGCCTAGTCTTGTGGCTTAGGCTTATTCAAAAATACTGGTTTATTATATTATTGATTAAATTAGAAGTGTAGTGTCTACTTTGGCATTTGTGAATGCATCTAACAAATGTGTATCATTGATACTAAAGTTAAGTGAAAATGATAACAGTTAAAGATATAATGTTATAGATGGCACTAGATAGCTCTAAACTACTGTCAATACTAGCTGCACTAAGCTGAAGCCATATGTTCTTAGTCTATTATAGGTTTACTAGGCCTAGTTTGCAATTGATCTATATATGAAAGAACCAGTTAATTTGGCGATAGGTTGATTTAGTGACTAGTCAATTTGGTAACAATCAGTTCAATGACATATAAGGGTATTTCAAACAAGGTGGTAATTTGTCATCTATTGCATTGAGTTCGCATGTTTATTCTAATTCCAAAATAAGACAAAGTGATAAGCCTTACATACCACTATATATGCTTTTGCCAGTGTAAGTCACATGTCCCCTCCTGCTAATAGTAAAACAAATGTTGTCTATTGTGTGGTGATGCATATTAATAGCTCAATGGGCCACAGAATGGTAAAGTAGAAATTAAGTTACATTCAATTAATTTTTTAATGCTTGATTTTAATTGTAACAAATGGACCACTGCATTGTATGCTAGAAGATATATGTATATAGAACCAATTATACTGCTGCCATTGACTGTGATGTATACCACAAGTGGCAACATATAGAATGTAATTCCAGTAAGTATTTATATAACAGGTGATCCAAAAAATGGACAAACTTTGTAGTGAAACTGTGCCAAAGCAATACAATGAATCTTTACAGGCTCGCAGCAGGTGAATCTTGACACCTGTAAGTTTTTTTCTGCCAACTTTGGAATGAATATTCCAAATAGTCTTTGGCTTTAAGTTGAAAGTGTCTTTGGTTGTTTTTACAATTACACATCTACTGTCTATGGCTTCAAGTTGAAAGTGACTGTTGGCTAAATTTAGAATGGCTATTTTAGGAAACTGGATAAAGATATCCATTCCAAAGTTGGTAGAAAAAATCTTACAGGTATCAGGATTCACCTGCTGCAAGCCTGTAAAGATTCACTGTATTGCCTTGGCACAGTTTCACTACAAAGTTTGTCCATTTTTTGGATTACCCGTTATGTACCACTCAAATACCAAAGTTTGGTGCTGATGTAGAATAAAATACATGAAATATAGTTAACAAATGGTATATGATGTATAGTGGTACAAGTACGTCAATTCAATTCTGTGTGTAGACATCTCCAAAAAATAGTATGCTCGTATTAAGTCTGTTGCTTAAGTCAAGTAATGCAATGCAAGTAACAAATATAGTCAGCAAAGAGAAGTAGAAAAAATGCACTCACTCCAAGTCTAAGACTCCAAGGAGGCATACATCCTATATACTAAAATGCACCTCTGAAAATGTGTTATTCAGCATGATTAAAACAAAATTTTCTTACTTGAATGGCAAGGACTATAATAGCAATATTTTAAATTTTAAATAGTATACTATATAGCTTTCTATATCACGCCTATGCAGAAGCTGAAAAATGGGGAAAGAAAATTCCCAAAGAAACTGATGCTTTTCGCAGCCCCAAGGACCTATGCAGATTTCAAAAACAGTGTCAGACAAATCTAATCGCCTTGTCAAAAATAGTAATATGAATTTTTTATATTATATGCAAATTACATGTAATATGATAGGTATTTAAGGCGAAACCCATCGATAATATTAATGTTAATATAAGTTCGTAGTTTTAATATTATTTTTAATCATTAAAGGAACGTGCAAATGTATTAGTATTAATATTATAAAATGAGAACCATGCACTTATTATTGCTAATGTCCGTATGGAATAAAGTGCGCATGGATGTTAAGTACACAAGCTAAATCCTAGAAATCTTGGCAGGCATAAAAATGCTTGACATCAAATATGGCTGGAATTGTAGCTAACAACTGCGCGCAGCAGGCATTCTGCATACTGCACATGCCCCAGAGGCCTGCGAAACCGCTGCCACGTCAAACGAAAGTCGCTGTGTGCAGACTCGACTGCCTGCTCACTGAAGGTCCCAAGGCCTGAGTTGAATCGCTCGCAGAACTCCGGAACATGGTGGAAAAGGGCGTGCATCTTAGGTGTCGGCACCAGCTTCAGTTCAGCGCAGCAGGATTCCAGCTGGGCAATCTTCTGGCAAAAGTCGCTCATCAGCTGTTGCCCAAAGCATGCTTGGCGAACAGCATCGAATGCCATAAGAGCAGACGCATAGCCCTGGAGCCTTGATGGCAGGTTGCTCTTGAGCTCTTGAGCTTTAAGCAGCAATCTGACACACGCAGGGCCTTCCAGACACCCGCCGTGGTACTGCTCGCGACAGATTCCAGCTGAATGCACCCACTTGTATGCCTTGTCGTCGCCCCAAGCTGAGTTCAGCTGATCGAGCAGTTTGTTGGTCACACCAAGCATGATGTGCAGCTCTGGTGGTGGCACGAGGTCCAGCATTGGCGTAGAATCAGCCCCAGGGAGAAGAGGCCGTCTGACACAGCTTGCGTAGTTTCTTGCCAGTCGCTGGCAGCTACCAGCAGCCTCGAATGCCGTGGCCATCCGACGAATGGATCCAAGGGTTCTCATGGAACCGGCAACTTGCCACGGCGCCTGCCCCTCACAGTAGAGACAAGGATGAGCTGCAGCATGACTTTGAAGGCCACACTGGATGTTGGCTAGCTTGAAGTCGCAAGCGACTGTGAACTTAATCGATGTCAAGTCTAGCTCATCTAGAAGTGCTCGCACATTTGCATAGTTCTCCTGGACATCCTCAGCAATCGCGATGATAAACAGTTTTTTTATGCCAAAGTTGCTTATTCGCGACTCCCTGCTCAGCTTCTTAGGTGTGGACTCTGCCTGTGGTTCGGTAGGCAGTACTGGGGCGACACTAAGGCAGATTTTTAGCAAGCCACCACCTCCGTCCATCCCCAGCTTCAATCTCACATCGAACTCACTAAATCCTCGCTTTGAGCAAATGAAGCTCAGCAGGCCCTGCAGATCGGGGCATATGACGGAACATCTTGTGGTATCAGTAAAGCTGCCACCTGAGGACTTTTGAGTGAATTTGAGCTGCCGCATCTCAAAAAAACTCTCTGCGATGCTGCCTGCGGCTGCCAGAGCTGCCCGCAGTCCGGGTTGCACGGCCTTACGACTGCCCTCCGCCTGCCTGATAATTGTGGCTGCCATGTTTGTCTGCCGGTCACTCAGATTGAGAGATGTCTTTAACGTTACTAGTGTCTCGGTCCTCAGCGCTCTCTGCTCATTTGAATCACTTGCATGCCTCAGCTGCATTGGTGGGCCACCGGTGGCGCTGGAAATAGAAGCCGTTGATCCATGTCCTGATGCTGCTGCTGCTCTTAGCTTTTCACGCATCACGTCATGAGCAATGTGCTCTTTTGATGTAGGGCTGAGCGTGCGCAGGTACTGCAACTTGCTGGAGACGCTGCACTTGTGCCTTAGGCCTTTGCCCACAAGTGAGTGGCACCTAGTGCAGCGCTTCTCCGAGTCTCTGTCCTGGCTTCGAGTTGTTTCTGCAGGTCGTCCTTGGGGCAATTTATGGTTGGCCCGGCTGCTGTCAGACATGTATGGGTGCCAGACCGCCACCCGCTTGTTTGATGGGCTGGAAACTACCTGGCAGATACAGCAGGAGCAGTGCGGATGCTCACGTGTGAGTTGTGGCAAAACCTCCAAATCTGCAACAATTTGAAGGTATGGCAGTCGAGCAGGCAGTTCTTGCGGTACAGGTGACGTCTGTGACTGCAATTTCTTGCTGCAGCAGCTGCACATGCCTCCTGGCAGAGTATTACGGATGTAGGCATGACAGAATTCTGGCAGGATAAATTGCTCGATGAGTTCTGCTTGAGCAGCTGAAATAACGCGATCGGCTTCGCGGAAGCAGAGGATGCAGCACCAGATACGATTCTCTTCATGTGTGCGTCGAAAGTTTGGCATCGCGAGGCCAGAGAACTGATTTGAGTACTGAGGGTAATTGTTTCAATTGACTGCAACTTTATTTTCAAAGGAAGTCTGCGTGTTAGCAAACTTGTGATAAGAGGCATGTTCTACTTTATGAATGTACATAGTCTGTTCATTGTTTCTCAATCCCTTAATCACAATAGATCTCAATAAATATGTACATTTGAGTTGTCTGCCAAAATTTCTATCTAATAATGTACAGCATTTTATGACGCCCTTAAATTTATGCTCTAAACTTTGCAATTGATGCCTGCTCTTGTTACGCAATTGTTTTCACTACTTGTAATGGCGCAACTGACGAATCTAATACTGAACATGCAGCTGAGAACACATAATTTCAATTTTCCATTCTATTATTTTTGGACAAGGCGATTGGATTTGTCTGACACTGTTTTTGGGATCTGCGTGGGTCATTGGGGCTGGGAAAAGCATTAGTTTCTTAGGCATACATGCGCAACAGTCGGCCGAGTCGGCCGATTTGGCCGACCGATTTGGCGGCCAACCAAGGAAGTCGCAAAATGCCCACCCGAAAAATAATAAAGTAGTAGTACTAAGTAGCTGACGAGGCATTTTGGTCTAATAAGACAGTCATAGTTACTCCTGCCGTTTACTCAAAGTTGCGTTAATTTTGCTCTAGGGTTTTTTACATCTAAGTCGCATTTTGGCCAAAAACTACGTCGCATTTTTGTTAAAACTAAGTCGCATGGCCGACTGAATTTCGGAGGTTGCGCATGTATGTTCTTAGGGAATTTTCTTTCCCCATTTTTCAGCTTCTGCATAGGCATGATATACAACATTAATACTTTAGCATACTTAGGCTTTATATATACTTCAGCATTTGCCAAATTGGCTGTCACCAAACTGACTTCTTGTTGTCGCTAATTAGCTTGTCGCCAAATTAACTCGAAGCCATATTTGATGGTCTAGCAGACTAGATAATTCAACACTAATTGTAAACAGCTTCTTAGTTGCATAATAAGTAGCTATTTTTTAAGCCTATTAGTTTAAATTAAGATAAGAGACATGGTTATTAAAGAGAAGCCACAGAACTATTGAATAATATTACTATATTATGAAATATCTACCTTTAGATAATCTTCAACTATAGAGATATCCTATTAGGCAAATACCACAGCCCCTAGTGTTGAGTTTTTGTTGTTGTGCTATGTTTTCTGATGCTATTATTAGAGGCAGGGGGGGTGTGTGCACCCTGGCGCAATTTAAGCGTCATTGGCACACAATTGGCGAGAGGCATTACTGCCCATTCCGCCAACTCCCCTGAGCAGGCATACAAGCGCGTGGATACGTTACGCAGGCACACACTCACACAGGAGTGTACAATGGCCCTAACTTTATCAATTGTTAGGCATGTACACTTCACTGCGCCTTGGGGGGGAGTTGGCTCTCAAGGCCATTAATTGCACAAGCGAGCCAAGCCAAGATTCCAATCCAGCCCCAAATTAATGTGACTGCACTTGGAATTGAGCCTGGGTCGCGGCACACCAGAGCAGCTGCACTACTGCTGGGCTACGGCCCCCCTTTTCTGATGCTAAAAAACAGATGCATTCAATTGGCTCATATGCCAATGGCAATAGTATTGGTCATTATCTAGGCAAGTTCCATAGAAATGTGGATTGGGCTTATTTATTTACTTCCCATCATTCTTGATTTGGCCAATCTTGCTAATGCTACTTGCTGCCTTTGTTGAAGTTTGTATATGGTTGCTTAATAGCCTTGGCTAAGTTGGCTTGACAAGCGTAGCATTGGTATTGACATTGTTACTAGCACTGCTACAACTACAAGAAGCAATTAATTAAATTTTGGCCTTAAGATAGGTAATTTAGGATAGTAAATAATATAAATGATATAACTGCCCTTGTTGCTTGTCCACTCCATTGGGAGACAAACATGATCAGAGGGGCAATGACCATAGGCTACCTATGACTGGGCAATGACCTGACGGACCTCTAGCACCAGACTGTCTCGTCTATATGCTTGATAGCTTTGGTAGCGCTTTGTGACCAGAGGACCAAGGTCCCACATGGACCCCACCTGTAGCCAAGGTGCAATAGTTGGTCACTCGGTCATATTATGACTGAGTGGCTACCACCACTCTATATGACCTTGGCACACCTGGATCTTACTACTAGACCTCTCAAGGCTAGAGCCCCGCCTGGATTAGTTACCAAGGGATTTAGGCTAACAGAGGAGACACATGCAGCCAAGTATAGGGACTCTGCTTGGGGCATGATCGGGAACTCTGGTCTCAATCTGAAGGTGATATGGGGGGATAATTGGCACAGCAGGAGGTTGTGAAAGTGTTGCACAAGCAAACATTGAGAACAATGGGGCTAGGGTCAAGAACAAAGGAAATAGAAATTGGGGATAATTGGGAAGAATTGAGAACAATAAAAAAGTAAACATTAAAGAAGAGGTGCTAATTAGGTACAAAAAAAAGAACAAAAGAAAAAGAAAATCTGGGAAAATTTGAATTGGTTGCAAAAAGGAGTACAAAAGAATTGAAAATGAGAACAATAGAAGTGGAGGTAGAGTGCATGTTGCATGAGAAATTTAGAAAAGAACAATAGCATGAGAAAAGGTTGCGCAAGAGAGGGAAATGAGTCATCAATGAGTCATCAAGGGGAAGGAGAGGTCACACGACTTGCGTCACCATTTGGGAGTTTGAGAAAGGATGGGAGGGACAGTGAGCACACAAAGTACTGTAAGTAGGTACCAAAAAAGGGGGAAAATGTAGGAAAAAAGTGCAAAAAAGACAATAAGATGGGGAACAAGAAAAGTACATAACAAATAGGGTAGAGTGCATAGGAGGTAGAGTAGCTGGGAAGATATAGAGAAAGACAGGGGCTCTGGAAAGGCATATATGGCCGCCTAGGAGATAGAGCCGAGGCCGCAGGGGGTGCAGCAAAGTGGGAGTCAGCAGGATTTGGTCGAGGACCTGGCCCAGTCTCGATGGCTCCATTCAGGAGGTGCACGGTGATATGAGGAACTTTTGAAAAAGTTCCCTTGCTCTATCTTGCGACCAAAGCGTGGTTACATCATAAACTTAATCAAAGATAAATTTTAAAATGTCAATAAGCTTCATTTCAAAAGCATTACCAAAAATATTAACTAAAGCCAAATAAAAAAAATCACTTGTCAATCAGCCTCAATCATGCATTGCATGTGGTCAATAGTTTTAGGTATTGTCATTAAAATAGGTCAGCTAGCTTGACCTTTATTTTCCAAGCTGTTTTAGCCATGCTTGAACTTGCAAAACCAGCTAGTGACAGTGGAAATGGATGGCGCAAGGTTCAAAAAGGCAGTAGACAACCACTCGTGGCACTGGTAAAATATCAAGCCACTCTTAGAATTATGAAAAAATCATGGCACAAAAGTGTTCACAATTGAGCTCCATTGTAGTGCTGAGTTATAGACCTTGTTGAGATAAAATATGATAGTGAAAGAATGCTAACAATTAACTTTTACATGAAACTTTAAGTATCAATGTATCATGGTAAAACTTTTTATTAAAAAAGGCTTAGAAAATATGGCCTAATTTTAATAAGCAGTCTGGCTGCAGCTAAAAACTTCTAAAGTGTCCCTAGTACTTTCTAATCCTAGTATTTAAGACTAGCAATCTAGTTCTCCCTTTGATACACCCAATAAGCAGTGTTGGGCACCAGTCCGTTAATAAGCGTTAATCCGTTAATAAGCATTAATAAGCGTTAAGATTTTTCATTAACATTAACGGACTGTCGTTAAGATTTTTTTGAACTAACGGATTAACGAATTTGCATTAAAAATTTTGTGAATTAACGATAAATTCATCGTTAACAGTAGTTTCTATGTCAATGACCAAAGATGCAAAGAAGGAACAAAAAATAGAAGTCTTACAAGAAGTTTAAACATTACAAATGTATTTGAGCTTACCTATATGCCTAAATATAATCTCTTTATTTATGACGATGATCATACAGATGTACATGTAATTAACAACTTCTTACAAATAAACTTTAAAATAATGAATTAAAATAGTGTGAAACTTTATTTCTTGCGCGTGAGCATCGATCGCTTTGATTCACTTCTGTCCCAATCTTTCGCAACTTTCTGCTGCGCCTGCTAATGGTACTGAAACAACCTTCCTATGCGTATTTAATTATGAATTTCTCGCTATTAGCTTTTAAGTTTCAAATAAAATAAGTTTCTTTTTTACCATATGCTTTACTTTTAGTAGTATTATGCATGCAAGTTTTTAAAATGATTATTTATTACTTTTTTAGCTTTCAAATCGCTTAGATGACCTCTGTGTTTTGCTTAAAAGATGGAATAGCAAAGACGTGCAATACGAAGTCTGTTTTGGAAAAAACATGCAAGATTTCTGTATTTTCTATGTTAAATTTAACGAATTAACGCTTATTAACAATTATCAGTTAACTTTCAGTTAACTTAACGAAATTAGGAGTTTAAAAGTTAAGATTTTTTTGTTTTAACGCTAACGCTTTTGCTATTAACAGAAGTTAAGATTTTCATTAACGGTGCCCAACACTGCCAATAAGCAAAGAACAAAAATTATTCATGGAAAATCAACAAAAAAGCACATTTTCTTAAAAAACCAATTCTTTTTTTAGTTATAAAAATCACCTTATTCAAGTAAAATTGTCACAGACAAATGTTTGCTATGTTTGTTATGAATCTCTTTTTTTTCCAAAATTAATAAAGAGATAATAAAATCATACATGCGCAACTTCTGAAATTACGCTGGCCGTGCGACTTAGTTTTCGATCAAAAATGCGACTTACCTATGTAGGAAAGCTAAACAAAGAATTGTGGGTAAACGGCAGGAGTAACTATGACCATATTTTAAAGGCTAAATGCCTCGCCAGCTAATTAGTGCAGATTTCGCGGTTTTTATTACAGCTAATCAGTATATCATAGTGTCGGCCTGAGGCAATTAGTAATGATGACAATGAGTAAAGACATGTAATGACAAAAGTCATGATTCATGAATGTCCAGAAGTAAGTGAAGTGAATACAGTGTGGCCTATAGCTCAAGAATAATTTCACTTGCTAGACGATTTGGCATGGAAGATGAGAGCCCTGATTCAGATGGCTCATCAGATGCAGAATACAAATCCAGTAGAGATACAAGCTGTGAAAACCCACAGATTTTGAAACCACTGAATTCCAATTCCCGGAACTATTTTGCATAGATTCTTAAATTTGAAGTCATGCTCAAACAAAAACTTGTTAACAGTTAGGAAAAAGGCAAACAAGGATGGGAGTAAATGCATGTTAAATTAAGATTTGAGGCCTTTTGCAAAATCTCTCCTTTCCTCAATCTTCTCATCCTCTTTTTCTTTTCTCTCTCATCCCTCATCCCTTTTCTCTTTCCTCTCCTCTCTCCTCTCTTTCCTCCTCTCTTATCTCTTCTGTCTCCTGTCTACATTCTTATCTCTCCTCTCGTCTCTCTCCACTTCACTCAACTCTCTCATCTCATCTCTCCTCTCTTCTCTACTCTCTTATCTCTCCTCTCTTCACTCTCCTCTTATCTCCTCTTATCCTCTCTTCTCTCGTCTACTCTCTTATCTCCTTTCTTCTCTCCTCTTTCCTCTTTCCTCTCTTTTCTGATCTCATCCATCATCATATCTTTCCTCTTTCCTCTCATCTCTCTCATCTCTCTCCTCCCTCAGCTTTTCTCTCCTCTTCTATCTTTTCTCCCATTGCATCGCTCGCCTCTCCTCTGTTTGTTTATCTCTAATCTTCTATTCCCTCTACTTTGAAGTAAGAAAATATGCACATATTTTTGCTGAAGATAAGAGGAGAGAAGAGGGCATTGAGGAGAAAGGGTAGAGAGAAAAGGGGAGAAAGGAGAGGGGAGAAGAGAGGAGAGTAAAAATGAAAGGAGAGAGAAGAGGGAAAAGGGGGAGAGAGAGAAGAGGGGAGGCAAGGTAGAGAAGAAGAGAGAGATGAGAGTTGAAGAGACACCAACCTTGCTAGTTAGAAAGTTTCAAAGAACCCGAGGGGCGAGGGCCAGATAGAGGGGCTTCGCGAGCTGGACTTTGCCGACCCCTGCTCCGGAGTTAAAGAAATCAATGGGAAACTGTTGACATAGGCTGCTGATTTCAAAGATCTTGTCTGTGGTTGAAGGCTTCTATTCTGTTTTTTGCTCTCCTGCCACACTTGCACCTACTACCCCTTGATCGCCTCTGATTGCGACTTACTTCTCTCTTATTGCGACTTAGTTGCTCCTTTTGCGACTTACCTAACCCTTTTGCGACTTACCTAATCCTTTTTGCGACTTACCTAATCCTTTTGCGACTTACCTAATCCTTTTGCGACTTACCTAATCCTTTTTGCGACTTACCTAATCCTTTTGCGACTTGACCTAATCCTTTTTGCGACTTAGTTGCTCCTTTTTCATCTTACCTAATCTTTTTGCGACTTACCTAATCCTTTTTGCGACTTATCTAATCCTTTTGCGACTTACCTAATCCTTTTGCGACTTACCTAACCCTTTTGCGACTTACCTAATCCTTTTGCGACATACCTAATCCTTTTGCGACTTACCTAATCCTTTTGCGACATACCTAATCTTTTTGCGACTTACCTAATCCTTTTGCGACTTACCTAATCCTTTTTGCGACTTATCTAACCCTTTTGCGACTTACCTAATCCTTTTGCGACTTACCTAATCCTTTTTGCGACTTGACCGAATCCTTTTTGCAACTTAGTTGCTCCTTTTGCGACTTACCTAATCATTTGTGCAACTTAATTTGCTTCTGCTGCAACTTGTTTTTCTTTTGCTTCACCATTTTACTTCCCTATATTGCTCTTTCCTCTTGCATTTTTTCGTTTTTGGTCAACTCAATTTTGCAACTTACCCTGGTCCACCACAATTTACGGTGGCCGGATCGGCCAGCTCGGCCAGCAGTTGCGCATGTATGATAAAATGAAGCTTTTATAAAGATAACAGACATTCCCCTAAATATAATTTAATATCCCCATGATAGCAAGCATCTCCCTAGATAGCAAGCATCCTCTCAGATAGCAAGTACATCTTAGATAGCAAGCATCCCTTAATAACAAGCATTTCCCAGATGGTAAGAATCCTACAAATAGCAAGTATCCCTTCTAGATAGTAAACATCCTTAGATAGCAAGCATTTTCCAGATAGCAAGCATTCTCCAGATAGCAAGCATTCTCTAGATAGCAAGCATCCCTCCTAGATATAAAGTAGCTAATAAAAATATTTCCTCTGCTAATGCAATAATCAATTTCTTAAGTTGTGCAATAATCCATCTTAGCTAGTGCAATAACATCTTTTTCAGCCAGTGCAATAATCCTCTTTGCTAGTGCAATAATCCTTTACTTATCAAGTGCAATAATCATTGGCTTATCAAGTTTAATAATCCTTGGTTTATCAAGTGCAATAGTTCTTGGCTTATATAATGCAATAATCAATGTCTTAGCAAGTGCAGTAATCTTTAAATTATCAATTGCAGTAATCCTTGGCTTATCAAATGCAACTATCAAGTAAAAAATATATAGATAGTTATCCCCTCAGCAGTTTTCAGCTGTACATGTATGCCCATAAGTCTAGAAGAACTACCCTAGCAGTTTTCAGTTTGTCCCCTTTGTAGTCTGCATGAATGATCCTTTTGAGTTTTGACAATCTGCAATTCCCCATAGCAATCTACAGTCATTCCATTTGCATTCTACAAATGTTCCCTTAACAATTCTCATTTAATCCCTTCAGTAGTCTGCAGTTCTCCTCTTAGCTGGCTCTTTAGTATCCTCAGCAAGCTGCAATGATCCTCTCAATTGTTGAAAAGATGCTAGGATCAGTAATACTCAAAGCAGCTTTTACAAATCAAATTTGCTTAGTGGCTTATGACAAATAGTAAAAATAATTAATTGTTGATTAATAAAAATGTTTCAATTGCTATTAATAAAGAAATGTTTAATAAATAAGTTGATAAACAGGCTATAAGTACATATATTAATTTAATTTTAATTGTCCACAGCAATGCAGACTTGAACCTGGGACCTTATGCCTAGCTTAAACTTAGTCCTAGTGCCTACAATGCAACTATTCTGTCTATTGATTGGAGAGTAAAAAAATCAACCACATATGCTTGGCATTGGAGTCAAATATATAGCAGTAATATAATAGGCTATCAATATGCATAGTATACATTAGTTTCTATGCACAACCATTTCATTATGGTCATTAGTTGTGGTGTAGCTAGAAAAATAAGTGTAATTTTTATAAAGGTTTTCAATCTAAACTAAACTAAAATGAATTCTATAAGCACTTATAGATGCCATGGCAGAAAGTGCAATATGTTGTATTATGGTAGAAGATGTTAATCGGATACTCATCAGATGCTGAAAATAGCAGATTATTGTTGTGAGCCCTGTCCTCCAAAGCGACGCCTACAGCTTTAACCTGTTGGAAAGCTGCAACCCCAGGCCCCCAGTTAGAGCTCCCATCCCGTATCCTAGGGAGAAGCAGGAAAACAACAGAGCAAAACTCACGAGCTTCCGCGCAAAAGTGGATACAATTTGCACTTGCTATGTGCTTTGGTAGACAAGTAAGTTTGTTTTGAAGTAGCCAACGATAAGACCAAAAGAATTCAAGGGTGTAGCTGCCCACTAGACAGCAAATTCATTATATTTATTATCTGACCTACAAGTACATGAATACGTTTAGAACAAATGTATGGTATAGTAGGGGAGGTGGTGCAAGGTGGTGTGACCAGTGTATGCATTGATTATTGGAGGGGTGGGGTAGGGCAGACTGGAGGGTTAGGGCAGGGCAGGAGGGCAAAAAAGAACACGATTGCACAACATAATTATATATTTAACCATTGTAAATGTTAAAATGGCCATGTCAATATCAAGGGAACAAAATACCAGGTAAAACAAGTATATCTCAAGCATTTATTAGCATATTGTCTTTTGTAAGTATTCTCAGTCATCTGTTGCATTTGAATTCAACTAGGTATAAGTAAAGCAGCAGGCTTATCTGAAAAGTACTCACAAATGACAGCTAGTCAATAAATGTTTAAGTTTGCATCTATGCAATAGAAATCATTAGCAGACTAGGTGGGCTTTGCATTCAATCTGCTGAGACATTGATATATTTTTAATTTGCAAGTACAACAATTAACAAATATAAATACGAGGGGTGTCCCAAAAGTTCCCGGAATGTCTAACGTAGCTCTTCAACAGAGCCATGAAATTTCATGCCCATGGTGTCAAATGAAAGGAAATTTTGTCACAAAGAATACAAAGTTAAAATCATGTTGATATCTTTTTTTATTCAAGAGCTACAGCAAGAAACTTGCGCAAAGGTCAGGGGTAGTGTTACACAACCTCAACAATCTATGGCAATAATTTTTTCATCTCCATTTTTGGAGTTTTTCATTTTGAATTTGTGCTACTGACGTGTCAGAATGACGTGGTAGTGTCTATGGAAAAAGCAGAAATGCTCATAAAGCTAATCTGAGCTTTTGCGCGAGTGCAGATAATTTGTACCAAGCGCTTGCTTTCAACTTGAAATTTCTTTGCGAAAATGAGTTCTCTTCAGAGCCTTGAAAGTCAGCGAAGTCAAGTTTTTGCCCTTTGGTCAGTAGGATGGAGTGGAGCCAATATTTCTTACCACTTATTCTCCATCCACGGTGAGAACAGCCTGAAAAAAAAACTGCAATTTACGGATGGATCAAACGCTTTAGAGATGGCCAGTCTGTTGTGAATGAATTCAAAATGAAAAACTCCAAAAATGGAGATGAAAAAATTATTGCCATAGATTGTTGAGGTTGTGTAACACTACCCCTGACCTTTGCGCAAGTTTCTTGCTGTAGCTCTTGAATAAAAAAAGATATCAACATGATTTTAACTTTGTATTCTTTGTGACAAAATTTCCTTTCATTTGACACCATGGGCATGAAATTTCATGGCTCTGTTAAAGAGAGCTACGTTAGACACTTTTGGGACACCCCTCGTAGAAATACTAAATTAACTACGAAATGCTTAGACAAAGAAAACATTCAATTTTGGTCAACACTCTTGCCAATAATGGGAAATGCTGCCCAATAGTTTGTACCGTCACCTTGATTTTCTTGCAGATTTAACAAATTCCAGTGGTTAGTACATTCAAATTACATGACCCCCTAATGTACAAAGCTCATAGTCACACTGAGCAAGTAACTAATCAGTTTCCCTAGTCCACCCTGCTGTGATTGAGTACCTGCTCCAGCTGGTGTAGAAACTCAAAAGAGGCAAGACAGCATAGCCTTGGAAGCAGAAAAGCTTTGTCTTGCAGCTACATGTACATAGCACTGTATTGATAGAGAGAGCAAAGGAGGGATGCTTGAGTGTTTGACAGGCCATTTAACTGCATGATTGTATTACCTGATTAGTAACTTCTATCAGATGAACTAAGTCAGGTAATAATGCAAGATGAATAAATAAATATTGTTTGAATACTTTGAGTGTATATTTAGTTAAAAGCTGCGGTACAATTTCATGGAATAGTTTTATAATAATTTAAGTTAAAATTTAATAAAGAGTAAAAACTACAGAAAAAACTAAAGACAAACTTGAGATAGTGCCAAAAGTACAAAACTGTAGCGGCCAGACTGTACGCGACAAGCAGCACCAGTGCAGCCACACTGGAAACCCCCCAACCTCTATCTAGCTGAGGTGGGGTGGGTGCCCACCATGATAGCCGGCTCGCTAAGCCGGGGAGGGGGAATCGGCGTAGCCTATCATGCAACGCCACCTTTTTGCACCTCCCTAGGCCCCACAATATTGTACTGTTTGTATAAATATAAATATACGCGCAAAGCAGCGCAAGATCTTCGCTGCCATTCCATCTATTGAAACAAAAATGCCTTCCACCTATTGAAACAAAAATGCCTTCCACCTCAAAACTGCGTTTTTGCATACAAAAAGAAATAACTTTCTTTTTTGAGGGACGCGCAATGAATATACATGTATGCACACATTGGCACCCACTGGCAAAGGCATTCAGCTCAATTGAAAGCGTGTTTTATATAGAGATAGGTGAGAGAGAGAGATTCATTCAGAGATACTAAGTAAGACAGACAAACAGAAAGACAGGCAGACAGACAGACAGACAGAGAACAGACAGACAGACAGTCAAACACATAAGGTAATTTTTTGCCAAGGCGCAGTCTATTCTTATTGCGTGAGTGTTTACATACATAAAGCAAACAAACGGTTACATTGAGTAAATACAGTACTACTTTTCTATTAACAGCAGCAAGTTAGCAAAATCATTGAAAGTAGGTCAGTTAGAGAACTGGAACGTGAACTAGAAACTCTTGTTGTCGAAGAATGCAGATTGCCTTGTTTGCAGGAATCGATTCATAAACACATACTCTTGTCCATCGATAGTATCCAATGCGCAACAAACTAGATAAAAAACAACTATTGTCAAAGTGCCTAGTGAATTCCAGTACAGCCCCATCCATGTGGCCCAATGCTGTGACATTTGAAACTATAACAATTCTTCCATCTGCCAGAATAGCACAGTTGTTAGGTGACTCAGGTGAGAAATAGATGGTGTTTAATTCTGCGTCAGTGTAGATAGCACAGATATTCCTTTGTTGGTTTACTGACTGAAAAAATATATGCCTTGAAGCTCTAATCCGTCGTTTGAGTAATCGAATTGGCAATTTATACAGGAAAAAGTGCACATATCTCTTCTAGATTCTCTGAAATTGGCGCACCAACACAGTTGAGATTGGTTTGCTCCTATTGCTACTTGTCGCTGGGTGGCATAGAGCTATCATGCTTGAACTCGGTGCTATTAGCCTTAACACTCTGACCAGTTGGCCTCAGAGGCTTCAAAATCACTACTGATCCTTGGCTGCTTATAAACTGGTTGTTTATCACTTGAACTGCTGTCGTCTTCAGATGATTCACTGCTGGATGCAGCAGCAGAAGCAACAGTTACTTTGCACTTCTGTCCGTGGTTCTCGCAGATCTACTGAACGATTGGACTTACAAATATAAAAAGCTTCCTCAGCAGTCATCCATGATGTATTTCAAATGTGTTATAAACAAAAATGTAGCAGGAACTCGACCACAGACCTTTGCAGCAATGCCTAAAAAGTCTGTCTGTCTCAGGCCTAAAATGCATTTGGGAGCATAGAAAGGCACGTGTTTTTTGCTATCACCATTGGATTTATTTTGCTAAATTTAATAGATTTAAAGCTAAGCAAAGCTAACCCATTGAAAAAAATAAAAACAGTAAGAATTTTGCTAAAATTTCAAACTGAAGTTAAGTTAAACTTTAATTCTATAATTAAACCAACTTTCTGTTATGCCTTTCTTTATGACTTACCCAAAAAAGTAGAAAAAATGATCAAAGTTATCAATTTTCCAACTTACCTTCGGTATGTCACTATCAAAGTTTATGCCTGCTAGGTTTGTTAGCAGTTGCACATGTTTTTTATGTTTTTTTGTTAAAGTCCCCATTGGCAATCTAACAAAAATAAATTAACTCAAGCTTAGGCCTGGTGATTTTTAGCGTTAGGTCTCTGCATCTACTTTGCTTCAATTATTTGGAGGTCTATGCATTTGGAGGTCTATGCACAACCATGGGGTGGGTGTACAGCGGTCATGTGACTTTCTAATCGTTAGGCATGTGCACTCTCTGTGCCTTGAGGGTTAGTCCTCATGGCTGTGAATCGCATGACAGCACCTTTTAGCCAGTTTTTAGTGTACAAATAAACCTCAAATTAATATTCAGACCGCTTGTAAAAAGTTAGGGCCACTGTACACCCTGTGAGCTTGTGCTCCGGGCTTATTGCCATGTTTACCTGTGTGTCACCCACCCCGCAGCCGAAGCCACGCTCAGCCTCTGCGGAGGCCCGCGACGCCGCCTGGGAGCTGGTCCGCGCCGCTCAGGCCATCGACAATCCGCTAGCCGCCTACCTGCCCAAATCTGCCACCTTCGAAGCTCGGCCTCGTCCCGGCAAGGCAATATCATCGACGACGCCGCCGCTTCGCTGTCAATTAGAATGTCGACGGGCCGACGACGTGTCGGCTGATGATCGCGATGTGATAATGCAGCTAATAAGCGACAACATGAGCGCTCTGTACGCCGAAAGCTCCTGGGGCTGGAAGGAGCGCGAGAAGAAACGGGAAATATTTGACGATCGGCATTATTTCCTATTGGCTAGGCGGGACTCCGACAAAAAGCTGGTTGGATTGGCTAATATTAGATTTGATTTGGACTTCAATTCCCCCGTGCTCTATTGCTACGAGTTACAGGTTTGTTTGTTTTATTATTATAAATTGTTGCTTTTTTATTGGACAATACTAATTAGGAGACTTTGCACCGTGATGATTAGGGATTCGTAGAGACACTAATTAGGGATTTGTAGAGACACTAATTAGGGATTTGTAGAGACTATAATTAGGGATTTGTAGAGACAAAATTAGGTATTTAGAGACACTTATTAGGGATTTGTAGAGACACTAATTAAGGATTTGTAGAGACACTAATTAGGGATTTGTAGAGACTATAATTAGGGATTTGTAGAGACAATAATTAGGGATTTGTAGACTATAATTAGGGATTTGTAGAGACACTAATTAGGGATTTGTAGAGACAATAATTAGGGATTTGTAGAGACACTAATTAGGGATTTGTAGAGACACTAATTAGGGATTTGTAGAGACACTAATTAGGGATTTGTAGACTATAATTAGGGATTTGTAAAGACACTAATTAGGGATTTTAAAGACACTAATTAGGAATTTGTAGAGACACTAATTAGGAATTTGTAGAGACACTAATTAGGGATTTGTAGAGACACTAATTAAGGATTTGTAAAGACACTAATTAGGAATTTGTAGAGACACTAATTAGGAATTTGTAGAGACACTAATTAGGGATTTTAAAGACACTAATTAGGAATTTGTAGAGACACTAATTAGGAATTTGTAGAGACACTAATTAGGAATTTGTAGAGACACTAATTAGGGATTTGTAGAGACACTTATTAGGGATTTGTAGAGACACTAATTAAGGATTTGTAGAGACACTAATTAGGGATTTGTAGAGACAATAATTAGGGATTTGTAGAGACACTAATTAGGGATTTGTAGAGACACTAATTAGGAATTTGTAGAGACTATAATTAGGGATTTGTAGAGACAATAATTAGGGATTTGTAGAGACACTAATTAAGGATTTGTAGAGACACTAATTAGGGATTTGTAAAGACACTTATTAGGGATTTGTAGAGACACTTATTAGGGATTTGTAGAGACACTAATTAAGGATTTGTAGAGACACTAATTAGGGATTTGTAGAGACAATAATTAGGGATTTGTAGAGACAATAATTAGGAATTTGTAGAGACACTAATTAGGGATTTGTAGAGACAATAATTAGGGATTTGTAGAGACACTAATTAGGGATTTGTAGAGACACTAATTAAGGATTTGTAGAGACACTAATTAGGGATTTGTAGAGACACTTATTAGGGATTTGTAGAGACACTAATTAGGAATTTGTAGAGACACTAATTAGGAATTTGTAGAGACACTAATTAGGAATTTGTAGAGACACTAATTAGGGATTTGTAGAGACAATAATTAGGGATTTGTAGAGACACTAATTAGGGATTTGTAGAGACACTAATTAAGGATTTGTAGAGACACTAATTAGGGATTTGTAGAGACACTTATTAGGGATTTGTAGAGACACTAATTAAGGATTTGTAGAGACACTAATTAGGGATTTGTAGAGACAATAATTAGGGATTTGTAGAGACAATAATTAGGGATTTGTAGAGACAATAATTAGGGATTTGTAGAGACACTAATTAAGGATTTGTAGAGACACTAATTAGGGATTTGTAGAGACACTTATTAGGGATTTGTAGAGACACTAATTAGGGATTTGTAGAGACACTTATTAGGGATTTGTAGAGACAATAATTAGGGATTTGTAGAGACACTAATTAAGGATTTGTAGAGACACTAATTAGGGATTTGTAGAGACACTTATTAGGGATTTGTAGAGACACTAATTAAGGATTTGTAGAGACACTAATTAGGGATTTGTAGAGACACTTATTAGGGATTTGTAGAGACACTAATTAAGGATTTGTAGAGACAATAATTAGGGATTTGTAGAGACACTAATTAGGGATTTGTAGAGACAATAATTAGGGATTTGTAGAGACAATAATTAGGGATTTGTAGAGACACTAATTAGGGATTTGTAGAGACACTAATTAAGGATTTGTAGAGACACTAATTAGGGATTTGTAGAGACACTAATTAAGGATTTGTAGAGACACTAATTAGGGATTTGTAGAGACACTTATTAGGGATTTGTAGAGACAATAATTAGGGATTTGTAGAGACAATAATTAGGGATTTGTAGAGACACTAATTAGGGATTTGTAGAGACACTAATTAAGGATTTGTAGAGACACTAATTAGGGATTTGTAGAGACACTAATTAAGGATTTGTAGAGACACTAATTAGGGATTTGTAGAGACACTTATTAGGGATTTGTAGAGACACTAATTAGGAATTTGTAGAGACACTAATTAGGAATTTGTAGAGACACTAATTAGGAATTTGTAGAGACACTAATTAGGGATTTGTAGAGACAATAATTAGGGATTTGTAGAGACACTAATTAGGGATTTGTAGAGACACTAATTAAGGATTTGTAGAGACACTAATTAGGGATTTGTAGAGACACTTATTAGGGATTTGTAGAGACACTAATTAAGGATTTGTAGAGACACTAATTAGGGATTTGTAGAGACAATAATTAGGGATTTGTAGAGACAATAATTAGGGATTTGTAGAGACAATAATTAGGGATTTGTAGAGACACTAATTAAGGATTTGTAGAGACACTAATTAGGGATTTGTAGAGACACTTATTAGGGATTTGTAGAGACACTAATTAGGGATTTGTAGAGACACTTATTAGGGATTTGTAGAGACAATAATTAGGGATTTGTAGAGACACTAATTAAGGATTTGTAGAGACACTAATTAGGGATTTGTAGAGACACTTATTAGGGATTTGTAGAGACAATAATTAGGGATTTGTAGAGACAATAATTAGGGATTTGTAGAGACACTAATTAGGGATTTGTAGAGACAATAATTAGGGATTTGTAGAGACAATAATTAGGGATTTGTAGAGACACTAATTAGGGATTTGTAGAGACACTAATTAAGGATTTGTAGAGACACTAATTAGGGATTTGTAGAGACACTAATTAAGGATTTGTAGAGACACTAATTAGGGATTTGTAGAGACACTAATTAGGGATTTGTAGAGACACTAATTAGGGATTTGTAGAGACACTAATTAAGGATTTGTAGAGACACTAATTAGGGATTTGTAGAGACACTTATTAGGGATTTGTAGAGACAATAATTAGGGATTTGTAGAGACAATAATTAGGGATTTGTAGAGACACTAATTAGGGATTTGTAGAGACAATAATTAGGGATTTGTAGAGACAATAATTAGGGATTTGTAGAGACACTAATTAGGGATTTGTAGAGACAATAATTAGGGATTTGTAGAGACACTAATTAGGGATTTGTAGAGACACTAATTAGGGATTTGTAGAGACAATAATTAAGGATTTGTAGAGACAATAATTAAGGATTTGTAGAGACACTAATTAGGGATTTGTAGAGACAATAATTAGGGATTTGTAGCAACACAAATGAGGGATTAAGAGACTTATTAGGGATTTGTTATTAGACACTAATAATTAGGGTCTTAGGATTTATGAATTAAAAAATTTCGAAGTCTCTTATATAAGGTTTAACAGGTGTTATAAAGATTCAATGCTAAATATCCCAACAACAGGTCCGCTCAGACTGCCAAGGCCAGGGTCTGGGCAAATTCCTGTTGCTATCGATGCAGATCATGGCGACCAGAGCTCGCATGGCCAAACTCATGGTCACCGTGTTCAAAGCTAACGAGCGCACCCTGAAGTTTTTCTACGACATGCGTTTTAAACGGGACGAAACGGATTTGGGCGAGCAAGGCGAGAATGTGGATCTGGATTATGTGATCCTGTCCAAGACTACTAGCCAGTAATAACTTCGACTGGTATGCTGCGTTGTAAACAATCTATAAGTTTATACAACAAACATGCTTTTTGTTCCGGTAAAATTCATTGCAATATTTTATTAATAGTTTATCAACACAGCATTTCGAAAGCTTTGCGTTTTTTATCAGTGGAACTAGAATATTTGACTATTAGTTTTTATTATATAACGTAATCTATTATCAAATATATTACTTGCATTTGTTTCAACAGTTCTTCTCTACGAATATAAGTCCTTTTGTCATTTTTATTGTCATTTAGCCCTGTACGGTTGTGCCACTACCCTCAGCTCCTAGCAAACCCTGTGCCACTACCCATAAACACTACTGAGCCCTGTGCCACTACCCATAAACACTACTGAGCCCTGTGCCACTACCCATAAACACTACTGAGCCCTGTGCCACTACCCATAAACACTACTGAGCCCTGTGCCACTACCCATAAACACTACTGAGCCCTGTAACACAACCCATAAACACTACTGAACCCCGTGACACAACCCATAAACACTACTGAGCCCTGTGACACAACCCATAAACACTACTGAACCCCGTGACACAACCCATAAACACTACTGAGCCCTGTGACACAACCCATAAACACTACTGAGCCCTGTGACACAACCCATAAACACTACTGAGCCCTGTGACACAACCCATAAACACTACTGAGTCCTGTGACACAACCCATAAACACTACTGAGTCCTGTGACACAACCCATAAACACTACTGAGTCCTGTGACACAACCCATAAACACTACTGAGCCCTGTGCCACTACCCATAAACACTACTGAGCCCTGTGACACAACCCATAAACACTACTGAGTCCTGTGCCACTACCCATAAACACTACTGAGCCCTGTGCCACTACCCATAAACACTACTGAGTCCTGTGACACAACCCATAAACACTACTGAGCCCTGTGACACAACCCATAAACACTACTGAGCCCTGTGCCACTACCCATAAACACTACTGAACCCTGTGGCACAACCCATAAACACTACTGAACCCTGTGCCACAACCCATAAACACTACTGAGCCCTGTGACACAACCCATAAACACTACTGAGCCCTGTGCCACTACCCATAAACACTACTGAACCCTGTGGCACAACCCATAAACACTACTGAACCCTGTGACACAACCCATAAACACTACTGAGCCCTGTGCCACTACCCATAAACACTACTGAACCCTGTGGCACAACCCATAAACACTACTGAACCCTGTGCCACAACCCATAAACACTACTGAGCCCTGTGACACAACCCATAAACACTACTGAGCCCTGTGCCACTACCCATAAACACTACTGAACCCTGTGGCACAACCCATAAACACTACTGAACCCTGTGACACAACCCATAAACACTACTGAACCCTGTGACACAACCCATAAACACTACTGAACCCTGTGCCACTACCCATAAACACTACTGAACCCTGTGCAATCCTGTTAATTTTTAACCTAATAAATCCAAGCAATACTGTTTATTTTCGTGCTTTTCTATACTAAAAAATTATCAATAAATAAACCCGATCGATTCGTGGCATGCTTGATTTAGTTGACGCTTTGGTTACCTTCGTTTCTCGGAAGCATCTATCGTAGTTTACATTGAATTTTTTTACTCAATACCATCGGAAAGTTATTTACGAGCGTAACAGGTTAACCATATTGTCCCTGAATAATGTACTAATATTATAATGCTAATTACAACATATAATAAAAAGCAGGTCCCCGTATGTAGATCGATCTTGTTGAAGATCTAAATCTTTCAAATTCCGCCCTATTTGCCTGCTGAGACACAACTGAACTAACCGCAACTCAATTCTCTACCAATACTTTTTACCTGTAATTATTCAATTTTATCAACCCTTTTACCATAATTCTATCCATTCCACCCTCAAACTCATCCATTCCACCCTCAACCTTATCCATTCCACCCTCAACCTTATCCATTCCACCCTCAACCTTATCCATTCCACCCTCAACCTTATCCATTCCACCCTCAACCTTATCCATTCCACCCTCAACCTTATCCATTCCACCCTCAACCTTATCCATTCCACCCTCAACCTTATCCATTCCACCCTCAACCTTAACCATTCCACCCTCAACCTTAACCATTCCACCCTCAACCTTAACCATTCCACCCTCAACCTCATCCATTCCACCCTCAACCTCAACCATTCCACCCTCAACCTCATCCATTCCACCCTCAACCTTAACCATTCCACCCTCAACCTTAACCATTCCACCCTCAACCTCATCAACTCTATTCTCAACCTCATCAACTCTATTCTCAACCTCAACCACTCTATTCTCAACCTCATCCACTCTATTCTCAACCTCATCAACTCTATTCTCAACCTCATCAACTCTATTCTCAACCTCATCCACTCTATTCTCAACCTTAACCACTCTATTCTCAACCTCATCCACTCTATTCTCAACCTCATCAACTCTATTCTCAACCTCATCCACTCTATTCTCAACCTCATCAACTCTATTCTCAACCTCATCAACTCTATTCTCAACCTCATCCACTCTATTCTCAACCTCATCCACTCTATTCTCAACCTCATCAACTCTATTCTCAACCTCATCCACTCTATTCTCAACCTCATCCACTCTATTCTCAACCTCATCAACTCTATTCTGAACCTCATCAACTCTATTCTCAACCTCATCAACTCTATTCTCAACCTCATCAACTCTATTCTCAACCTCATCCACTCTATTCTCAACCTCATCAACTCTATTCTCAACCTCATCAACTCTATTCTCAACCTCAACCACTCTATTCTCAACCTCATCCACTCTATTCTCAACCTCATCAACTCTATTCTCAACCTCATCAACTCTATTCTCAACCTCATCCACTCTATTCTCAACCTCGTCAACTCTATTCTCAACCTCAACCACTCTATTCTCAACCTCATCAACTCTATCCTCAACCTTATCCACTCTATTCTCAACCTCATCAACTCTATTCTCAACCTCAACCACTCTATTCTCAACCTCATCCATTCTACCCCCAATCTTATCCATTCCACCCTCAACCTCATCCATTCCACCCTCAACCTTATCCATTCCACCCTCAACCTCATCCATTCCACCCTCAACCTCATCCACTCTATTCTCAACCTCATCAACTCTATTCTCAACCTCATCAACTCTATTCTCAACCTCATCCACTCTATTCTCAACCTCATCAACTCTATTCTCAACCTCATCAACTCTATTCTCAACCTCATCCACTCTATTCTCAACCTTAACCACTCTATTCTCAACCTTAACCACTCTATTCTCAACCTCATCCACTCTATTCTCAACCTCATCCATTCCACCCTCAATCTCATCCATTCCACCCTCAACCTCATCCGCTCTACCCTCAACCCCATCCGCTCTACCCTCAACCCCATCCGCTCTACCCTCAACCCCAGCCACTCTACCCTCAACCCCAGCCACTCTTCCCTCAACCTCGTTCATTCTACCCCCAATCTCATCCATTCTACCCCCAACTCCATCTATTCTAACTCCCATTTCATTCATTCTACCCCCAACTCCATCTATTCTAACTCCCATTTCATTCATTCTACCCCCAACTCCATCTATTCTACCCTCAATACCATCCATTCTATTCCCAACTCCATCTACTCTACCCTCAACCCCATCCATTCTACCCTCAACCTCCTCGATTCTATTCCCAACTCCATATATTCTACCCTCAACCCCATCCATTCTACCTTCAACTCCATCTACTCTACCCCCAACCCCATCCATTCTACCCTCAACCCCATCTATTCTAACCCCCATTTCATCCATTGTACCCTCAACCCTTTCCATTCTACCCTCAACATTACTCATTCTTACCCTAGACCCAGCCTGCCTACCCTAACTTTATCCATTCTACCTTCTGTAGATAAAACTGGTTCTACCCGTTAACCCTATCATTTCTACCCAACCCGTCGTTTCTACTTCTCCGCAAATCAGGAACCAAAAACGCTGCTATATAACCTACAGCGGCTTGCATTCGAATTAATTACCTTCATGACTAATTACCGCATGCCAGTAAGCGCATAATGAGCGCTATCCGTCTGCCAGCAGTTGTCAACGTTACGGACTGGGTCGCAGTCAATCGGGACCAGTTTCTGCCACCTGTCTGCAACAAGATGCTGCACACTGACGGTCAGCTAAAGCTGTTCTACGTTGGCGGGCCCAACCAGCGCAAGGACTATCACATTGAGGAGGGCGAGGAGCTGTTCTATATGGAACGGGGCGATATGGAATTGAAAATGCTGATTGGCAATCGGTTTGTTAGCCAGCCAATTTTACAGGGCCAGCTGTTCTTGTTGCCTGGCAACTTGTTTCACAGTCCGCAACGGGCGGCTGACACTATTGGATGGGTTATTGAAAGGTTTGTTATAGTCTCTGTTTAGCCTTGCCTTTTGTTTTTCTCTGTGTTTATCTTTTATCACTGTGTGTCTGTTTGTTTATCTCTGTTTATATCCATTGTGTGTTTCTCTGCTGTGTTTTTATCCAGTGTGTGTTTATCTCTGCTCTGTTTATATCCAGTGTGTATTTATCTCTGTTCTGCTTATATCCAGCCTGTGTGTTTATCTCCACTCTGTTTATATCCAGTGTGTGTTTATCTCTGCTCTGTTTATATTCAGTATGTGTTTATCTCTGCTCTGTTTATATCCAGTGTGTGTTAATATCTGCTCTGTTTATATCCAGTGTGTGTTTATCTCCGCTCTGTTTATATCCAGCCTGTGTGTTTATCTCCGCTCTGTTTATATCCAGCCTGTGTGTTTATCTCCGCTCTGTTTATATCCAGCCTGTGTGTTTATCTCCGCTCTGTTTATATCCAGTGTGTGTTTATCTCTGCTCTGTTTATATCCAGCCTGTGTGTTTATCTCTGCTCTGTTTATATCCAGTGTGTGTTTATCTCTGCTCTGTTTATATCCAGTGTGTGTTTATCTCTGCTCTGTTTATATCCAGCCTGTGTGTTTATCTCCGCTCTGTTTATATCCAGCCTGTGTGTTTATCTCCGCTCTGTTTATATCCAGTGTGTGTTTATCTCTGCTCTGTTTATATCCAGCCTGTGTGTTTATCTCCGCTCTGTTTATATCCAGTGTGTGTTTATCTCTGCTCTGTTTATATCCAGCCTGTGTGTTTATCTCCGCTCTGTTTATATCCAGCCTGTGTGTTTATCTCTGCTCTGTTTATATTCAGTGTGTGTTTATCTCCGCTCTGTTTATATCCAGCCTGTGTGTTTATCTCCGCTCTGTTTATATCCAGTGTGTGTTTATCTCTGCTTTGTTTATATCCAGCCTGTGTGTTTATCTCCGCTCTGTTTATATCCAGTGTGTGTTTATCTCTGCTCTGTTTATATCCAGCCTGTGTGTTTATCTCTGCTTTGTTTATATCCAGCCTGTGTGTTTATCTCCGCTCTGTTTATATCCAGTGTGTGTTTATCTCTGCTCTGTTTATATCCAGCCTGTGTGTTTATCTCTGCTTTGTTTATATCCAGTGTGTGTTTATCTCTGCTCTGTTTATATCCAGCCTGTGTGTTTATCTCCGCTCTGTTTATATCCAGCCTGTGTGTTTATCTCCGCTCTGTTTATATCCAGTGTGTGTTTATCTCCGCTCTGTTTATATCCAGCCTGTGTGTTTATCTCCGCTCTGTTTATATCCAGCCTGTGTGTTTATCTCCGCTCTGTTTGTAATTGGTTTTTGTGCTTGTCACCATTTTCCTGTGTGTGTTTATATGTGTTTAACTGTAATATATATTTTTAGCTGTGTTTATAATTTATCTACAGCTAACTCTGCTATGACTAAAACCAAACTGCAATCACTAGAGAGCGCCTGGCCAGCGAGATGGACGGACTGCGCTATTTCCTAGAAACGGCCGACGGAACGCCCACTCTGAGGCCGCTATTCGAGCGCTACGTGCATATGAGAGATTTGGGCTCCCAGGTGGCCGAGATAATTGCCGAGTACCGCCGCTCCGAAGAGTTCCGTACCGGACAGCCGAAAAAGTCTGCGTCGGACAATGCCGACACAGCAGCCGTAGCCTACAAGCCCGAGCTTCGGCCGCTGCCCCGGTCACTTTGGCCGATTGGCTGGACAAGCATCAACAAGAACTTGACAACGCTGAAGTCAAGAATGGCAGCTCGTCCTTGGAGGTTTTTCCTAGCCAGTGCGGCTACCAGTTTCTAGTTGAAGTTGTCGGTCGAAGCGATGGTCGGCAAGAATTTGTCGAGTACAACTGCGAGACCTGGCTGCTGCAACTGGTGGGAGAATGCTCGGTGACGTTCTACGTTGAAAAAGGTCAAACAGCGACAGCTAGGCGATTAGGCGAGAAAGATTCACTTTTAGTGCCAGCTGGGGTCGCCTTTGGTGTGGTGCAGTCAGCCGGTTGTCGGCTACTCAAGGCTAGCCAGGACCCAGGTCGGAAAGGCTACTGACTCACTGGCTGAAACTGAGCGTACGAGCGTAATTCCCCCTTTTTGCGGACACCCATCAATGGAAGGTTTTTGTCCATAAACAAATCAAGCATTACTTTTTATAATTCATCTTTTGAGTTCACACCATACATGTGGGTACGAGTGCTTAAAATTGTTTGGTGATGTTGAAATTATTGATTTCTTTTTGATTATATACACCATATATATTTTAATTAGTTTTAGTGCGTTATATAATTGATTTTTATTGAAGGTTTTTGCCTTCAAGCTGAGTTTAGTGCTTTTTTCCATTATCTTATCTGCTGTGAAATCCAATTTTGCATTACGGATCTATCTTATCTATACGGTAGTTTATATTTGCCAAAACTGATTTTATTATGATTTTAGGCGCAAGTTTGTTGTGTACTTTTTTGAAGAAATAAATTTATTGATCTTATGAATGAATTTAGCTTATGGTTTTTTATCATTTTATGGTGCTTTTTAAGCTAAAGCCTAGTATTTTTAACCCACCTCACTCCCCGTTGCGCCCATTCAAACTTTATCTGAGCTATTTTAACTTCCGTTAGACACCCGCCTCACCCCCCGTCAAACAGCTACCCTCGCTTCGCCCATCCTTACTTAATTTCTAATTCCACCCTCGTTGGACACCCACCTCACTCCACGCCAAACAGCTACCCTCGCTGCGCCCATCCTAACTTAATTTAATTCTAATTCCACCCTCGTTGGACACCCACCTCACTCCACGCCAAACAGCTACCCTCGCTGCGCCCATCCTAACTTAATTTAATTCTAATTCCACCCTCGTTGGACACCCACCTCACTCCACGCCAAACAGCTACCCTCGCTGCGCCCATCCTAACTTAATTTAATTCTAATTCCACCCTCGTTGGACACCCACCTCACTCCACGCCAAACAGCTTCCCCTCGCTGCGCCCATCCTAACTTAATTTAATTCTAATTCCACCCTCGTTGGACACCCACCTCACTCCACGCCAAACAGCTACCCCTCGCTGCGCCCATCCTAACTTAATTTAATTCTAATTCCACCCTCGTTGGACACCCACCTCACTCCACGCCAAACAGCTTCCCCTCGCTGCGCCCATCCTAACTTAATTTAATTCTAATTCCACCCTCGTTGGACACCCACCTCACTCCACGCCAAACAGCTACCCCTCGCTGCGCCCATCCTAACTTAATTTAATTCTAATTCCACCCTCGTTGGACACCCACCTCACTCCACGCCAAACAGCTACCCTCGCTGCGCCCATCCTAACTTAATTTAATTCTAATTCCACCCTCGTTGGACACCCACCTCACTCCACGCCAAACAGCTTCCCCTCGCTGCGCCCATCCTAACTTAATTTAATTCTAATTCCACCCTCGTTGGACACCCACCTCACTCCACGCCAAACAGCTACCCTCGCTGCGCCCATCCTAACTTAATTTAATTCTAATTCCACCCTCGTTGGACACCCACCTCACTCTACGCCAAACAGCTTCCCCTCGCTGCGCCCATCCTAACTTAATTTAATTCTAATTCCACCCTCGTTGGACACCCACCTCACTCCACGCCAAACAGCTACCCCTCGCTGCGCCCATCCTAACTTAATTTAATTCTAATTCCACCCTCGTTGGACACCCACCTCACTCCACGCCAAACAGCTACCCTCGCTGCGCCCATCCTAACTTAATTTAATTCTAATTCCACCCTCGTTGGACACCCACCTCACTCCACGCCAAACAGCTTCCCCTCGCTGCGCCCATCCTAACTTAATTTAATTCTAATTCCACCCTCGTTGGACACCCACCTCACTCCACGCCAAACAGCTACCCTCGCTGCGCCCATCCTAACTAAATTAATTCTAATTCCACCCTCGTTGGACACCCACCTCACTCCACGCCAAACAGCTACCCTCGCTGCGCCCATCCTAACTTAATTTAATTCTAATTCCACCCTCGTTGGACACCCACCTCACTCCACGCCAAACAGCTACCCTCGCTGCGCCCATCCTAACTTAATTTAATTCTAATTCCACCCTCGTTGGACACCCACCTCACTCCACGCCAAACAGCTTCCCCTCGCTGCGCCCATCCTAACTTAATTTAATTCTAATTCCACCCTCGTTGGACACCCACCTCACTCCACGCCAAACAGCTACCCCTCGCTGCGCCCATCCTAACTTAATTTAATTCTAATTCCACCCTCGTTGGACACCCACCTCACTCCACGCCAAACAGCTTCCCCTCGCTGCGCCCATCCTAACTTGATTTCTATCACTAAACAACCACTCCTCGCTTCCTCCTATTTATCTCTATTTCTACCCCCGCTAGACACCCACCTCACTCCCCACCAATCAACTACCCCCTCCCTGCGCCTATCAAAAAATTCAATGCAATTAGTGACAGTTTAATTGGGTACATAGTCTTTTTAATTAAAATAAATGTTTGAAACGATTCAACATTATTGTTCATGTATAGTGGCTAATGGGGGATTTTTTGTAAGCATAATCCGATAAAAGCTGCTCAGACTCTATCCAAAGAAGAATGTCCGGCTTAAAGCGACTATGGCAGGGCGTGATTGGCCTGGAGGTTCACGCGCAAATCTCGAGCGCATCGAAGCTGTTCTCAGCGTCTCCGACAGCGTTTAATATGCCTGTTAATACGCAGGTCAGCCTGTTTGATGCCGCCATACCGGGCACTCTGCCGGTAAGTCAGCTGTCTGTCTGTATTAGCCTTTCTGTCTGTCTGTCTGTCTGTCTTAGTGTCTGTCTGTCTTAGTTTCTGTCTGTTTGTCCTAATGTCTGTTTGTCTTTCTGCCTGCCTGCCTGCCGGCCTATGCAATGTCCAACCTTGTCAATTCTCATTAACTCGCCCATCAGGTACTAAACCAGCGCTGCGTAGAGCTGACCCTGAAAACAGCCCTGGCACTGAACTGCCGTATTAACGACGTCTCAGCATTCGACCGGAAGCACTATTTCTACGCGGACATGCCTGTAAGCCTGCGTCAGTCTTTATTTGTTGTCGTGACTTGTCGTATAAAATACGAGCTTAGCTCCTTTCATTTTTCTCTTTTGTCTACTAGGCAGGCTACCAGATCACTCAGCACTTCCGGCCCCTAGCCAACCATGGCAGGCTGGAATTCTACTGGCAGCCGGACGATAACGACCCGACCTCGATCGCCGAGTCCGTGGCTGACATTGTGCAGCTTCAGTTAGAGCAGGACAGCGGCCGAAGTCTGCACGATTCTGAGCGACAGCTCAGCCTGATCGATCTTAATAGGGCCGGTAAGATTAGGTATCCTGTGTTCAATACCCTGTTCCTCCAAACCAGACTCTCGGTCTCATGATCCTTTGAGAATGATATGTCCCGGTCTCATGATCCCCTTTGATAAGTCCCGGTCTCATGATCCCCTTTGATAAGTCCCGGTCTCATGATCCCTTTGATAAGTCCCGGTCTCATGATCCCCTTTGATAAGTCCCGGTCTCATGATCCCCTTTGATAAGTCTCGGTCTCATGATCCCCTTTGATAAGTCCCGGTCTCATGATCCCCTTTGATAAGTCCCGGTCTCATGATCCCCTTTGATAAGTCCCGGTCTCATGATCCCCTTTGATAAGTCTCGGTCTCATGATCCCCTTTGATAAGTCCCGGTCTCATGATCCATTTGATAATGATAAGTCCCGGTCTCATGATCTCCGTGATAAGTCCCGGTCTCATGATCTCCGTGATAAGTCCTAATCATCGAGCTAATACAGCTTCCCAATTGTCAATTCTCCCAATCCTCAGGCGTGGCCCTGATGGAGTTGATCACCGGGCCAACTCTCACCTGCGGCGCTGAAGCGGCTGGATTCGTTCGAGAGCTCGTCGACCTGCTCCGCTGCCTCGGCGCCTGCACTGGCAGTCTGGCCGAGGGCGCCTTGCGAGTCGACGCCAACGTCTCGTGCCGACCGGCGCCCCCTGCCGCTGGCGATTCGGGTCTGGGCGTTCGGACTGAGATTAAGAATATCAACAGTTTGGCTGCGCTGGCCCGGGCCATCGATTTCGAGGTGGCCAGACAGGCTGCTGTGCTGGACGCTGGCGAGGAGGTGAGTGTTGCTGGGCCAGCCTCCCAGATCCTCAGTTGCTGGGCCAGCCTCCCAGATCCTCAGTTGCTAGGCCAGCCTCCCAGATCCTCAGTTGCTGGGCCAGCCTCCCAGATCCTCAGTTGCTGGGCCAGCCTCCCAGATCCTCAGTTGCTGGGCCAGCCTCCCAGATCCTCAGTTGCTGGGCCAGCCTCCCAGATCCTCAGCTGCTGGGCCAGCCTCCCAGATCCTCAGTTGCTGGGCCAGCCTCCCAGATCCTCAGTTGCTGGGCCAGCCTCCCAGATCATCAGTTGCTGGGCCAGCCTCTCAGATCCTCAGCTGCTGGGCCAGCCTCCCAGATCCTCAGTTGCTGGGCCAGCCTCCCAGATCCTCAGTTGCTGGGCCAGCCTCCCAGATCATCAGTTGCTGGGCCAGCCTCTCAGATCCTCAGTTGCTAGGCTAGCCTCCCAGATCCTCAGTTGCTAGGCTAGCCTCCCAGATCCTCATCCCTCAAAACCCAACACCCGCTGACGGCCCTCTTCAATCCGGCAGGTGATCAACGAGACCCGAGCCTTAGCCGACGACGCCACAGGCCGCAGCGTGAGCATGCGCGACAAGGAGCGAGTCCAGGACTACCGGTTCATGCCGGAGCCGAACCTGCCGCCGCTCTTCCCATCCGACCTGCTGCCGGCGGCCTCCGTCGACCTGCCGCCGCCCGACCAGCTGCCGCCGGGTCTGCGTCGAAGGCTTCGGCAGGAGTTGGGTTTCTCCTATCAGCACCTGGCCTCCTCGGTGGTGGCCGCCAGACCCCTGGCTGATTGGCGCTATCTGGATGCCGCCGTGACAGCTGCTAAGTTGTCCAGGCCAGTAACCTCTCCCCACCTGGGCCGCTGGTTCGTTCACTGTTTCCTTGGCAACTGTTTCCGTTTACTAGGCGAATCCGCCGCCGCTGAGGATTCCGGTATCAGCGTTGAGTCGTTTGGCGCCTTTCTCAGCCTGGCAGTGGATTGCGCAATGATTAGCGAAGAGGTTGGCGAACGGTTATTAGAACGGATGTTCGCCCAGCCAAGTATGGATCCCCTGGCTGAGGTCCAGCGACTCAACTGGTTTCTAACTCGCAATCCGACTGAGGTAGCCAGCAGATTTTCTCAATTCTTTCATCGCCAAGATATTGCTAGCAAAAATCTCGACCAGCTGGTCAAGTATGGCAAATTCAAATTGCGTGGCAATTCTAAGAAAGCCTCGGTGATTGAAGAGCGGTTCCTGGCGCTGTTTATGGAGGCTGCAGAGTATACTGTTGATAGAACTGTGGCCGCGAAAGTTGTGGCCGATATACTTCAGAGCGGTGTGGCGCCTCCTCCATCGTGAATTCAGTAGAAAGATTTAAGGCTCCTGCATTTTAGTAGCTTAGTAATTAAATGTAAAACGTTAGTGAAATATATTAGTAGAATTACAATCGCAATTTATTATCCTGTTGATTTTCAAGATTTACTTTTTCTACTTTGAAGTTCTTTTTTATTAAAGTACAAATGTGATTTTTCGTGTTATAGACTCGGTGAAACTCCTTGTCACTCTCAGCTGTCACTCAGTGCGACTCCCTGTCACTCTCTCAGCTGTCACTCAGTGAAACTCCCTGTCACTCTCTCAGCTGTCACTCAGTGGAACTCCCTGTCACTCTCTCAGCTGTCACTCAGCGTGACTCCCTGTCACTTTTTCAGCTGTCACTCAGTGCAACTCCCTGTCACTCTCTCAGCTGTCACTCAGCGTGACTCCCTGTCACTTTTTCAGCTGTCACTCAGTGCGACTCCCTGTCACTCTCTCTGCTGTCACTCAGTGAGACTCCCTGTCACTTTTTCAGCTGTCACTCAGTGAAACTCTCTGTCACTCTCTCAGCTAGCACTCAGACTCCCTGTCACTCTCTCAGCTGTCACTCAGCGTGACTCCCTGTCACTCTCTCAGCTGTCACTCAGTGGAACTCTCTGTCACTCTCTCAGCTAGCACTCAGACTCCCTGTCACTCTCTCAGCTGTCACTCAGTGAAACTCCCTGTCACTCCCAGCTGTCACTCAGTGAGACTCCCTGTCACTCTCTCAGCTAGCACTCAGACTCCCTGTCACTCCCTCAGCTAGCACTCAGTGAAACTCCGTCACTCTCTCAGCTTTGCTCTCATATTTTCTTCAAATTCAATGCTCGCTACTTTCAGTAGTAACAAATACATCAATCAATCTATATATACGAGCGTATGTCTAGTCCAGACCCGACTTCAAACGACCTACACGTCAATAACAAAGACTATATTGATGGCAACAAAGAGGCCGAATATTTAGCCCTAATTAATCGCGGCGCTGTGCTACTCAGCCGCTATCCGTTGGTGCCGCAGTCGGCCAATCACGATTGCGGCATCGCCTGCTTGCGAATGGTGCTACGAGGCCTTGACGTGCCGCAGGCGGAAACCCTCCTAGCCGAGGCTATGGAAGCTAGCGATCTGGGAGAGAGCGTCTGGACTCCCGACTTGCTGCGTATACTGCTGCACTGCGGGCTTCGGGCTCAACTGTACAGCATCTGCCTGCTGCCTAACCCTGGCTATGCTCAACTGGTTGGTTTAAAGCGAACCTCATCGCAAATCTGTGACTGTTTATTTAATAAAAACGCTCTCCAAGTCCATCTCAAGGATAATCGCCCTTCAAATCCCCTCTCACAGGATAATCCCCTCTAACTCCCATCTCAAGAATAATCCCTTCAAAATCCTCTCTCATAGGATAATCACTCTTCTCAAAATTCTCTCTCACAGGATAATCCCCTCCAAGTCCCCTCTCACAGGATAATCCCCTACAAGTCCCCTCTCACAGGATAATCCCCTCCAAATCCACTGTCACAGGAAAATCACCTCTAAATCCCCTCTCAAGAATAATCCCTTCAAAATCCTCTCTCATAGGATAATCACTCTTCTCAAAATTCTCTCTCACAGGATAATCCCCTCCAAGTCCCCTCTCACAGGATAATCCCCTACAAGTCCCCTCTCACAGGATAATCCCCTCCAAATCCACTGTCACAGGAAAATCACCTCTAAATCCCCTCTCAAGAATAATCCCTTCCAAATCCTCTCTCATAGGATAATCAATCCCCTCAAAATCTCTCACGGAAAAATTGAAAAAAATCGCTGTTTAATTACACAGGTGTTGTAGCTACCTTAATATTTTAATTTAGTTATTTATTCGATAACTACATATCGGTAGCTATACACCCTCGTATAACTACAATACTCGCGCGTAGAACTTCTATCGCGACAAGTTCTCATCAGATCAGCAGCGAGTTGCTCGCAATTTAGATTGGATCAGCCAGATTGATCCCCAAGCCGCTGTGCAGCAATCTCTACCCCTTAGCGCTGTGCTGGATCACCTGTCCGCCCGGCTGGGACCCGTCATCTGCCTTATTGACGCTAACAATACTGATGCTGCCAGACTGCGGGTGAGCATTTGACTGATTCTGTGGTAGATTGTGCGTAGACAGAAAGACAGACAGACAGACAGATAGACAGACAGGTAGACAGACAGACAGACAGACAGGCAGGCAGACAGAAAGATAGACAGACAGACAGACAGACAGGCAGGCAGACAGAAAGATAGACAGACAGGCAGACATACAGGTAGACAGGTAGACAGACATACAAGCGGACAGGCAGACAGAAACTTCAAGCCTCATCGCCACCCCGCAGTCCTGCATGCACTGCAACTGCCTGTCGCTGTCTTCGCCCTGCTGCGGAGACGGCCCCTACCAGGGGCACTACATCCTGCTGTGCGGCTATCTTTCAGAGGAGCGCCGTCTTATCTATCGGGATCCGATGAGCCGAATAAGCGAATACAAATTGATGTCTTTCAAAGAATTCGACCGAGTTCGAACCGCGTATGGCACTGATGAAGATTTATTATTTGTGTTTGGGTAGCCTCCGGGTCTCTGCTTTGTCCATATTAGCGCATGGCTGAATGTTAATTATATCGAAAACTTAATGACATTTTTAACATTTTTTCCTTTCATTTTTTTTGCTTTTAGAAAATCTTTTAATTACCTAGGAATTTGATTCTTCAAAATTCTTTTAGAAATAAGATTAGATCTATATCTAGGTATAGATTTTGACAGGATGGCGCACGGAACTGAACCCGGGGGTCGCAGCGCCAAAGTCAGACGCGTTCAGAGCCGAGCTTCTTAGAGTCAGACTAGCAATCTGGTGCCCCCCCCTTCGGGGCGGCCAATAAGCAAGGAACAATAGATAGCCAGCACCCCCAGATAGAAAGCACCCACCCAAATAGAAAGCACCCCAGACAGCAAGCATCCCCCAGATAGCAAGCATCCCCCAGATAGCAAGCATCCCCCAGATAGCAAGCATCCCCCAGATAGCAAGCATCCCCCAGATAGCAAGCATCCCCAGATAGCAAGCACCCCCCAGATAGCAAGCATCCCCCAGATAGCAAGCATCCCCCAGATAGCAAGCATCCCCCAGATAGCAAGCATCCCCCAGATAGCAAGCATCCCCCAGATAGCAAGCATCCCCCAGATAGCAAGCACCCCCAGATAGCAAGCATCCCCCAGATAGCAAGCATCCCCCAGATAGCAAGCATCCCCCAGACTGCAAGCACCCCCAGATAGCAAGCACCCACCCAGATAGCAAGCACCCACCCAGATAGCAAGCACCCACCCAGATAGCAAGCACCCACCCAGATAGCAAGCATCCACCCAGATAGCAAGCATCCCCCAGATTGCAAGCACCCCAGACAGCAAGAAGGCAACTCAGATAGATGCCTTAGAAAAAGTTTTTGAGCGGTAAAAGTTTCCAGGTTCAAGTCTTCTATTATTTACTTTTGTGGTTACATTTTTTCAGCCGCTACTCAGCCGTCATTGCTTCCGTCTGAGCAGCTCCTTGCCTGCTCGTCGACGATCTGACGCTGTCGGGGCGGATTGTCAGCGACCGCTGGATCTGGTGCTGAGGGATCTGCCAGCCGGCTGTCAGCTGGACACCGTCAGACGGGCTCTGGGTCGGTTTGGCGAGGTGGCCAGTCTGTATAGAGTTGGCTTCAGCAAGGCTGGTTCTACGTGTATGGCTAGGCTAATCAGGTTGGTTGGATTGTTAGTTAGTTAGCACTTAGTCACTTAGTCACTAAGTCACTAAGTCACTTAGTTAGTTTGTCAGTCAGTTAGTCAGTCAGATAGTTAGTTAGTAAGTTAGTTAGTTAGTCAGTTAGTTAGTTAGTTAGTTAGTCAGTTAGTTAGTTAGTTAGTTAGTCAGTTAGTTAGTCACTTAGTTAGCCAGTTAGTTAATTAGTCAGTTAGTCAGTTAGTCAGTTAGTCAGTTAGTTAGTTAGTTAGTTAGTTAGTTAATCAGTTAGTCAGTTAGTTAGTTAGTTAGTCAGTTAGTTAGTTAGTCAGTTAGTTAATCAGTTAGTCTGTTAGTTAGTTAGTCAGTAAGTTAGTTAGTTAGTTAGTTTGTTAGTTTGTGAATCAGTTAGTTAGTTAGTCAGTTAGTTAGTCACTTAGTTAGCCAGTTAGTTAATTAGTCAGTTAGTCAGTTAGTCAGTTAGTTAGTTAATCAGTTAGTCAGTTAGTTAGTTAGTCAGTTAGTTAGTTAGTCAGTAAGTTAGTTAGTTAGTTAGTTTGTTAGTTATTTAATTAGTTAATTAGTTAGTTAGTTAGTTAGTTAGTTAGTTAGTTAGTTAGTTAGTCAGTTAGTTAGTTAGTCAATTAGTTAGTTAGTCAGTTAGTTAGTTAGTCAGTAAGTTAGTTTGTTTGTTTGTTTGTTAGTTATTTAATTAGTTAGTTAGTTAGTTAGTTAGTTAGTTAGTTAGTTAGTTAGTTAGTCACTTAGTTAGCCAGTTAGTTAATTAGTCAGTTAGTCAGTTAGTCTGTTAGTTAGTTAGTCAGTTAGTTAGTTAGTTAGTAAGTTTGTTAGTTAGTTAGTCAGTTAGTTAGTCACTTAGTTAGCCAGTTAGTTAATTAGTCAGTTAGTCAGTTAGTTAGTTAATCAGTTAGTCAGTTAATTAGTTAGTCAGTTAGTTAGTTAGTCAGTAAGTTAGTTAGTTTGTTAGTTTGTTAGTTTGTGAATCAGTTAGTTAGTTAGTCAGTTAGTTAGTCACTTAGTTAGCCAGTTAGTTAATTAGTCAGTTAGTCGGTTAGTTAGTTAATCAGTTAGTCAGTTAGTTAGTTAGTCAGTTAGTTAGTTAGTCAGTAAGTTAGTTAGTTTGTTAGTTTGTGAATCAGTTAGTTAGTTAGTCAGTTAGTTAGTTAGTCAGTTAGTTAGTCAGTTAGTTAGTTAGTCAGTTAGTTAGTCAGTTAGTTAGTCAGTTAGTTAGATAGTTAGTCAGTTAGTTAGTCAGTTAGTTATTTAGTTAGTCAGTTAGTTAGTCAGTTAGTTAGTTAGTTAGTCAGTTAGTTAGTTAGTTAGTCAGTTAGTTAGTTAGTTAGTCAGTTAGTTAGTCAGTTATTTAGTTAGTCAGTTAGTTAGTCAGTTAGTTAGTTAGTTAGTCAGTTAGTTAGTTAGTTAGTAAGTTTGTTAGTTAGTTAGTCAGTTAGTTAGTCACTTAGTTAGCCAGTTAGTTAATTAGTCAGTTAGTCAGTTAGTTAGTTAATCAGTTAGTCAGTTAGTTAGTTAGTCAGTTAGTTAGTTAGTCAGTTAGTTAGTTAGTTAGTTAAGTTAGTCAGTTAGTTAATCACTTAGTTAGTTAGTTAGTTAGTCAGTTAGTTAGTCAGTTAATCAGTTAGTCAGTCAGTTAGTTATTTAGTTAGTCATTGTTTCCCTGATTATTTATGTCGGGCAGTGTACACGCCCTCGCGAACTCGAACCCTCAACCTCCACCCTTGCTTCCTGGCCAGATACCAGCCGGAAGCCGCCCATCAGCTGGTGGGCCGTGACCTCCTGCTATCCGGCCGCAGCCAGGCGCAGGTGTACCTACGCTGGGAGACGCCGCTGCTGCCGCCGACTTCCCCAACTCTGCTAGCCGCCGAGCTGTCAACATCGCCAACATCGGCAGTACAGCGAGCCGTACGAGACTTTTTTACCAGTCGACTCGGCAGAGTTCAGTGCTTGTCAGTCTGGCGCGACTGCTCCATTGCTGTCCGGTTGCTGGGCGAACAGGATTTTAATAGGGAAGCAGCGTTGAACTTAGTCGGCGAATGCCTGCAGCTGGCACCCGGCCTGAGCGCCCCGGTGCTCTGGGCTCCTGGCCGGTGTCCAGGCGATGGCTCGTTTAGTTTTAGTCGACTTCGCCTGCGGCAGGTCAGCTCCGGATGCTGGCAGCGGCCGGTGACCGTTCGCGATGTGCACTCGCGCTTTCATGGACGCATCGGCCGGGTGACATCGGTTGCCTTCAGTAGCCGCGGCTTTATCGAAGTCTGGCTGGAGAATGATGATGATGGGCAGCGGAGTCGTCGGCGACTGTCCGGTGAACTCGCCGGGCGGAGCTTCGAATTGGCTACCGGAGTCGAACTGGTGGTCGTGGATGATTCCGACAACGACTATAGCTGTCGAACTCTGTTGGCTTCATCTAGAGCTTCTTCCGCTCTCTACTCGTCAAAATCCGCTCCCTACCCAACTGCATCCGCTCCCTCCCCAATCGCATCCGCTCCCTCCCCAATCGCATCCGCTCCCTTCCCAATCGCATCCGCTCCCTCCCCAACTACATCCGCTCCCTCCCCAACTACACCCGCTCCCTCCCCAACTTCATCCGCTCCCTCCCCAACTTCATCCGCTCCCTACCCAACTTCATCCGCTCCCTACCCAACTTCATCCGCTCCCCACCCAACTTCATCCGCTCCCTCCTTAACCACATCCGCTCACTCCCCAGCCCCATCCTCCCACACGGACGGGTTCGTACCATCAGGCGGCATATGCCTGCTTCTCTCTGTCCCACGCGGCGGACTTCTCACGCCCGACTCGGCACATAGCTGCCTAGAGCGACTACTCAAGCATCAGTCGATTAAGTCGAACCTCCGTTGCTTAGCAACTCGCCGCATCGGCGCCGGCCTTGTCGAAGTGGCCCTGCCGGCGGAATTGTCAAACTCCGCCCTCGCTCTGGTCGGTCGGCGCTACAGATTACTCAATGAAGGTCAAACGGAAGTCGGCATCGAGCTTGGCCGGTCCTCGCTTCCGGCCTCGACTGTGCAGCTGACTGTGAAAAATCTTCCGTTTGGTACCAGCGTCGAGGACGTCGCTGAGGCGCTGCGTCAGCGCGGCTGTCGCGTCTTGCGCTGCTTTCTACCATTCAAGGACGAAGCAATGGCCACCGTGACTGAGCTAGTCGACGACGTTGAATGTAGCGTCGATATGTCGGTACAGCGTCGCCTTGTCGGCTCCCTGCTGACTGTGGCTGACGTACAGTGTCCGGTTTTTCTCTCGCTGGAGTCGCTGCCGCCTACGGCGCGACAGTTCATCGCTGAAACGACATCCGACATGTCGGAGGCGTTGGCGGAGACGGCGGCCAAGTCGACGGCAGTGCAAGCGGCGCTGACTGACTGGCTGAACGGCCTTGGATGCGGACGGCTTCTGCGGCTTAAGGTGCGTTGGCCTCATTGAATTTGGGATATTTCCCCTATTCTCAAAATGGGACTTTTCCCTATTTTAAAGTGGGATATTTCCCCTATTCTTAAAGTTGGATATTTCCCCTATTCTTAACTGGGATATTTCCCTATTCTCAAATTTAGGATTCCCCACGCCAGTACTATTATGATTTTCAAGGTAAGTAAATTAGTACGATCGTAGTTACGAACGTACCCACCTAAACCTAACTTGCATTTTCTTGCGTTCCAAAATTTAGGTACCGCTAAACTTTGCCCAATGTCGCTGTTTTTTCTTCGACCTAGACGTCGAAGGATCTTGTCGCAAATCGCTGAACCACCTGGTTGGCAAGCTGCTGCAACTACCGAGTTCAATATTTGGCGAGAGCTGCCAAATTCTGTTGACGCAACCAAAGCACGGGCTGCCGCGAACTGCCGGCTGGGTGAAGATCATTGACGAGGAAAAGTGTGCGACTTATGAAGGCCACGATTCTGCGTCAGCTGGCGGTGAGTTTTACTTTGATCTTGCCGCTACTAGACCCACATGCACTTTGATCTTGCCGCTAATAGACCCAAATGCACTTTGATATTGCCGCTACTAGACCCACATGTACTTTGATCTTGCCGCTACTAGACCCAAATGCACTTTGATCTTGCCGCTACTAGACCCAAATGCACTTTGATCTTGCCGCTACTAGACCCAAATGCATTTTGATCTTGCCGCTATTAGACCCAAATGTACTTTGATCTTGCCGCTACTAGACCCAATTGCACTTTGATCTTGCCGCTATTAGACCCAAATGTACTTTGATCTTGCCGCTATTAGACCCAAATGTACTTTGATCTTGCCGCTATTAGACCCAAATGCATTTTGATCTTGCCGCTACTAGACCCAAATGCACTTTGATCTTGCCGCTACTTAGCCGCTACTTGACTTTAAATCTTAACTCGATCAGATTCCAAACACTCTGATCACGCTGCCATAACTAACTATAAGTGCCATTAGTTATAAAAACTACACGCCCTCATCATTATCCACTTCCAGACGTGCATCTTAAATCGCGCCTAATCGAAGCTCTTCAAAGTCGTTTCGGTCGGGTACTCTGTCTTGACACCGACTCCACCGGCTGGCTAGTTGCCTTTGATCTTGCCGCAAATGCCAAATTGGCCCTATCGATTGGTCGCTTTGATCTCGACGACTGCCGACTGCGGCTTGTCCGACCGGAGACCGGCTTGGCTCTGCTGCGCCTGTCCAACCTGCCGCCAGCCGCGACTCGAACCCGGGCCGACGCTGTCCGACTGCTGTTCGGCCGAGACTTTCTCGACGACCTGATGGACGTGTCTGTTGATCGACATCGTCGCCAGTGCTACGCCGTTGTCGATTCGCGAGCCGGCGCGACACCAAGACAGCTGCTGGCTCGCCTGCGGCACCGCGGCATCGAAGTTGAAGTCACCGACTACAGCAGCAACCAGCAGCACCGGCTCCTAGGCGATGACAATAAACTGTTGCTAAGCAACCTGTCGGCTAGCGTGACAGATTATCGATTGTTAAAATGGCTGTCAACCTACGGCCGGGTGCTGCGGCTCCAGACGCCGAAACCGTTCAACGGACAGTCGGTGGCCACTTTGCTGAGCTCGCACTCGGCCAGAGACGTTGTTGCGTCTAGCGGCAAAGCGGATGTCGTATTAAACGACGGCGTCAAAGTTGAATTGTTTCGTCGAGACGGATTGGTTGGGAATTTGAGCTGAATGCTTGGTGGCGTTGGCTTTTGTTTGATGAAGCTTCACTTTGAAGGGTAAACTTGAAGGTCACAGAGCTTGTGGGGGTTAGTTTCACCTTAAAAAAGTACACTTAACGGTCATTGAACAAAAAGAAAGTTTCGCCTGAAGGTCATCAAACTAAGTAAGGGTACACTTAAAAGTCATTAAACTGAGGAAGGGTACACTTAGAGGTCAACGAGCTTGAAAGAGCTAGCTTCATCTTGAAGGGTACACTTGAAGGTCAACGAGCTTGAAAGAGTTAGCTTCATCTTAAAGGGTACACTTGAAGGTCAACGAGCTTGGAAGGGCTAGCTTCATCTTGAAGGGTACACTTGAAGGTCAACGAGCTTGAAAGAGTTAGCTTCATCTTAAAGGGTACACTTGAAGGTCAACGAGCTTGAAAGAGCTAGCTTCATCTTGAAGGGTACACTTGAAGGTCAACGAGCTTGAAAGAGTTAGCTTCATCTTAAAGGGTACACTTGAAGGTCAACGAGCTTGGAAGAGCTAGCTTCATCTTGAAGGGTACACTTAAAGGTCAACGAGCTTGGAAGGATAGCTAGAGTTAGAATGGTACATATGAGGTCACAAATCTAAATAAAGTTACACCTGAAGGTCACTAAACTAGAGGGTAGATTTTATTTTAAAGGTACATTTTGAATGAGGTTGACAGTCGTAGCCTCCTTTTTAAGGGTACATATGAAGGTCTCGTGGTTGAGACGATAATCATCAATTATGCTTTAGTAAACTACGAGTATATATGATTTCAATCGCGCATTTACAGCCAATTTCTATTGTTTTTTTTGCTGTTGCAAAAGTATATAAAAGACGTAATTGAGATCTTTCTAGCAAACGAACTGCTGTGCATTTTTGTAAAAACCAGTTAGTTATTGGCTTGGCTTTGTTGATTTCTTTTTTGTTTTGTTTCAACTTTAAATAGAATTTCCCTAAGCTCAGCGGTTAACGCGTCTGACTCTTTCGCCACGATCCCCCCCCCTTCCCTAAGACACATGTCTGACCATCCATTAGAAGTCAGAGCCGCTGTACACCCCGTGTGAGCGTGTGTGTGAGCCAGGAATCTCAGAAGTCAGCGGAATGGGAATTTCTGCTTTATAAATCAACAGCAAATCCAGCGCATCAGAATGCACTCCATAACCGACGTGAACAAGCCGCTATGGGACCAGAGCACCTTCTGGGGCCGGTTGCGTCATTTCGCCTGGCTCACCGATCCGCGCTCCGTGTTCGCCAGCCGGGCCAAGCTAGAAGCGAGCCGCGACCTCATCTTGGCCTGCCGCTCTGGCGCTGTGGATCCGCGCACGGTGCCCGAAGCCGAGTTGATTCGGGCGAAACAGCTGTTCGAGAGCGCCTATCATCCTGACTCTGGCGAGCTGCAGAATCTGGTTGGCAGGATGAGCTTCCAGGTGCCCGGCGGTATGGCGCTGACCGGAGCTCTGATGGCCTTCTATAGGACTACCGCTCAGGTGAGACTTTAAGCTGACCTCTCTTGTCTGGGGTAGCTGCTCTCACTGTCTGCCTGTCTGTCTGCCTGCCTGCCTGTCTGCCTGTCTGTCTGTCTGTCTGACTGCCTGTCTGTCTGTCTGTCTGTCTGTCTGTCTGTCTGTCTGTCTGTCCGTGTGTCTGTCTGTCTGACTGTCTGTCTGTTTTTCTGTCTGTCTGTCCGTGTGTCTGTCTGTCTGTATGACTGCCTGTCTGTCTGTCTGCCTGTCTGCCTGTCTGTCTGTCTGTCTGACTGCCTGTCTGTCTGTCTGCCTGTCTGCCTGCCTGTCTGTCTGTCTGTCCGTGTGTCTGTCTGTCTGTCTGACTGCCTGTCTGTCTGTCTGTCCGTGTGTCTGTCTGTCTGTCTGACTGCCTGTCTGTCTGTCTGCCTGTCTGCCTGCCTGTCTGTCTGTCTGTCCGTGTGTCTGTCTGTCTGTCTGTCTGACTGCCTGTCTGTCTGTCTGTCTGTCTGTCTGTCTGTCTGTCTGTCTGTCTGTCTGTCTGTCTGTCCGTGTGTCTGTCTGTCTGACTGTCTGTCTGTTTTTCTGTCTGTCTGTCCGTGTGTCTGTCTGTATGACTGTCTGTCTGTCTGTCTGCCTGTCTGTCTGTCTGCCTGTCTGCCTGTCTGTCTGTCTGTCTGTCTGTCTGTCTGTCTGTCTGTCTATATCGGTCTGTCTGTCTGTCTGTCTGCCTGTCTGTCTGCCTGTCTGCCTGTCTGTCTGTCTGTCTGTCTGTCTATATCGGTCTGTCTGTCTGTCTGTCTATATCTGTCTGTCTGTCTGTCTATCCGTCTGTCTGTCTGTTTTTCTGTCTTTCTGGCTATTTTCTTTCCCTAAAAAGCCCCTTGCTCTTCTCTTGCATTCTGTTTCCTGAGACTGGCAATTTAGGCTTTACATAAAAAATTGGTCACCAAAATAGGAATTTGCTCCTTTTGCAAACGACTTATTAGTGAAGACGCCATTGCACTGCTGTTAATAGGTGCTTGAACTCTTTAATCATTAATGACAGCAAACCGCCTTTAATCCAGGTAGTGTTCTGGCAGTGGGTGAACCAGTCGTTCAACGCTCTGGTGAACTACACCAACAGGAATGCCAACTCGGGCATCACCAGTCAGCAGCTGATGATTGCTTACACAAGCGCCACCGGCTCTGCCATTGCCGTGTCTCTCGGGCTCAAAGCTTTCCTGGCTAAACGAGCGCCTCCGTTTGCCCAACGATTCGTACCGTTCGTTGCTGTTGCCGCAGCTAATTTGGTTAATCTGCCGCTGATGCGACAGGCTGAACTGCTGCAAGGAGTGCAGGTCAAGGATGAGAACGGAAATCAGGTTGGCACGTCTCGGGTAAGTTTATGCTCACTGCCTGGTAGGTGTGGCCCTCCTAACCGCGACCAGCTCTGCTTAACTTGCAGCACTTCCGGATGTACATAGGGTCCAGTCTGATAGGACATCCGAGATGTACATAGGGTATAGTCTTATTGGACATCTCGGATGTACATAGGGTATAGTCTTATTGGACATCTCGGATGTACATAGGGTATAGTCTTATTGGACATCTGGGATGTACATAGGGTCCAGTCTGATTGGAAGTCCGGGATGTACATCGGCTCAGTGTGTTTATGCAATCCTTCCAATCCAATTTTCCAGTACGCCGCTTGCAAAGGCATCGGTCAGGTCGTCACGTCGCGTATCACCATTGCTGCGCCGGGAATGCGTGAGTAGTCATGGAAACCAAAAATTTCCATATAGACCTACATGTAGTTGCTTCTGCTGCATAGGCATTGTGTACCAAAATGTTTCCTTGCAGTTCAGGTACCCGAACCTAGCAATCCAGGTTTCTAACCTAGCAATCCAGGTTTCTAACCTAGCAATCCAGGTTTCTAACCTAGCAATCCAGGTTTCTAACCTAGCAATCCAGGTTTCTAACCTAGCAATCCAGGTTTCTAACCTAACAGTCTAGATATTTGACCTAATAGTCCATGTACTTTATCTAGCCTAGCAGTCCGTGTACTCTACATAACCTAACAGTCCAGATATCTGACTTAGTAGTCTATATACTCTATCTAGCCTAGCAGTCCAGATATCTAACCAGAAATTCGGCTATCTTTTAGCCATACATCTCTTACATGGTCTAGGTGTCCAATCCAGCCGACCCTAGTAGTCCATGTGTTTAACCCGCGCTCATAAATCCTCGCAGTGGTGACGCCGTTCATCATGGATCGTCTGGAGACGGCCCGTTGGTTTGCCAGGCGCCGAGCGGTCCTGGACGCTCCACTGCAGACACTGTTTATTGGCAGCTTGTGAGTGCCTGTCGCTGCTGCTGTTAATGTATAGTTTAGCTTTTGTATTGATTCATAACATTTGAGTCTAAATGTTTCTTCTCAATTTAAGCCTGCTGTTCATGGTGCCGACTGGGTGTGCCATTTTTCCGCAAAACAGGTGAGTTATTCAGATGCAGTTCGTGACCCTATATTGCAAGTTAGGGTCTAGTTTTACTCGAGCATGAGAATCGCCCCTGAACCATCCATGAGAATCACCCCTGAACCATCCATGAGAATCACCCCTGAACCATCCATGAGAATCGGCCCTGAACCAGCCATGAGAATCGGCCCTGAACCATCCATGAGAATCGGCCATGAACCAGCCATGAGAATCGGCCCTGAACCAGCCATGAGAATCGGCTCTGAACCAGCCATGAGAATCGGCTCTGAACCATCCATGAGAATCGGCTCTGAACCATCCATGAGAATCGGCTCTGAACCATCCATGAGAATCGGCTCTGAATCATCCATGAGAATCGGCCCTGAACCATCCATGAGAATCGGCCATGAACCAGCCATGAGAATCGGCTCTGAACCATCCATGAGAATCGGCCCTGAACCATCCATGAGAATCGGCCCTGAACCATCCATGAGAATCGGCCATGAACCAGCCATGAGAATCGGCCCTGAACCATCCATGAGAATCGGCCCTGAATCATCCATGAGAATCGGCCCTGAATCATCCATGAGAATCGGCCATGAACCAGCCATGAGAATCGGCCCTGAACCATCCATGAGAATCGGCCCTGAATCATCCATGAGAATCGGCCCTGAATCATCCATGAGAATCGCCCCTGAACCATCCATCAGAATCGGCCCTGAAACATCTATGAGAATGGCCCCTGAATCGCCCCTTGAATCGCTAGTCAGAATACATGTTAACTGTTATTTCTTAGAAACTCTATCAGGTCATTGCGCATTCCCTAGTAATAATTTATAACCCGACTCTTAAATTCTCTCTTGATTTCTCAAACCCTCAGCTCCGTGTCGCTGCAACAGCTGAAGCGCTTTGACGAGCCTGAGTACGCCAAACTCAAAGCTAGAGGATATTCTGATGGTCAAAAATTATACTTTAATAAGGGCCTATAAATCTCTCAGATCCTAACAGACTTCCGAGCTCAAGGAACATCCAATTAATCGATTAACTACTATAGACTCAGCCGAATTCCCTGTCATAAACATTATTCTGTATTCCAGTGCTTGATAAATTAATATTTTTTATTGCGATAGTGACATTTCACTATCGAATCATCTGGTTGAGGGTTAGGGTTACAGTCAAATTGTCACTATAGACAGTCAAATTGTCACTGGCAGTCAAATTGTCACTATAGACAGTCGAATTGTCACTGGCAGTCAAATTGTCACTATAGACAGTCAAATTGTCACTATAGACAGTCGAATTGTCACTGGCAGTCAAATTGTCACTATAGACAGTCAAATTGTCACTATAGACAGTCGAATTGTCACTGGCAGTCAAATTGTCACTATAGACAGTCAAATTGTCACTGACAGTCAAATTGTCACTATAGACAGTCGAATTGTCACTATAGACAGTCAAATTGTCACTATAGACAGTCAAATTGTCACTATAGACAGTCGAATTGTCACTGGCAGTCAAATTGTCACTATAGACAGTCGAATTGTCACTGGCAGTCAAATTGTCACTGACAGTCAAATTGTCACTATAGACAGTCAAATTGTCACTATGGACAGTCAAATTGTCACTATAGACAGTCAAATTGTCACTGACAGTCAAATTGTCACTGACAGTCAAATTGTCACTATAGACAGTCGAATTGTCACTATAGACAGTCAAATTGTCACTATAGACAGTCGAATTGTCACTATAGACAGTCAAATTGTCACTATAGACAGTCGAATTGTCACTGGCAGTCAAATTGTCACTATAGACAGTCGAATTGTCACTGGCAGTCAAATTGTCACTGACAGTCAAATTGTCACTATAGACAGTCAAATTGTCACTATGGACAGTCAAATTGTCACTATAGACAGTCAAATTGTCACTGACAGTCAAATTGTCACTGACAGTCAAATTGTCACTGACAGTCAAATTGTCAATATATACAGTCAAACTGTTACTGACAGTCAAATTGTCACTATAGACAGTCAAATTGTCACTATAGACAGTCAAATTGTCACTGACAGTCAAATTGTCACTATAGACAGTCAAATTGTCACTATAGACAGTCAAATTGTCACTATAGACAGTCAAATTGTCACTATAGACAGTCAAATTGTCACTATAGACAGTCAAATTGTCACTGGCAGTCAAATTGTCACTGACAGTCAAATTGTCACTATAGACAGTCAAATTGTCACTATAGACAGTCAAATTGTCACTATAGACAGTCAAATTGTCACTATAGACAGTCAAATTGTCACTATAGACAGTCAAATTGTCACTGACAGGCGGTTATAATTTTTATCTTGTCGATTTTTCTTAGTCAGGTGGACGGTTCAACTCTGTAAAGCTTGCCAGAAAATAGTTAGCTGTTTCGATTTTAAACCCCTATTACATTTACATAAATTGTTTAACCTTGTTGAAAACTGGAGTTACTTCAGTGTGTGTAAATGTGTTTTGGAATTTACTAAATAATGTCTAGTGTGTAGTCTGTAGTAATTAAATAGATTTTAATTGTTGTGTTTCAGAACTTTTTTATTCTAAATTGCCTAAAAGTAATTCTTCCCTGAATATTTCAAAATCAAGTTGTGTAACACTGGCCCCAGGCAGTTGTTATAATCTCGCATGCCCTATTTTAACTATTACATCCACCGCATTAACTATTTTAATTCTATCTATTATGATTCATTTTTTGCTCGACTTGAACGAGGTACAATTTTTTATAGCTGTTTTTTGCTTCAATAAAATTCTAATTTTTATTCTCCTACTGAATTAATTTCCTGTGTTCAAAACAAATATTGAGTCTTGATTGTTTTGCCCGACCCGCAGACAGACAGACAGACAGACAGGCAGGCAGACAGACAGACAGACAGACAGACGGACAGACAGACATACAGGCAGGCAGACAGAGACAGACAGACAGGCAGACAGAGACAGACAGACAGACAGACAGACACAGGCAGGCAGGCAAGCAGACAGACAGATAGACAGACACACAGGCAGGCAGGCAGAGACAGACAGGCAGACAGACAGGCAGGCAGGCAGACAGAGACAGACAGACAGACAGACAGACACAGGCAGGCAGGCAAGCAGACAGACAGATAGACAGACACACAGGCAGGCAGGCAGAGACAGACAGGCAGACAGACAGGCAGGCAGGCAGGCAGACAGAGACAGACAGGCAGACAGACAGACAGACAGGCAGGCAGGCAGACAGAGACAGACAGACACAGGCAGGCAGGCAAGCAGACAGACAGATAGACAGACACACAGGCAGGCAGGCAGAGACAGACAGGCAGACAGACAGGCAGGCAGGCAGACAGAGACAGACAGGCAGACAGACAGACAGGCAGGCAGGCAGACAGACAGACAGACAGAACAGACAGACAGACAGACAGACAGACAGACAGGCAGGCAGACAGACAGACAGACAGACAGACAGACAGACAGACAGAGACAGACAGGCAGACAGACAGGCAGGCAGACAGACAGAACAGACAGACAGACAGACAGACAGACACACAGGCAGGCAGGCAGACAGAGACAGGCAGGCAGACGGACAGGCAGGCAGACAGAACAGGCAGACAGACAGACAGACAAGCAGACAGGCAGGCAGGCAGACAGACAGGCAGGCAGACGGACGGGCAGGCAGACAGAACAGGCAGACAGACAGACAGACAGGCAGGCAGACAGACAGGCAGACAGACAGACAGACAGACAGACAGGCAGGCAGACGAACAGGCAGACAGACAGAACAGGCAGACAGACAGGCAGGCAGACAGACAAACAGGCAGACAGACAGGCAGACAGACAGACAGACAGGCAGGCAGACGAACAGGCAGACAGACAGAACAGGCAGACAGACAGACAGACAGACATACAGACAAACAGACAGACAGCGAGACAGGCAGACATACAGAGAGAACAGACACAGACAGGCATGAGCAAAGAACTACGAGTAGTTCGGACAGTCATTTTAAGTGCCGTTATATCAAACAAATAAGATAGTGCAGATAACAAAATTAGATATTAGCAAACTCTCAAAAACAAAGGTTTATACTGACTGGTTTCATGTGCCGCAAAAGCCGGCCAATCCAAAGCAACCCCAGCCACAGCCGCAATGGCAAAATCAGACAGCGGAGTCGGCCGCAAGTTGCTGCTCAAATCTGAACGCGAGAAATGCTGGCACGCGAGAGATGCCTATTGGGCCTGTCTGGAGAGCGGTCGCGAGTCCGGCACAGGAAAGGCCAACAAATGCTCCAAAGAGCTGGCAGAGTTTCATAATGCCTGTCCGAGGCAATGGGTGAGTGTTATAGAGCTTTGGGGAGCACTCACAGGTGTCATTAAAGATCATTCACAGGTTTCATTGAAGATCATTCACAGGTGATGTCATTAAAGATCATTCACAGGTGATGTCATTAAAGATCATTCACAGGTTTCATTAAAGATCATTCACAGGTGATGTCACTAAAGATCATTCACAGGTTTCATTAAAGATCATTCACAGGTGATGTCACTAAAGATCATTCACAGGTTTCATTAAAGATCATTCACAGGTGATGTCATTAAAGATCATTCACAGGTTTCATTAAAGATCATTCACAGGTGATGTCACTAAAGATCATTCACAGGTTTCATTAAAGATCATTCACAGATGATGTCATTAACGATCATTCACAGGTTTCATTAAAGATCATTCACAGGTGATGTCACTAAAGATCATTCACACGTGATGTCACTAAAGATCATTCACAGGTTTCATTAAAGATCATTCACAGGTGATGTCACTAAAGATCATTCACAGGTTTCATTAAAGATCATTCACAGGTGTCATTCGGGATAAACTCACAGTTGTGATTGGGGATCACTCACAGGTGTAATTGGGGATCACTCACAGGTGTGATTGGGGATCACTCACAGGTGTAATTGGGGATCACTCACAGGTGTGATTAGGGATCCCTCACAGTTGTGATTAGGGATCACTCACAGGTGTGATAAGGTATCAAGCATAAACCCGACGCCCCCTATTGGATCCTCAGATTGATCACTTTGTCAGGAAGCGCGAATACGACCTGTTCAAGGAGAAAATCGAGAAAGGCGAAGCATCTGATAAGGATATAAAAAGTCACATGACTTTCTCCATCCCAAAGGAGGCCAGAAGTGGGCCAGCTTGACTAATAAAGTTGCATGAATTTGAATATAATTGTGCCGCCTTATTATGTCATCCAGTGCACGCCTGTACTATATGAAAATCTGTGTGTCTTTTCACTGTTCGGTTCAATTTTCAATTTAGTTAATAGCCGTTAAATAAATCATCATTTGCTCTCGCCGTGAATGCGTTATAAGAAAACTTCAATTGTGTCTTTTTGTGTCGTTTTAATTCAAGGAAGATTTAGACAGTAGGTAGTCGATGTAAATAATAATGTGTATCATACTGCTAATTCAACCGGTAAACCTTAGTTGCCTATCTGATGTTTCAATTTTGTATTATCTTATCATCTCTCACTCTTCTCTTCCCTCTTCTCTCCCCTCTCCTCTCTTCTCTCTCCTCTCCTCTCATCTCTTCTCTCTCTCTCATCTCCTCTCTTCTCTCTTATCTCATCTCTTTCCTCATCTCTTCTTCTCTCCTTTCCTCTCTTCTCTCCTTCCTCATCTCTTTTCTCCTCTCCTCTCTTCTCTCTCCTCTTCTCTCTCTTCTCTCTCATCTCCTTTCATCTCTCTCCTCTCCTCTTTCCTTTACTGTCATCTTTCTTTTCTCCTCTCCTCTCTTTGCTTTTCTTTCCTCTCTCCTCTTTCCTCTATTTCTTCAAAGATCCATTATGAAATTATACGCGGAGCAATCGGCTGGCCTTTCTTCGAAAGAAATTTTTGTAAATATGCATAAACATCTATGATTTATTAGTCAGCAGTAGTATGAGTTAGTCACTGGAAACTGATGGTAATTAACTGCGAAATACAAACATCAAAACAAAAATTGAAAAATGAGAGCATTGTATCTGCACTTTGAGTATTTTATCTTAGGAATGAATAGAAAACAAAAGATGTGTCATAAAAGGTGTTTTTCTAAAAAGTTGATAAATATTTTATCTAAAAGAGAAAATCTACATAATAGAAAGTATATGCAACGGACTATTTCACAAAAACAATAATTTTGGGGATGTAGGGATACCTGTTACGATATGACGGGTTTTATCGGTCCCAAGCAGTTGTCTATGTTTACACGCACCTCGACTGCATACGAGTGGTTCCACTATAGTCTATGGTCTTGAAGACATGATGTCTATGGTCATTAGCATGTAGTGGCCTGTTCGCAGACGATACAAAAAAGTTTGGGGCCGCTGTACACTCCTGTGTGAGTGTGTGCCTGTGCGTATGACTGCGTACGTATCCACGGGCTTGTGTGCCTGCTCAGGGGAGTCGGCGGAATGGGCAGTAATGCCTCTCACCGGTTGTGTGACAATGTCGCTTAAAGCGCGCCAGGGTGACTATTCTGCTTTGCCAACGGATGTCGAAGAACAGCTGTCTGAGGGCGAACTTTATTCTTGAATTACTGTGGCTCGTGTCTAAAAAAACCAGAAAAAACAGACTGACAGATGGACAGAAAGACAACAGACACACGGGCAATTATAGAATTTTATAATGGAATCATTTTCTTGTCGGCACAATTATTAAAATATGATTCAGATTGCTTTTGTTATAATTCTCAACTTGGCTGACGAAAGCAACACTAATTTGTAATTATTCATCATTGCATTAGTTGCCATAGGGAATTCTGTTAGTAGTATTTTCCCACTCCAATCAAATCACTTGCGGACGTCGTTCTCTCTTCATTTAGATTGGCGTCACGTCGTTCTTGATATGATAGCAGAGCATGATTATGGCCAGAGCCGCTATGCATCCCTGGAATATATATCAGCGCGTGAAACAGTGAAAATGGCATAAAATTTTAAACAAATTGAAAGACAGAGAAAGAGAGAGAGAAGCAGACAGACAAACAGACAGACAGGCAAATAGACAGTCGGACAGACAGACAGACAGACAGGCAAACAGACAGTCGGACAGACGGACAGACAGGCAAACAGACAGTCGGACAGACAGACAGACAGGCAAACAGACAGTCGGACAGACGGACAGACAGGCAAACAGACAGTCGGACAGACAGACAGACAGGCAAACAGACAGTCGGACAGACGGACAGACAGGCAAACAGACAGTCGGACAGACAGACAGACAGGCAAACAGACAGTCGGACAGACAGACAGACAGGCAAACAGACAGTCGGACAGACGGACAGACAGGCAAACAGACAGTCGGACAGACAGACAGACAGGCAAACAGACAGTCGGACAGACGGACAGACAGGCAAATAGACAGTCGGACAGACAGACAGACAGACAGACAGGCAAACAGACAGTCGGACAGACGGACAGACAGGCAAACAGACAGTCGGACAGACAGACAGACAGGCAAACAGACGGTCGGACAGACGGACAGACAGGCAAACAGACAGTCGGACAGACAGACAGACAGGCAAACAGACAGTCGGACAGACAGACAGACAGACAGAAAGGCAGACAGACAGACAGACAGACAGGCAAACAGACAGTCGGACAGACAGACAGACAGACAGAAAGGCAGACAGACAGACAGACAGACAGACAGACAGAAAGGCAGACAGACAGACACAGACAGACAGACAGACAGACAGACAGACAGACACCAACTAAAGCATAAATGTCAGCACAAGAATCATCATATTACTAATCACCAATATTTCATGAGTATTTGTATCACATACTGACAGTTTTGAGCAGTTTCAGTGTCACTATGCTATACTCGAACTCAATATTTGAAACGCTCTCACCGTGATAGCGGCTGTAATGGCCATGCCAGTCATGACAACATTAGCGTATGTTGTCAGGATGTCCCACAGTTTACCGTAGCAACTTTTCATGTAGTTACTGTTGCTTGGCGTAGGATTGTAGGTGCAATTCTTGTCGACTGGTTCAAATGTGGTCATGCTGAGCTGACAGCAGGATAGGGGAGCCACTAGTGCTGCAATATGGTGGCGTGTTTAAGTTTAGGGATTTGCTGCTTGATTCTGATTGACGCGTGAAGGTTTTTTGGCCTACAGATTTCTATAATAAACTGTGGTTCTACTTGATGGGATTAACTCCATTACCTGTTAGGCTCAAATGCATTATACAATGGGATCAGCTTCATCACCTTAATATAGGATCAGCTTCATTACCCTAATAAAGGATCAGCTTCATCTACTTAATAAAGGATCAGCTTCATCACCTTAATATAGGATCAGCTTCATCACCTTAATATAGGATCAGCTTCATCACCTTAATATAGGATCAGCTTCATCACCCTAATAAACGATCAGCTTCATCACCCTAATAAACGATCAGCTTCACCACCTTAATAAAGGATCAGCTTCATCACCTTAATATAAGATCAGCTTCATCACCTTAATATAGGATCAGCTTCATCACCTTAATATAGGATCAGCTTTATCACCCTAATAAACGATCAGCTTCATCACCCTAATAAACGATCAGCTTCATCACCCTAATAAACGATCAGCTTCACCACCTTAATATACATGTAGGATCAGCTTCACCACCTTAATATAGGATCAGCTTTATCTCCTTAATATAGGATCAGCTTCATCGCATTAATATAGGATCAGCTTCATCACCTTAATATAGGATCAGCTTTATCACCCTAATAAACGATCAGCTTCATCACCCTAATAAACGATCAGCTTCATCACCCTAATATACGATCAGCTTCACCACCTTAATATACATGTAGGATCAGCTTCACCACCTTAATATAGGATCAGCTTCATCGCCTTAATATAGGATCAGCTTCATCACCCTATAAACGATCAGCTTCATCACCTTAATATAGGATCAGCTTCATCGCCATAATATAGGATCAGCTTCATCATCTTAATATAGAATCAGCTTCATCACCCTAATATAGGATCAGCTTCATCGCCATAATATAGGATCAGCTTCATCACCTTAATATAGAATCAGCTTCATCACCCTAATATAGGATCAGCTTCATCACCTTAATATAGGATCAGCTTCATCACCTTAATATAGAATCAGCTTCATCAGCTTAATATAGCATCAGCTTCATCACCTTGATATAGGATAAGCTTCATCACCTTAATATAGGATTAGCTTCATCACCTTAATATAGGATCAGCTTCATCACCTTGATATAGGATCAGCTTCAATACTTAAAAGGAGCATTGGGTCTCAGAGAGGAAAAAGTGTGCAGATCTGAACTCACTGACATATCTCGACTCGGACGATAGGTAATAGGTTCGATTCCACTGACTAGCCGAGTAGAAGTCAGTAAAGTTGTCTATACCGCAGCATTCGAGCTGAAATTTATTCGAAACGGTTACTGTACATGCACATGCGTTTATCGAACTCGAACTTTAAAGTAATCCTTAACTTATTAAACTTACACGACCCTGAATAATGTCCAACACTTTGCTGAAATCGTTCTGACTACTCGACTGGCTGCCCTGGTACTGCTCGGTAATGAGTCGCTTCATCTCTTTGGCCCCGATGCTGCGCATGTCCTGTTTGAACAGCAGGTATCCGATCACGAATCCAAGCAGAGCTAGGGTTAGGGCCAGTACTAGGACCACGTACTGCGGGGATGTATGAATTGCAGAGCGTTTTCAAACATTAATTCAACCTTCAAGTGGCAATGCACAGTTTTAATTTGCCTTTACACTACTGTTAGTAGATTTTGCTCGGAGAAATGTTAGAGTCAGGTTAAGAGTCAGGTTCAGGATTCTATAGAAGTTGTAATCCGCCAACCCGCGAGCAAGTGATAATGAATTATACGTACTTTATAGTTCCACTAGCTCCAATATGCAAGTTATCCCCTGTACAAATCGGTCCAGATCTTTGTGAGGACCCCTTCTATCTAGATTACCCTTTAATCATATGGTGCAAATTTTATAACCTAAATGTATATATAAATATTAAAATTCGAATTTTATTCTTTGTATTATCCAACATTACTCGCTTAATAAATCGGCAGAGCCCTCCCTGGGCTGACCCGAGGGTCAATACTTTTGACCCATTCGTTTAATAAGTACAGGTACTTTAGTACTACTTTAGTATTAGTATTAGTAAAGTTGGGAGTTCCTATATACACCAATACCCCTTGCTAATCAGCACTGTTTGCTCAAATCCTGCTCAGAGTTGGGGCTACTCAAACGCTAGTTATATGTTGAACGCATAGTTTTTTCAAACAATAAAGTACTCAACTCAGTCACGCTTGTTCGCCTGCTTTCCGTGTACTTTTATTGCTCGAAAAATTAGAACCTTATCTGTTGTGTTTTGTCTTACCTACTCTTCTATCTGAGGAGACCTTAATGAGATAGCTCAACCTGATCTGTCTCTAACCGTCTAATAGCCTCAGTTGATCTGTCCCTGATCATCTAATAGCCTCAGTTGATCTGTCCCTAATCTTCTAATAGCCTCACCTGCTCTGTCCCTAATAATCTAATAGCCTCACTTACCCTGTCCCTAATCATCTAATAGCCTCACCTACTCTGTCACTAATCATCTAATAGCCCCACTAAAATTATAAACCACTGCAGTACAGTACATTCACTTACCACAATGAGAACGACCTTCAGTTTGCAGCAGGCGCCAACGCAGCCCAAAATGCTGCTGGCCAGAATAAATGCGCCAATTCCGAGGAGCACTATGCCGGCATAGCCTGCAATAGTTTTAGTAGAAAATTATTGTTTATTATGTTTATTCTGATGTCAGATGGCGCCTAAAACTAGATGTCAGATGGCGCCTAAAACTAGATGTCAGATGGCGCCTAAAACTAGATGCCAGATGGCGCCTTAAACTAGATGTCAGATGGCGCCTAAAACTAGATGTCAGATGGCGCCTTAAACTAGATGTCAGATGGCGCCTAAAACTATAGATGTCAGATGGCGCCTAAAACTATAGATGTCAGATGGCGCCTAAACTGGATGTCAGATGGTGCCTAAAACTATAGATGTCAGATGGCGCCTAAACTAGATGTCAGATGGCGCCTAAAACTATAGATGTCAGATGGCGCCTAAACTGGATGTCAGATGGCGCCTAAACTGGATGTCAGATGGCGCCTAAAACTATAGATGTCAGATGGCGCCTAAACTAGATGTCAGATGGCGCCTAAAACTATAGATGTCAGATGGCGCCTAAAACTATAGATGTCAGATGGCGCCTAAACTAGATGTCAGATGGCGCCTAAAACTATAGATGTCAGATGGCGCCTAAAACTATAGATGTCAGATGGCGCCTAAAACTATAGATGTCAGATGGCGCCTAAAACTGGATGTCAGATGGCGCCTAAAACTATAGATGTCAGATGGCGCCTAAAACTGGATGTCAGATGGCGCCTAAAACTATAGATGTCAGATGGCGCCTAAAACTGGATGTCAGATGGCGCCTAAAACTATAGATGTCAGATGGCGCCTAAAACTAGATGTCAGATGGCGCCTAAAACTAGATGTCAGATGGCGCCTAAAACTAGGTGTCAGATGGCGCCTAAAACTATAGATGTCAGATGGCGCCTAAACTGGATGTCAGATGGCGCCTAAAACTATAGATGTCAGATGGCGCCTAAACTGGATGTCAGATGGCGCCTAAAACTATAGATGTCAGATGGCGCCTAAATCTGGGTTATCAAGAACAAACTCACTGACAACGGTTGACCAGCTGCCAAGTATTTTCTGCACATCCGCGATGCTCAGTTGCACATTCGAGCCGCCAACGTTGCTGCTGGCCAGGGAGGACAGCAGGCCGCTGAACAGCTGGTAGATGGCGCTGCCGCCAAAGTGGAGAAGGCAGCCGACAATGCCCAGCAGGATGCCAACAGTCTGGTGACGGGTGCGGATCGAGAGTTGTTAGAGCCTAATGCGATTTGATATCGGTCTCCTAAGAGCCTAATGCGATTTGATATCGGTCTCCTAAGAGCCTAATGCGATTTGATATCGGTCTCCTAAGAGCCTAATGCGATGTGATATCAGTCTCCTAAGAGCCTAATGCGATGTGATATCAGTCTCCTAAGAGCCTAATGCGATGTGATATCGGTCTCAGCTAAGGGCCTAATGCAATTTGATATCGGTCTCAGCTAAGGGCCTAATGCAATTTGATATCGGTCTCAGCTAAGGGCCTAATGCAATTTGATATCGGTCTCAGCTAAGGGCCTAATGCAATTTGATATCGGTCTCAGCTAAGAGCCTAATGCGATTTGATATCGGTCTCAGCTAAGAGCCTAATGCGATGTGATATCGGTCTCCTGACTTAAGAGCCTAATTAATTTTAATTGATTTACTAAGAATATGATCAGTTTTAGATTAATCCCCGCCAGAACCTAAGTAGATTTTTAATCGATCGCCTAAGATCCTAATGGAATTAAAACTGATCTCCTAAGAGTCTAATGAACTTTGAAAGTTGACTTGCTAGTAGTTGAATTTAATGCACTGCATTAAATGCGATGGTGCCTTTACATTATGTATGGTACATTACATTATGTAATGTAATACAGAAGGCCTTCAAACTCACAATTAGCAGACTGTTCACGATGTACAGTATGCATGCAGCAATCTGGGAGGTGCAACAGCCGCAGGCGCCCATCTTTGAATCAAGTCAGATTATTGCTTAGAGAATTCAAGCAGTATATGAGCAACTTGAGAGCTTGTAGTCCTGGTATATCCCAGAGCGATTATATCTTCCCGTTGCTAACGTAGCTTTTTTGTTTACGTTAGCAACCCAGTTCCTTGTGCAGTTGACGAGCGGAGACTGTTTTGAACAAAGAACATCTGCTCGGGGTTCTGCAATAGCGCCTGGCAGTTGCAGAAGTTTAATAGCAGCAGGTATACATGGAGGCTATAGTTTTCTCATCCGTTGCTATGGTAACTGGCTTCCCCCCCCCCCGGGCTCGGAGGGAAGGAAAGCAGAGGGCAATGCCTGCCAACCAGAAGAGAAATAGACAGGATGCGAGGGGATGAAGGGGACGCAGTGTGGGAAAAATGGAGTGAGAAAAGCTCTTCTAACCTGTAGCAGAACTGGCTATTGCCTGACAGACTTGTACTCTTTCTCGCCTTTTCTCTCTCTCCATTTCCTGCTAAAAGCTGCACGCGTTGCTTGTCAATGCAAGCAGTTTTTTCACCTGTATGTCCTCCGCTAATTCTAATTCGTAAGACTTGATGTACTTTGCTGCTTTTTGGGGTGGGGTAGATTCCTGCGCCTATTGTGAGCAAATATCCACGCTTTACATGTACTGAGCAGCCGGCTGGTTCCAGTTTAGAGTTGTACAAGTGCAGCTTCCTGGCGACTCCAGCCGCACTGTATTACATGTATATGCCATGATCAATCAATTCCTTATTCTTGATCAAGTCTCATTAGGCTCTGACACTCCAGTCTCATTATTTGGCTCTGACACTCCAGTCTCATTATTAGGCTCTGACACTCCGGTCTCATAATTAGGCTCTGACATTCAAGTCTCATTAGGCTCTGACACTCCAGTCTCATTAGGCTCTGACACTCAAGTCTCATTATTAGGCTCTGACACTCCAGTCTCATTAGGCTCTGACACTCCAGTCTCATTAGGCTCTGACACTCCAGTCTCATTAGGCTCTGACACTCCAGTATCATTAGGCTCAGACACTCCAGTCTCATTATTAGGCTCAGACACTCCAGTCTCATTAGGCTCCGACACTCCGACAAGTCTCATTATTAGGCTTCAACGTTTGGGCTAGAAGCCTCTCATGGTGAAATCTTGAACGTGCTTTCTGTATGATCTATTTTTGAAAGCTTTATGAAAAATTCGTACATTCCTACTTATGCATTCAGCTGTCAGTAGGGTATAGTAGGGCATTCGCTATAGAAATTTGCTGGAATTGTTGTAAAATTTTAGTCACGCGGATTTCGCCTCTTTTTTTGTTTCCAAAAATAGCATCACTATTTTCTCCATTGTTAAATAAAATTTTCAACAATAATAGAAGCGTAATAAAATATACTCGTAGTATAGTCATTGCAGCAGCTGTGAGTCACTCATATCAACGACTGTATGGATATAATTTATGTCTGAACAAATATTTGAACCAAACAAAATTAATACAAGAATAGCATGATTGATATTTAAGTCGCAGGATTAGTGGAATATTATCATAAATAACATTACAATTTACATGCAATTGTATTAGGCCGCATTCATACTGCTTTAAATTTTACTTTAAGTAAACAAGAATACGACTTAAAAATTTATTTTTAATTTTTAATTAAAATGGTTAAAATTAAAACGAAAAATCGCGACTACTTCTGTAAGTTGGTAATTTTAATCTGATTTAAAATCTTGATCTTTTTAACCACAATAAAAACATCGGACCCTCGGTAGGTAAAAGCAGATATTTATATATTAAATGATTTTGTTAAAATGTGTCTGTTTTGTTTAACGCATGCACAGCTTGCATTTAGACGACAGCGAAAATTCCGGATGACATTTTGGCGATGCTGAACTGCCCGTGTGCACTTTTAGGTGACGCTCTTCTCCAGATTAATCAGAATTATGATGGCCAGCGCTGCTATGCAGCCCTGCGGATAGGGTGTTGGTGATAGATGTGTGATAGTTGTGTGATATCTGTGTGATAACTGTGTGCTGTAATACATGTAGCTGTGTGATAGCTGTGTGATAGCTGTGTGAAAGCTGTGATAGCTGTGTGATAGCTGTGTGATAGCTCTATGATAGCTGTGTGATAGCTCTATGATAGCTGTGTGATAGCTGTGTGACAGCTGTATGATAGCTGTGTGATAGCTCTATGATAGCTGTGTGAAAGCTATGTGATAGCTGTGTGATAGCTCTATGATAGCTGTGTGATAGCTCTATGATAGCTGTGTGATACCTCTATGATAGCTGTGTGATAGCTCTATGATAGCTGTGTGATAGCTGTGTGATAGCTGTGTGATAGCTCTATGATAGCTGTGTGATAGCTGTGTGACAGCTGTATGATAGCTGTGTGATAGCTCTATGATAGCTGTGTGATAGCAGTGTGAAAGCTGTGTGATAGCTCTATGATAGCTGTGTGAAAGCTGTGTGATAGCTGTGTGATAGCTGTGTGATAGCTCTATGATAGTTGTGTGATAGCTGTGTGACAGCTGTATGATAGCTGTGTGATAGCTCTATGATAGCTGTGTGATACCTCTATGATAGCTGTGTGATAGCTCTATGATAGCTGTGTGATAGCTGTGTGATAGCTGTGTGATAGCTCTATGATAGCTGTGTGATAGCTGTGTGACAGCTGTATGATAGCTGTGTGATAGCTCTATGATAGCTGTGTGATAGCAGTGTGAAAGCTGTGTGATAGCTCTATGATAGCTGTGTGAAAGCTGTGTGATAGCTGTGTGATAGCTGTGATAGCTCCATGATAGTTGTGTGATAGCTGTGTGACAGCTGTATGATAGCTGTGTGATAGCTCTATGATAGCTGTGTGATAGCAGTGTGAAAGCTGTGTGAAAGCTGTGTGATAGCTCTATGATAGCTGTGTGAAAGCTGTGTGAAAGCTGTGTGAAAGCTGTGTGATAGCTGTGTGATAGCAATGTGATAGCTGTGTGATAGCTCTATGATAGCTGTGTGATAGCAGTGTGAAAGCTGTGTGAAAGCTGTGTGAAAGCTTTATGATAGCTGTGTGAAAGCTGTGTGATAGCTGTGATTCAACACTCACAATGACTCCGGCAGCGATGAACAGGCCGTATGTGGCGTAGGCTGAATAAGTGTCGAAGGCGTTCCACAATTTTGTGTAGCAGCCGCCCTCGTACATGTTGCTGTTCTGACTGTCCGGTGAGTAGGTGCAGTTCTCGTAGGTTGGCTCAAAGGTGGCTCCGGAGATCTTGCAGCAGGACTCGGGTAGGACTTCGTCTGGGAATTTCGGACACCGTCAGGTTTTTAATGAGTAAGGTCTAACCATCATCGTTCAATAGGGTCTAGCCATAGACAAAATGAGGGCCAACCCCCAAGGCAAGGCCCAAAAGCCGTAAAAAGCTAATAAAAAAATAAACTAACTCACCTATGTAGGTTCCATTCTTCAGTTGATAAGTGCTATTCCAGGTGTTGAATTCATGGTAAATTGTGTAGTTATCAACTCCGCAACAGGGAACCTGCGGGTGTAGTGCAAATTTTATGGTGTTACGGCTTTATACAGTTAGAAGTAAAGAGTGGGCACAGATGTATAGATTGAATGGAATTTTTTATACGAGCTGCTTGCTGAAGTGGGGTCGAATTTTAGGGCTTTGGAATAATATCAATACAATTTTCGACTAGCAGAAGCCGTGCATCTCATGCAGCTATGCTCACAGAATAGGAAAGATGGAACCGGAAAAAATGAAGAGGTAGAGTGAGGGAGAAGCAGAGAAGGGAGAGAGGTAGAGAGTGTGTGTGTGTGTGTGTTTGTGTGTGTGTTGGAGAGAGAGAGAGAGAGAGAGAGAGAGAGAGAGAGAGAGAGAGAGAGAGAGAGAGAGAGAGAGAGAGAGAGAGAGGGGGGGGGAGAGAGAAAGAGAGAGAGAGAGGGAGAGGGGAGAGAGAGAGGTATAGAGGGAGAAAGAGGTAGAGAGGGAGAGTAAGATAAAGAGGGAGAGAGAGGTAGAGAGAGGGAGAGAAGGAGAGAAAGGTAGAGAGGTAGAGAGGGAGAGAGAGGGAGAGAAGGAGAGAAAGGTAGAGAGGGAGAGAGGGAGAGGGAGAGAGGGGTAGAGAGGGATAGAGAGAGGGAGAGAGGGAGAGAGAGGGAGAGAGAAAGAGAGAGAGAGAGAGAGGGAGAGAGAGAGGGAGAGAGGGAGATAAAGGTAGAGGGAGAGAGTCAGATGTCACTGCCTAATCAGTCGCAGCAGGACAGCAAACAGAAGAGAGGCGGAAGAGAGATAAAGTATGAACTGGACAGACAATACGTTTTTACTGCAACAACCAGGCAGCCAAACTAGAATCGACAGCTGCAGTATTGCTGACTTACCCTGGCCTGAATAAGGTCCAGAATATTAGTAAACTCATTAGCCGAGCCGCGACCTTTGTACTCCGATTTGACCAGAGTAGTCATTTGCTTCGCACCCTCCGTGCGCATCAGGTTTTTGTTGATGATGTAGCCAGCTGCCAGGCCCGCGCAGGCCAGAGCCAGGACCGCCATGATCACGATGTACTTTTAATTGGCGAGTGCAAGGGGTTGGAGTTAGGTAACTTGGAGAATTCCTTTCAACTATTAATTTTCTAGGATTATTGGACATTGGAATACTCGGACACAGGGATACTCGGACATAAGGATACTCGGACACTGGGAGTATTCGGACACTAGGATACTCAGACACTGAGATACTTCGGACAGAGGGATACTCAGACACTGAGATACTTCGGACAGAGGGATACTCAGACACCTAGGATCTCGGACAACAAAGGCAGCAGTATAGAAGCTCACCACAATGATAAGCAGTTTAGAGTTGCAGCAGGCTCCAATAGCTCCAATTATGCCCGTGGCAACCAGAAACAGGCCAACAGCCAACAGAGCTATGCCAGCATAACCTGGGTTTCACAGTGCGAGTGTGGGTGGGCATGGATTATTATAGCGTGCGCAGGTCACGTACTTGTAACTTTCGAGGATCGATAAGTTTAATTATCTTTTATCTTTTTATCTGGGTCTGGGGGCACGATCTTCTAGCAACTTTATCTGGCACTGCTGGACTTCTCTCTACCCCTCTACCTCTCTCCCTCTCTACCTCTACCTCTCTACTTCTCTACCTCTCTCCCTCTCTCCCTCTCTCTCCCTCTCTCCCTCTCTCTCTCTCTCTCTCCCTCTCTACCTCTACCTCTCTACTTCTCTACCTCTCTCCCTCTCTACCTCTCTACCTCTCTCCCTCTCTACCTCTACCTCTCTACCTCTCTCCCTCTCTACCTCTACCTCTCTACCTCTCTCCCTCTCTACCTCTACCTCTCTACATCTCTACCTCTCTCCCTCTCTACCTCTACCTCTCTACATCTCTACCTCTCTCCCTCTCTACCTCTACCTCTCTAACTCTACCTCTCTACATCTCTACCTCTCTCCCTCTCTACCTCTACCTCTCTACTTCTCTACCTCTCTCCCTCTCTACTTCTCTACCTCTCTCCCTCTCTACCTCTCTACCTCTACCTCTCTATCTCTCTCCCTCTCTACCTCTACCTCTCTACCTCTCTCCCTCTCTACCTCTACCTCTCTACATCTCTACCTCTCTCCCTCTCTACCTCTACCTCTCTACATCTCTACCTCTCTCCCTCTCTACCTCTACCTCTCTACATCTCTACCTCTCTCCCTCTCTACCTCTACCTCTCTAACTCTACCTCTCTTCCTCTCTACCTCTCTTCCTCTCTACCTCTCTTCCTCTCTACCTCTCTTTCTCTCTACCTCTCTTTCTCTCTACCTCTCTTCCTCTCTACCTCTCTTTCTCTCTACCTCTCTTCCTCTCTACCTCTCTTTCTCTCTACCTCTCTTCCTCTCTACCTCTCTTTCTCTCTACCTCTCTTTCTCTCTACCTCTCTTTCTCTCTACCTCTCTTTCTCTCTACCTCTCTTTCTCTCTACCTCTCTTTCTCTCTACCTCTCTTTCTCTCTACCTCTCTTCCTCTCTACCTCTATTTCTCTCTACCTCTCTTTCTCTCTACCTCTCTTCCTCTTTACCTCTCTTTCTCTCTACCTCTCTTTCTCTCTACCTCTCTTCCTCTCTACCTCTCTTTCTCTCTACCTCTCTTCCTTTCTCCCTCTCTCCCTCACTTACTCTCTTCCTGCTCTCTCTCTCTGCATCTCTCCCTCTCTGCATCTCTCCTTTTCTACTTCTCTACCTCTTCTCTACCTCTCTACCTCTCATTCACATTTAACAAATGAATCACATCGAGCTCACTTACTGACATAGACAGACCAGGTGCCCAGCACCTTCTGCAAATCGCTAAACGACAAAGGCGTGGAGGAACCAATCTGACTGCTGCCGATATTGGACAGGGCGGCGCTGAGTAGTTGAAATACCAGATTGCCGCCCCAGTGCAGAATGCACCCGATGATGGCCAGGACTACACCAATAGTCTGATCGATGGGTTGTGGAGTTGGCACAGATGTGATAGTTAGTGTACATTATCTAGCAATGCTTTGTGTGCTGATTTGAGTACCTTTGCGGCGCTGCTTTGTAATGGCACCGGTTAGGACGGCGCCTTTTAGGACGGCGCCTTTTAGGACGGCGCCTTTTCGGACGGCGCCTTCTATGGTGGCGCCTTTCTAGGGTGGCGCCTTTCTAAGGTGGCGCCTTTCTAGGTGGCGCCTTTCTAGGGTGGCGTCTTTCTAGGGTGGCGCCTTTCTAGGGTGGCGCCTTTCTAGGGTGGCGCCTTTCTAGGGTCGCGCCTTTCTAGGGTGGCGCCTTTCTAGGGTGGCGCCTTTCTAGGGTGGCTGCTTCTAGAGCGACGCTTTCTAGGGCGGCGCTTTCTAAGGTGGCGCTTTTTAGGGTGGCGCCTTCTACGAGGAAGCCTTCTAGGGTAGGGTGACGCCTTCTAGAGTGGCACCTTCTAGGGTGGCGCGTTTTAGAGTGGCGCCTTCTATGGTGGCGCCTTTCTAGGGTGGCGCCTTTCTAGGGTGGCGCCTTTCTGGGGTGGCGCCTTTCTAAGGTGGCGCCTTTCTAGGGTGGCGCCTTTCTAGGGTGGCGCCTTTCTAGGGTGGCGCCTTTCTAGGGTGGCTGCTTCTAGAGCGACGCTTTCAAGGGCGGCGCTTTCTAAGGTGGCGCATTTTAGGGTGGCGCCTTCTACGAGGAAGCCTTCTAGGGTAGGGTGACGCCTTCTAGAGTGGCACCTTCTAGGGTGACGCCTTCTAGAGTGGCACCTTCTAGGGTGACGCCTTCTAGAGTGGCACGTTCTAGAGTGGCACCTTCTAGGGTGGCGCCTTTTAGAGTGGCGCCTTCTAGGATAGGGTGGCGCCTTTCTAGGGTGGCGCCTTTCTAAGGTGGCGCTTTTTAGGGTGGCACTTTCTATTGTGGCGCCTTGTAGGGGTGTCACCATAGAATTGAACCTCATGGAATTGAAACTGGCCAAACAAGCCAAGCCAGCTGCAAACTCACAATCAGAATGCCGTTGATGGCTCCAAGCACGCATTTGGCCACCTGAGCGCTGCAGCAGGTGCACAGCTTAACGCAGCAAGAGCAAACTCCCATGACTGTTGCAGTTAAACTTCAAGGTGAGGATGTGAGAAACAGGATTAATAAGAGAAGCCGCACTGATGCTGCTCAACTCAACAATCTCTGCGCTAAGTCTTCTCTCTGCTCTCCCGAGTTTATAGACTATGGGGGGTGGGTGGGTGTTAGGAAATGGAGGAGAGCGGGCACACGGATCGCACAGCAAACGCGCAGATTTATTATTTAAGTCTAAAAATAGAAGTTGAAGGACGACCCTGCAAGGTGAGAGAGAATTAGAGAGCTTAGGGAAGGGAGGGAGAGAGAGAGAGAGAGGGAGTTGACCAGTGTGCATTTGGGTGAGACCTTGCTCACGAGATGCTCAATGGCTGTTTCTGTCTCTCTCTGTGTATTTGTGTACTCACGGTATCCATTGGCGACTTTATGCCTACCAATAATAAAGTTTTCTGGTCATGGACTGTGTGTGTTTTCTTGTCGTTCTTATTTGCCCATTGTGTTGGCGGGTGTGTTTCGTGTGCAGGGTTGGCAGAGCTCTGAGAGCAGAATTAAGTATGTAGGCTCTCAGCTGAATTGTCAAAGAGGTTTCTGATGCACTAAACAGGCTATTTATTATATCTGCAGTTGTATTGCAATTTTCCTGCTTGAGTTCAGCTCACATATGCAGCTATTTTCTAGTTTCTATGAGAGCTTATTTAAATCTAGAATGCTCTATCTGATGATGAGATAGAGATAAAGATGAGATAGAGATAAATATCAGAAAGAAATAGAGATGAGGTAGAGATAGAGGTAGAGATAGAGATGAGGTAGAGATAGAGGTAGAGATGAGATAGAGATAGAGATGAGATAGAGATGAGGTAGAGATAGAGATGAGATAGATATAGAGAATGGACAAGAGATAAAGATAGAATAGAGAGATATAAGATAGAGAATAGAGATATAAGATAGAGAATAGAGAGATAAGATAGAGAATAGAGAGATAAAACAGAGAATAGAGAGATAAGATACAGATTAGAGAGATAAGATAGAGAATAGACATGAGATAAAGATAGAAGCCTGGCCTGCATCTATCTAAGTAAATCTCTCACATTATCTCTCATCTCTTATCTTAATCTCTTCTCACTATCTCCCTCTTCCACTTGTAAAATACGGTCTCATTACCTACTTCAGATATTCGAAAGCATACCAGATCTCCATTATTCATTTCTCATTTCTTTCCATTCGAATTTCGCAGAGAACATTAATTGCTCTATGAAAATGAGCCAAGCTCACATGGAATTTTCACAGCGTGTGACGGAGACAGCCAAAATGCATTTAAAGTGCTCTCTCATCTTGTTTGCTCACCATATACCTGTCTTGTCATATTCTCCGCCCAAGCTTTTGCTGACTAATTCCACTTTAAAAGCCAATGCGTTGTTGCCAATCATTAGAAATATTAATAACATGACAGTAGGTTTGTTTATCGTAGCTAAATAATTGTCTGCTCTAAAAAAGGTTTATTTTAAATGTGAAGCATTTAAAATAGACAGAACGTCCTTGCTATTCGGTGAAATAATATGTAATAATCATGTGTCGTAAAATACATGTAGATCTCGTGCTGCGCCTGCGTGTACAGGGAAGAGGGTATGGGAAGAGGGTGTTGGGAGAGGGTATGGAGAGAGAGTAAGGGGAGAGGGTATGGAGAGAGGGTAAGGGGAGAGGGTATGGGGAGAGGGTATGGGGAGAGGGTATGGTAGAGAGGGTATGTCAGAGAGGGTATGGGGAGAGGGTATGGTAGAGAAGGTATGTCAGAGAGGGTATGTCAGAGAGGGTATGGTAGAGATGGTATGGTAGAGAGGGTATGTCAGAGAGGGTATGGTAGAGATGGTATGGTAGAGAGAAAATGGTACATTGGGTATGGTAGAGAGGGTATGTCAGAGAGGGTATGGTAGAGAGGGTATGGTAGATTGGGTATGGTAGAGAGGATATGGTAGAGAGGATATGGTAGAGAGGATATGGTAGAGAGGATATGGTAGAGAGGATATGGTAGAGAGGATATGGTAGAGAGGATATGGTAGAGAGGGTATGGTAGAGAGGATATGGTAGAGAGGATATGGTAGAGAGGATATGGTAGAGAGGGTATGGTAGAGAGGATATGGTAGAGAGGATATGGTAGAGAGGATATGGTAGAGAGGATATGGTAGAGAGGATATGGTAGAGAGGGTATGGTAGAGAGGATATGGTAGAGAGGATATGGTAGAGAGGATATGGTAGAGAGGATATGGTAGAGAGGATATGGTAGAGAGGGTATGGTAGAGAGGATATGGTAGAGAGGATATGGTAGAGAGGGTATGGTAGAGAGGATATGGTAGAGAGGATATGGTAGAGAGGATATGGTAGAGAGGATATGGTAGAGAGGATATGGTAGAGAGGATATGGTAGAGAGGGTATGGTAGAGAGGGTATGGTAGAGAGGATATGGTAGAGAGGATATGGTAGAGAGGATATGGTAGAGAGGATATGGTAGAGAGGATATGGTAGATTGGGTATGGTAGAGAGGATATGGTAGAGAGGATATGGTAGAGAGGATATGGTAGAGAGGATATGGTAGAGAGGATATGGTAGAGAGGGTATGGTAGAGAGGATATGGTAGAGAGGATATGGTAGAGAGGATATGGTAGAGAGGATATGGTAGAGAGGATATGGTAGAGAGGATATGGTAGAGAGGATATGGTAGAGAGGGTATGGTAGAGAGGATATGGTAGAGAGGATATGGTAGAGAGGATATGGTAGAGAGGATATGGTAGAGAGGGTATGGTAGAGAGGGTATGGTAGAGAGGGTATGGTAGAGAGGGTATGGTAGAGAGGGTATGGTAGAGAGGATATGGTAGAGAGGATATGGTAGAGAGGATATGGTAGAGAGGATATGGTAGAGAGGATATGGTAGAGAGGATATGGTAGAGAGGATATGGTAGAGAGGATATGGTAGAGAGGGTATGGTAGAGAGGGTATGGTAGAGAGGATATGGTAGATTGGGTATGGTAGAGAGGATATGGTAGAGAGGATATGGTAGAGAGGATATGGTAGAGAGGATATGGTAGAGAGGGTATGGTAGAGAGGATATGGTAGAGAGGATATGGTAGAGAGGATATGGTAGAGAGGGTATGGTAGAGAGGATATGGTAGAGAGGATATGGTAGAGAGGATATGGTAGAGAGGATATGGTAGAGAGGGTATGGTAGAGAGGGTATGGTAGAGAGGGTATGGTAGAGAGGATATGGTAGAGAGGATATGGTAGAGAGGATATGGTAGAGAGGATATGGTAGAGAGGATATGGTAGAGAGGATATGGTAGAGAGGATATGGTAGAGAGGATATGGTAGAGAGGATATGGTAGAGAGGATATGGTAGAGAGGGTATGGTAGAGAGGGTATGGTAGAGAGGGTATGGTAGAGAGGATATGGTAGAGAGGATATGGTAGAGAGGATATGGTAGAGAGGATATGGTAGAGAGGATATGGTAGAGAGGATATGGTAGAGAGGATATGGTAGAGAGGATATGGTAGAGAGGATATGGTAGAGAGGATATGGTAGAGAGGGTATGGTAGAGAGGATATGGTAGAGAGGGTATGGTAGAGAGGGTATGGTAGAGAGGGTATGGTAGAGAGGATATGGTAGAGAGGATATGGTAGAGAGGATATGGTAGAGAGGATATGGTAGAGAGGATATGGTAGAGAGGATATGGTAGAGAGGATATGGTAGAGAGGATATGGTAGAGAGGATATGGTAGAGAGGGTATGGTAGAGAGGGTATGGTAGAGAGGGTATGGTAGAGAGGATATGGTAGAGAGGATATGGTAGAGAGGATATGGTAGAGAGGATATGGTAGAGAGGATATGGTAGAGAGGGTATGGTAGAGAGGGTATGGTAGAGAGGGTATGGTAGAGAGGGTATGATAAAGAAGCTATGGTAGAGAGGCAGAAAGGGTATGGTAGAGAGGGTATGTCAGAGAGGGTATGTCAGAGAGGGTATGTCAGAGAGGGTATGTCAGAGTGGGTATGTCAGAGAGGGTATGGTATAGAGGGTATGGTAGATTGGGTAAGGTAGAGATGGTAAGAGAGGGTACTGGGGAGCGGGTCATTGGGGGTGGTTGAGACACAAGTGCAATATGAACAAGAACATGGATGAGCTAACAACTTAACAACCTAATTTCCATTGACAGCCAAAGCGCTTAGGAAACAGGAATAGCCGATTAGAACTAAAAAATCTTTCTGGGCAAAGATTGAGCCGCGCCCTGCCATTGTCACCCCCTTCAAGCCATGCACACGCAAGAAGAGCTCACCAGAGTGTTGCATGAGTCCAAGCAGGAAGCAGTAAGTGCCCCCCCCCCCCGAGAATACATATAGCTACGTCCAATATGGTACAGACAAAAATTTCACTAAGGACGGTGAGGAAACGTACCTATGCTATTTGCATTTAAATGCATTTGTTGCTTTGTAAAAATTTATTGTACTGTTTACATTGACAACAGCTGTCGTTAAGGGTTCGTGCAGCCTTTAGTCAAAGTCAACTGATCTTAAAAGTACATTTGTAGATTTATAGATGTCAATGCACAATATTTTACGATTGAAAGATTTTTTCTAGCATTGGGTTTGTATAGCTGTGCAGTGATTCATTTAACTTGTATTAAAAAGCTCAGAAAATACTCTAAGTAGCACAGTGCGCATTTTAGAAATCTAATTATGTGAATACTTTTCATTGCTGTGATTTCAAAAGTGAGGCTGAAGCTTACTGTTGTAAACTATATTCATATTGCACCAACCCCACGCCCTAGCCCACACCCTACACTCACACTCTAGCCTCACACTCTAGCCTCACACTCTAGCCCCACACTCTAGCCCCACACTCTAGCCCCACACCCTACACTTACACTCTAGCCCCACACCCAGACCCACATTCTAGCCCCACACTCTAGCCCACACTCTAGCCCACACTCTAGCCCCATAATCTAGCCCCACACCCTACTCCCACACCCTACACCCAAACTCTAGACAAACACTCTAGCCCCACACGATAGCCTCACACTCTCTGCATATAGTCTAACCCTAAGTCCCATACTCCAGCTAGTCCCATACTCCAGCTAGTCCCACACTCCAGCTAGTCCCAGACTACAGCTAGTCCCACACTCCAGCTAGTCCCACACTCCAGCTAGTCCCACACTTCAGCTAGTCCCACACTCCAGCTAGTCCCAGACTACAGCTAGTCCCACACTCCAGCTAGTCCCACACTCCAGCTAGTCCCACACTTCAGCTAGTCCCACACTCCAGCTAGTCCCGGACTCCAGCTAGTCCCACACTCCAGCTAGTCCCACACTCCAGCTAGTCCCACACTCTAGCTAGTCCCATACTCCAGCTAGTCCCACACTCCAGCTAGTCCCACACTCCAGCTAGTCCCACACTCCACCTAGTCCACACTCCAGCTAGTCCCAGACTACAGCTAGTCCCACACTCCAGCTAGTCCCACACTCCAGCTAGTCCCACACTCCACCTAGTCCACACTCCAGCTAGTCCCACACTCCAGCTAGTCCCACACTCCAGCTAGTCCCAGACTACAGCTAGTCCCACACTCTAGCTAGTCCCATACTCCAGCTAGTCCCACACTCCAGCTAGTCCCAGACTACAGCTAGTCCCACACTCCAGCTAGTCCCAGACTACAGCTAGTCCCACACTCTAGCTAGTCCCAGACTACAGCTAGTCCCACACTCTAGCTAGTCCCAGACTACAGCTAGTCCCACACTCTAGCTAGTCCCAGACTACAGCTAGTCCCACACTCCAGCTAGTCCCACACTCCAGCTAGTCCCACACTCCAGCTAGTCCCACACTCCAGCTAGTCCCACACTCCAGCTAGTCCCACACTCCAGCTAGTCCCACACTCCAGCTAGTCCCACACTCCAGCTAGTCCCACACTCCAGCTAGTCCCACACTCCAGCTGGTCCTTAGCAACCCTATAAAAGTACAATAAAAGTGGTAGAATTGGCGGAACTCAAACTCAGCATGTCGTACTCAACCAGGATTGCCGATTCCAATTATCCAAAAAATATTCTTCCTCGAAAAAAATGGTTAATTTGCAATCAAAGCAAGTTTCATAAAGCAGTATATTGTTGCTATTGAAATCTCATTAAAATTTCCCAATCAAGTAGATAATTATAAGCTCCGGCAGCGGGTTTAAAAGATTTCGAGCTCCGTCGCTTAGAAAATAATTGTCGTGGCAACAATGATTGACAGGCTTTGTATATTGCAGCACGCGATGTCAAACTGATTGCAGTTTAACAAAGTCGCGTAATTAAAAAAATAGGGGAAAATTATTTCAGGTGCCCCGTCCCGTCTGACTAACGGATTTTATCGGATCTATTTTTATTTCCTGGGCTCTTATCTCCCTGCATCTTTTAGTTCCTGCATATCTAGTCACTTGCATCTATCTAGTAACTTGAATCTCATATCTAGTCACTTGAATCTCATATCTAGTCCCTTTATCTCAAATCTAGTGCCTTTATCTCATATCTAGTTCCTTTATCTTATATCTAGTCCATTCATCTCATATCTAGTCCATTCATCTCATATCTAGTCCATTCATCTCATATCTAGTCCATTTATCTCATATCTAGTCCATTTATCTCATATCTAGTCCATTCATCTCATATCTAGTCCATTCATCTCATATCTAGTCCATTCATCTCATATCTAGTCCATTCATCTCATATCTAGTCCATTCATCTCATATCTAGTCCATTCATCTCATATCTAGTCCATTCATCTCATATCTAGTCCATTCATCTCATATCTAGTCCATTCATCTCATATCTAGTCCATTCATCTCATATCTAGTCCATTCATCTCATATCTAGTCCATTCATCTCATATCTAGTCCATTTATCTCATATCTAGTCCATTTATCTCATATCTAGTCACTTGAATCTCATATGCAGTCACTTGAGTCTCATATCTAGTCCCTTTATCTCAAATCTAGTGCCTTTATCTCATATCTAGTTCCTTTATCTTATATCTAGTCCATTCATCTCATATCTAGTCCATTCATCTCATATCTAGTCCATTTATCTCATATCTAGTCCATTCATCTCATATCTAGTCCATTCATCTCATATCTAGTCCATTCATCTCATATCTAGTCCATTTATCTCATATCTAGTCCATTCATCTCATATCTAGTCCATTCATCTCATATCTAGTCCATTCATCTCATATCTAGTCCATTCATCTCATATCTAGTCCATTCATCTCATATCTAGTCCATTCATCTCATATCTAGTCCATTCATCTCATATCTAGTCCCTTTATCTCAAATCTAGTGCCTTTATCTCATATCTAGTTCCTTTATCTTATATCAAGTCCATTCATCTCATATCTAGTCCATTCATCTCATATCTAGTCCATTCATCTCATATCTAGTCCATTCATCTCATATCTAGTCCATTCATCTCATATCTAGTCCATTCATCTCATATCTAGTCCATTTATCTTATATCTAGTCCATTCATCTCATATCTAGTCCATTCATCTCATATCTAGTCCATTTATCTCATATCTAGTCCCCTTCTCTCTTATCTAGTCCCTTAATCTCATATCTAGTCCCTTAATCTCATATTTAGTCCCCTTATCTGATATCTAGTCCCTTTATCTCATATCCAGTCTTTACATGTACATCTCATAGTCATTAGAATTCATCAATTACCTACATCTCATACCCAATCTATCTCAAATTCCAAAGTATTGCAATATTTCTTCTCAGACACCTACAGGCCAGTAACAGATAAAACATCAGTGTTTTCATTGTTTACACTTTCATCAAACTTAATTGAATAGTAGAAAAGAACAGAAAAAACACCCGTGATAAACTGCAGTAATCTGTTGCAGAAGTATTGTGTGTTATTATTCCCATTAACCACACGATCAATAGACCCATTGTAAATGTAGATAATTTATTTTGTCTGCTCAAACAGATTTATAATTTTTTCGGCGTCAGCCCAGCATGCAGGCTGTGCGACCGATTCGACAGCGCTTTCGAATTTGATTGACAGCTCGGTCGCCTGCATCGTTGGCTCTCTCCTCTTTTTCAGGTTCTTCATCCTCTCGCAACTCTCGCAGTTTGGCCAGCAGTTGGCGAAGTTGCACCGACCAATGCGGATTATTGTTGCTGTCGGGCTGCACAATCACCGCCTCGATGCTAGCTGGTGCAGCCACGCCCGCTGGGGTGTCAGGCGTGTTAGGTAGGGGTCAGAGGATGTGTCAGATAGTTACGAATTTGTTTCTTCAGGTGTCAGATATTTGTGATTAGGTGTCAGATACTAGTAATTGGGTGTCAGATATTTGTGATTGGGTGTCAGATGTCAGTAATTGGGTGCCAGATGTCAGTGATTGGGTGTCAGATGCTTGTGATTGGGTGTCAGATATCAGTGATTTCGTGTCAGATATCAGTGATTAGGTGTCAGATGTCAGTGATTGGGTGTCAGATGCTTGTGATTGGTGTCAGATGTCAGTGATTGGGTGTCAGATATTTGTGATTGGGTGTCAGATGTCAGTGATTAGGTGTCAGATGTCAGTGATTAGGTGTCAGATGTCAGTGATTTCTTGTCAGATATCAGTGATTAGGTGTCAGATGTCAGTGATTGGGTGTCAGATATTAGTAATTGGGTGTCAGATATCAGTGATTGGGTGTCATATATTTGTGATTGGGTGTCAGATGTCAGTTATTTCTTGTCAGATATCAGTGATTGGGTGTCATATATTTGTGATTGGGTGTCAGATGTCAGTGATTAGGTGTCAGATGTCAGTGATTGGGTGTCAGATATCAGTTATTTCGTGTCAGATATCAGTGATTGGGTGTCAGATATTTGTGATTGGGTGTCAGATGTCAGTGATTGGGTGTCAGATATTTGTGATTGGGTGTCAGATATCAGTGATTGGGTGTCAGATATCAGTGATTGGGTGTCAGATATCAGTGATTGGGTGTCAGATGTCAGTGATTGGGTGTCAGATGTCAGTGATTGGGTGTCAGATGTCAGTGGTGAATAATGAGTCACACATTAACAGCTGAGGTGACAGATATGATAAATCCAGTGACAGATATAAGAGATTAAGCTACATTAGTCGAACAGATGGCTCAAACGCTGCTTAGTCTGCAGTCCCAGTTTTAGGCTAGCTCGCACGCGCAAATCAGAGTCAGTGAAAAGGATTTTGTGAACTTTCTTTTCAAACATAACGTAGCGAAACGTCCTACAAAGTGATGTTGTACAGCCAGTCCTTGAGACAGATTTTTTCAAATTTCCCTGAGTAAAAAGGGGAAGAGGGATAAGGAGGATCAATAGCCGATGACGCTCTCGATCTCTCCAGGAAGCTGAATGCTTTTGTCCTTCGCTGGACTTCATGCTATTAGATTGCTTGCGGAATTGTTAATGACAGTCGGTTTGGCGTGCAGAGGACCGCAACTCTGATACGGCTGCACGGATACAGCAGTTAATATGCTGCGACCGCAAAGTTAGACAGCTTCGTAATTGAGGTTGGAATGAATTTTAGTGCTGCAGTGGAGTTGGAGAGATTTAGCATGCATAAATTGAAGTGAGAAAGGACTGGAGTTGAGAGGAATTGAGAGATGAGAGGATAGAGAGATTGGAGGGAGAGATAAAGTCAAATTTTAAAGGACATATAGTATGGCAGACAATTGGAAGCAAGACAGGCAGACAGAAAGGAAAGTAGACGGGAGACAGATAGAGAGAAACGAGACAGACGGACAGGGAGGCAGAGAGAAAGGCAGACAAGAAGGGAGACATAAAGGCTGACAGACAAACAGAAAGGAGACAGACAGGAAGGCAGAAAGGAAGGAGACAGAAGAAGGCAAGACAGGGTGGCAGACAGCAAGGGAGACAGGAAGGCAGGCAGCAAGGGAAACAGAAAGGCAGGCAGCAAGGGAGACAGGAAGGCAGACAGCAAGGGAGACAGGAAGGCAGACAGCAATGGAGACAGGAAGGCAGGCAGCAATGGAGACAGGAAGGCAGACAGCAATGGAGACAGGAAGGCAGACAGCAATGGAGACAGGAAGGCAGACAGCAATGGAGACAGGAAGGCAGACAGCAATGGAGACAGGAAGGCAGACAGCAATGGAGACAGGAAGGCAGACAGCAGTGGAGACAGGAAGGCAGACAGCATGGGAGACAGGAAGGCAGGCAGCAATGGAGACAGGAAGGCAGACAGCAATGGAGACAGGAAGGCAGACAGCAAGGGAAACAGGAAGGCAGGCAGCAATGGAGACAAGAAGGCAGACAGCAATGGAGACAGGAAGGCAGACAGCATGGGAGACAGGAAGGCAGGCAGCAATGGAGACAGGAAGGCAGACAGCAATGGAGACAGGAAGGCAGACAGCAATGGAGACAGGAAGGCAGACAGCATGGGAGACAGGAAGGCAGGCAGCAAGGGAAACAGGAAGGCAGACAGCAATGGAGACAGGAAGGCAGACAGCAATGGAGACAGGAAGGCAGACAGCAATGGAGACAGGAAGGCAGACAGCATGGGAGACAGGAAGGCAGACAGCATGGGAGACAGGAAGGCAGGCAGCAAGGGAAACAGAAAGGCAGGCAGCAAGGGAGACAGGAAGGCAGACAGCATGGGAGACAGGAAGGCAGACAGCAATGGAGACAGGAAGGCAGACAGCAATGGAGACAGGAAGGCAGACAGCAATGGAGACAGGCAGCAAGGGAGACAGGAAGGCAGACAGCATGGGAGACAGGAAGGCAGACAGCATGGGAGACAGGAAGGCAGGCAGCAATGGAGACAGGAAGGCAGACAGCATGGGAGACAGGAAGGCAGGCAGCAAGGGAAACAGGAAGGCAGACAGCAATGGAGACAGGAAGGCAGACAGCAATGGAGACAGGAAGGCAGACAGCAAGGGAAACAGGAAGGCAGGCAGCAATGGAGACAAGAAGGCAGACAGCAATGGAGACAGGAAGGCAGACAGCATGGGAGACAGGAAGGCAGGCAGCAATGGAGACAGGAAGGCAGACAGCAATGGAGACAGGAAGGCAGACAGCAATGGAGACAGGAAGGCAGACAGCATGGAG
>NIVC01001185.1:172500-342098 GCA_002269645.1 Macrostomum lignano
GCAGAAACAGAAGCTACAGACATCTTTCAGGGGGATAAACAACTTTCCGAATGCCAGTAGAAATTGTAAAACTTTTTTCTATTGTGATTTAAAAGTAAATTCAGAACATGTTTAGGCTTCTAAGCTCATATTCATGTTTATACAGTGCAATTATCTATATTTTGTACATAGAGCCTAGGAATTTTCATTATTACTGGCAGGCAAATTCCGTGTGGTAAATATCGTAGAGACCCACCCTAATTATTAGCCTTCTTTTAAGTTACTAATTTTGCATTAACCAGCTCACAAGTCAGGGCTAAGAGTATCTATAACGCATCGGGGAATGAAGTTGACAAGCCAGGTCTCCTATTAGTTGAAGATCGCCTTGGATTATTTCTCTACACCGTCTTTTTGGAGTTGGTTTGGAGGTGGAGGCAGTCAGTGAACAGCTGAAACTGAAACTGTGTGCAGAGTTGGATCGCCCTTATAAATTTACTCAACAAACGACTACTTAGCTTACTTCAGAGAGGCTTCTGTGACCCAGCCAGCAACTACTTGAAGCTACTTGGGGAGAGAATTTAGCCTTCGTAAACAATGCAGCAAGCTGTACGCATCCGCCTATTGGAATGCGGCGTCTGCTTAGATGAGATACAGGAGCCGCGAGCTCTCGACTGTTTGCACAGCTTTTGCCTGCGCTGTCTCCGAGGCCTACCCGGGGCTGACCAGGCCCGACTGTCATGTCCGCATTGTCGGCGTGTGACACGGAAACAGCCGGGAGAGCTGGAGAAAGACTTTCGCATTGAACAGGTGAACGAATTGTACTGTTTAACTTGGCTAGTGACTGCTTGATCGGATTATAAAGGTCCATCTCTCACATGGAGCAGTAAGATGATGCAATGCTTCAGATAGATTGCTTTGACTATTGCTGTAGTTTACCTTAGGGTTCGTTATAAACGAGGTTGAAACGCTCTGCAGACCGCTCGCCAAGAATGTCTATGGCCGAAAGACCATTGAGTTTCGCTGAAGCGAGGTTGAAACGCAGGGCAGACCGCTCGCCAAGAATGTCTATGGCCGAAAGACCATTGAGTTTCGCTGAAACGAGGTTGAAACGCACGGCAGACCGCTTGCTAAGAATTTCTATGACCGAAAGACCATTGAGTTTCGCTGAAGCGAGGTTGAAACGCACGGCAGACCGCTTGCTAAGCCACATTCGGCGCCTGGAACTGGCTGCCAGGCGGCACAGAGCCGACCTCACGTCGAAGATCGATCGGCGACGTCGACAGCTCCTAGCTAGGCGTCGATGGGCCGCCGAGACGCTGGATTCCAGAGCCGCGGCCGCCGAGGTGTTGGACAGGGTTCGACGAGGCGAGCACGACTTGGTAGCCGGCCTGCTGCACCGCCTTCGGCCCGCCGTCGGGTCGGCCGGGGCGGCGCCGCCGCTGACGGAGCCGCGGCTGCCTGCCGGCGACGAGGGCCTCCGACGGCTCCGGCGCCTGCTGACCGAAGCTGCCTGTCGGCTGCTGGCCGACGATACCGAAGATGACGGCGACATTGCCAGCGGCGATGAAAGTCGAATCGATGACGAAGAGAGGAGTCTGGAGGCTGCGCAAGCCGCCTCCGCCAAATGGGGCAAGCTAGCCGCGGTGTCAAAGAAGGGCAGAGCGGACTTTGACGAGTGATGACGCAATCTATTCAGGCACTTAGCGAATAATATACTCTTAAATAATTAACCAGCAAGTATTCAAGGTTCAGTATGTACTTTAACATTTCTTCAATTGCCTCTAGTTAGCAGTGAGCTGAGCTTGTCTCCAGTGTCTGTCACAACGAGGACTTAAACAGAAAGACGGTTAATTGGGACCCTAAGTTTCTAAGAAAATATTTGAAGGCTGGTTTTACACGCAAAAAGTTATCATAATAGAAGCATCAATTTTTAAACAAACTCATGATCAAATGCTTGCATATTTCTGGGAGAGCGGCCACATAGTAGCACAGCAACCATGTAGGCTGTTTACCTTGGATACCAAATTCGGCTTGATTCGTTAAGATCAGCGTAAATCCTAAGGCTGTCTGAAGCTGTCTAAACTTTAAACACCTCCAATGAGCTTGCGACGATATTGCCTACTAAGAATTTCTATGGACAAAAGACTGTTTTGATTAAATTCAGTCACCGAGACTGTCTACGGTACATGCTATCCGATCACTTGGGCTCACACTAGCTAATATGAATCCGGTTGCTCTGCAGAAACGAGCTCTTACGAATTGACAACCAGGATACAATTACAGCCTGAAGTATCGTAATAATCTTTTACTGTTAAGTTTTGTTAATATTGAGCATGTACACTGTACATGTATATTGTTCATATCGTAGCGTTTGCAGACATTTTTTGTCATGTTTCATGTTTGGAGTCGAACGAAAAATCTACCACTCTTCTCCCCTCTATTTTGGGGCTGCAAAAGCTTTTAAAAAACGGATTATAAACTGCTTTGTTTTAATAATGCACTTCATTTAAGCTACGCTTTACGAGTATTAGCCATATATGGCAATAGCAGTGCAATATTCAAATCCATCTTCCGGGTGAGCAGATGTTTCAGTAATGTAGCCAACAAAAAGCCGTCTACGGGTTAACATCTCGCTCTCACACAGATGCACGCAATTCCTGGAAGCTGTCTAGGAAGAACTCGCCACTAAAAAAACGTTTTGTCGGATGAAAATCTCCAAGACAAAGGCTTTATCCATATCAGGAGCGTATATGCATCGTTTTTTTCTAACTGCTTTTTCAAGCCTTTCATTTTTATCACCCCAAAAATACACTTAACCGATCGGCACCGCGCTGCATAGAACAATGCTGGACTACCTGTCAACTAAAAAACACCATGATGAGAATTCCTTTTAGTTTTCGATAAGAACTCACGAGTGCAGGCTACATTTGAACGTTTTGAATTGGTGCGCCTGTCAAGTATTATTTTTGTTTAATTGGGCCCATCTTCAGATTGACAAAATTATAAGAACAGTGCGTTGCAGTTTTAGTTCTGCTATTAACACGAAGCAATTTAGTTTATTTTTAATGTACGAGTAGCTTTTAAAGTAGAATTAAGTTTAAGACTATTCTCTTTATTGCAGAATTAAAGGACAACGTAGGTTACCTACAATCGTGAAAGGATGAGATCTGGAAACATTCAATATTCAGGCAAACTGTAACTGATGATAAATGATTCTAGCATCATCTTACCTTGAAGTAACTGTCTAATTTTTTGTTGTAATACTTGAAGTACATGTGTATATTAGTAGTGCTTTGGAATCGAATATTAAAATTCAATTAAATAGGGTATCTCTATATGAATTCAATCAGAAAAGTTAATAAATTATTTATAAAGTTACGATAAAAAACGATATAATAACAATAATTATATAATATTTCAATATTTAGGTGATGCTAAATAGTCTTTTTTAGTAGACAATACAATATGCAATAAAAAATGTGTTTTATGTTAGTTTTTATGAAATAATGCTAAACTATAAAATATTGGCCACAGCCGAGGTCAGTTTGATTTAAACCCATAATGTAAAAAGCTAAGCACACTGGCTATTTAATGGCGAAAAATATCCCCTTTTACTATGAAACAACTTTTCCAATCATGCGTGGATAAACTTAATCACAAAATATATAATTTCATGATTTTCACTTTTTGTAAAAGCAAATGTCCACTACACGCTACTATCAGCAGAGCTGTCAGCAGTAGTAGCGGCGGTTGTAACGCGAGAAGCGGTGCTGTTGCTGGTTGCAGCGGTGCAGACGCACTCCGTGGGGCCGTTGGACAGCACAGCCTCGTAGAAGACCCACAGGAGAAAGGCCAGGCCCAGGATTAGTGCTAAGCAGACAAGGGCAGCACGATAGCGTTTAACCAGGTGTAAAAACTGATTACCCGGGTTGCTAGGCCGGGGCAGTTGTCCTGCAGAAACGGATTCTTCTCCTAGTAGCAGCTCAACGTCCCCGTCGTCTGCGTTTGTTGTGTTATTGTTGATCCTCAACTGATGCGGCGGCTGACCTGATGAAGAAGCCGGAGGCTGCACCTCAGACTCGATAGAGGCGAGTAGAGCTCTTGTATTGCTGATGAACAATCGGCGATTGTCTGTTAAGGAAGCTGACTGCTGGGAGCCCGGCGGCTGGTGCTGCAGCATCGAGCGCAGCGTCTCGTGCAGATCGTTCAGCTCCCAGGTCAGACTCTTCAGACTGCGAACCAGCTCGTCTGGGGATTTTTTAACAAACAAAACGGTGGAGAACAAATTTTACTGGAGGGGGCCGGGGCCGTTGAGAGTGAGCTATAGCGCATTTGCAAGTTAAGCGCAGCTGGATGCGGTTAGTACAGTAGCGATGTACGCAGCTACTCGCATCACCCCTTTAGTTTACCAGCTGTTATTACCTACCGATCGATACACTTGTCTCTGGGTCTGTCTAGCATTCTGCCTCTCCGGTGTCGAGAATGGAGAGCACTTCATCTGTGAATGTTCAGGACAGGCTCACCTACCTCGACCTAAACCCGGACCTCTCCGCTCCAACGTTTTCAGAACCGAGAACTTCTGCCAGCTCGTAAACCGTAAGGGCTACCGGACGAGCGACCATCCACCTCCTGCTGGACTCTCCGGAGGGGACCGCGCTGCGGACACTGGCAGCAACCGGATCTCCCTGCGGGATACCGCTACACTAGCTGCCCGTGGTCGCCAGCTGGGTTAGCGGAATGGGCATTCAGGTGCCCGGAGCCCTGCAGCTAAAAGTCAAGTCAGCTAACTCCAAGACAATCCAATAATTAATACTCATTCTAAGGGTTATACCCCTAACACCATAACTTTGCGTACGTCGTCACAGGTTACCCGGTGCGAATTGCGGCAACAAAAAACCGGCCTGGGCCAAAATGTCATCAACCTTTGCAGCAGGTCCATGGGCAGGCAATAGTTTCCAACGCTTACCTGTAAGCCATCTGAACTCGTCCTGCAGCAAATCAGCTGGAACCGCGTCCGCAGCCCTGTCGCCGTCTCCATGCTCATGAGAATCAGCAGATTTAAGCGCTCTCCATCGATCGAAGCTTCTCTGCAACGCTTTGAGCTTCTCCTCCAGAGCCTGCTGGTCTACAGAAAATGGATCAGTTTCTTGGTCCATTCTTTTTCCTGCAGTAAATACCTTAGACCAGTAACACAGTTGGGTTAGCGTTTTATCGGCTATAGTGAGACACCATATATCTACGTGCATTTACAGAAATGAAATCAAAAGGTCTTATTAATCAGCCAAGTTAAACCTTATCTATCAATGATATGTGCTGGCAGCGAGTCCATTTGTTGGTGCTCTCTACCTTGTGCTTGCAATTTCAACCGTATTTTTAAAGCACAAGTACAATCGCTGCATATTTATTAAAAATCTGCAGTAGATTTTTAGTAGTTTCACACCAGGGAGCGCGGGCGCAATGAACAGATTCTTACTTTTAATTTTTTCCGAGTTATTGTACAAAAGCAAAAGACTTACATTTGTAGAAACACTGGAAGGGACCTCAAAATGTCTTTCTTCATTTTGCTTTTCAATAATCGGCACAAATTTCATTATTCTATGGCTTTACCCGAGTCAGGCTTGCAGCCAAGCCAAGTTGACAACCAAGCCAAAAAGTTGATCATTCTCATTTGGCAGCAGTAGATTTGGTCTTGCCCATAGACATAACATCGACGGGAAAAGGCAATCAAACTGATTATTCGGCCATAGACATTGCCACAAAGAATTAGGACGCCGGCAGCAAACCAGTTGAAATACAGACAACACTATGAACGACTATAAAAGTCCCACTCGTCACGGCGCATACTACACAATCTACCATTCGTCGTCTATTGTCCGAAGTACATGTAAGTAGCTTCCAAGAAGTACCCGTCTGTTATCTTAAGCTTTATAAAATTGGTCCATGGTAAAAGTTGTCCATGGGCGCACAGCGGCCCTGACTGGGGAAAAGTCGTGTAATACATTACACGATTCTCCAAAATAACAGAATCAAGGGCATTCGCTAATCAGCCTATCTGCTAAAAAACGGAATCAATGGAAAAATTGTTTTCTTTTTTTCGCAAGAAAATTCGCAAAAAAATACTATTATCTGTTTAGTCTTTATTCAAACTGCTGTGTAAATGAGTAAACAACGCACTGATGTACATGTACATAGAATGCATGAAAATTGTATGAAAATGCAATGGGAAAAACAATTTGAACTGCAGATTTAAATTTTTTTGTACTTACTACTAAAATGTTACTACTGCAAGTAAGAGGAGTAGGAATCTATCTAGAACGTCTTAAATAGATAAAGCGGAAACAATGCAATTAAATAAAAACAAAAACACAGTAAATGCCAACTGAGATTGCACTCTTGTCACTTTAGGGAATTTGTTTGGGGAATTAGTCAATCTGAAAGAGTTCATTCAGAGAATTAGTCACTCTGAGGGAACTCATTCGAAGATATTAGTCACTCTCAGAGAATTCATTCGGGTGAATTAGTCAAATTAAGAGGAGAATTCATTTGAGGAATTAGTCATTTTAAGAGGAGAATCAATTTGGGGGAATTAGTCACTTTGAGAGGGGAATTAATTTGGAAAATCAGTCATTTTAAGAGTAGAATAAATTTGGGGGAATTATTCAATTTAAGAGGGAATTCATTTGGGGAATCAGTTATTTTAAGTCATTCAATCATTTGGGCGAATTAGTCATTATAAGAGGGGAATTCATTTGGGGTATTAGTCAATTTAAGAGGGAATTCCTTTGGGCGAACTAGTTGTTTATAAGAGGGGAATTCATTTAAGGAATTAGTCACTTTAGGAGGGGAATTCATTTGGAGGAATTAGTCACTCTAAAAGGGGAATTAGTCACTCTAAAAGGGGAATTAGTCACTCTAAAAGGGGAATTAGTCGCTCTAAAAGGGAATTAATCCTGGAGGAATTAGTCACCGCAGCAGGAATTCATCCGACGCCCCAGTCTGAGCAGCCAGCTGCGAGAAGATGAGGCCGGTGCAGGCCAAAACCAGTCCAACGGGCTGTCCAGTGACATCAGCCAGAAGGCCGGCCAGCTCTCGCAGACAGTTGCTAGGCCGTTGCTGGGCAGGCAGCAGGGCGGCTGCGCAGACAATGGGAGCCACGGTGTGCAGACAGAGCAGCCGACGCCGCCTCAGACAATGGCCGTCAAGATTGGCTAATTGGCTGTCATCGGCCCTGTACAGCAGGTCGCAGCGCCTGTAGCAGAAATTGATAATCCTGCGAAGCTGATCGAAAATCGACTGTCCGACAGTTAAAAACGCAAACCGGCGGCCCAGCTCGGCCAGATGATAGGCGGCAACCTCGACTGCGCAGTCGAAGTTTAACGAATAGTTCAGAGCGGCGAAGGCCAGTTGCTCTGTCTCCACGTATTGGCGCCTAGCAGCCCGGCGACTGTGCCCTGCCAGCGGCGGCACCCCCAACAAGCCCAGCAAGTCGACAGCGTCGGTTTTGCCGAATAGAATTCGAGAAGCGCGCAGTTTCATGGCTAGCGAAAACGCCACGGTCAGCACTGTGAGCGGGAATTTGCGCCGGACAGACTGGAAAGTTTTTAGGAAAATTTTGAAGCTTTTTATTATTTCATTTAAGCTGACCTACTAGCGGTAGTAGAGTTTGCAAACGCTTAGAAATTCGATAAAAATACTTTAAAACAAGACCATATTAAGGTTGCTTATACCATTGTAATTGAATTCTAAAAGTAGTTTATGGCAGATTCTTAAGGTAGTTCGGTGAGGCTCTGCAACCAACTGACTGCCAAACCTAACCCTAACCTAAAAACCGAAACCCTAAGCCTAAAAACCATAAGACTAACTTAAAACCACATTCCAAACCTAAAACCATAACCCTAACCAAAAAAACCATAACCCAAACCGAAAACCATAGCTCTAACATAAAAAGCATAACACTAACCTAAAAACCAACACCCCTAACATAAAACCCAAAACCCTTAACCTAAAACCATAACCCTAACCTAAAAACCAACACCCCTAACATAAAACCCAAAACCCTTAACCTAAAACCATAACCCTAACCTAAAACCATAACCCCAACCTAAAAACCATAACCCTAACCTAAAAACCATAACGCTAACCTAAAAACCTTAACACTAACTTAAAACCATAACCCTAACCTAAAACCATAACCCCAACCTAAAAACTATAACCCTAACTTAAAAACCATAAGCCAAAACAAAACCATAGCCCTAACCTAAATAACCATAACACTAACCTAAAAACCAACACTCCTAACCTCAAAACCGAAACCCTTAACCCAAAAAACCATAACGCTAACCTAAAACCATAACCCTAACCTAGAAATCATAACCCTAACCTAAATCCGAAATTTCTAACCTAAAAACTTAAACTCTTACTAAAAACCATAACCATAACCAAAAAACAATAACCCAAACCGAAAACCATAACCCTAACCAAAAAACAATAACCCAAACCGAAAACCATAGCCCTAACCAAAAAACCATAACGCTAACCCAAAAACCATAACGCTAACCTAAAACCATAACCCCAACCTAAAAACCATAACCCCAACCTAAAAACCATAACCCCAACCTAAAAACCATAACCCCAACCTAAAAACCATAACCCCAACCTAAAAACCATAACCCCAAGCTAAAAACCATAACCCTAACCTAAATCCGAAATTTCTAACCTAAAAACTTAAACTCTTACTAAAAACCATAACCATAACCAAAAAACAATAACCCAAACCGAAAACCATAACCCTAACCAAAAAACAATAACCCAAACCGAAAACCATAGCCCTAACCAAAAAACCATAACGCTAACCCAAAAACCATAACGCTAACCTAAAACCATAACCCCAACCTAAAACCATAACCCCAACCTAAAAACCATAACCCCAACCTAAAAACCATAACCCCAACCTAAAAACCATAACCCCAACCTAAAAACCATAACCCCAACCTAAAAACCATAACCCCAACCTAAAAACCATAACCCCAACCTAAAAACCATAACCCCAACCTAAAAACCATAACCCCAACCTAAAAACCATAACCCCAAGCTAAAAACCATAACCCTAACCTAAACCAGAAGATAGCTACATGGTTTCACCTGGCTACTCCGCCGGAACGGGAACCGATTTCCCCACTCCACGCAGATCCAGTACCGCAGCAGCCGGCAGAAGATTTCCACAGCTAGCCTGGCAACACCGCCGGACAGTCTCAGCAGGCGACAGATCGTGAACAGCAGACGAGCTGCTTCGGCGATAGTCTGCTGAAGTCGGCCATCCAGCCGGCCGCAGCGGATTAAATAAACATTTAGCGACCGATCCCGGGGACGACAAACTCCTGTGGCCAGCTGGGGAAACCGACGACCAGTGATGTCGATAAGACCCGGCGGCAGCTGAGGATGAGGATATGATGAGGCCAACAGGGAGGCGGGCGAGAAGTCGGCAGCTGGAGAAGATAGCAAGTTATCGACATGCGGATTGTGCCGTGCACTCTTCTGGTGTCGTTGCCGCCGTCGCTGCTGCCATTGTCGCTTTTGTGAAGCCTGTGGATGCTGCCACGTTGCGGGCGACGGCTGCTGCTGAAAGTTAGCAGACGGAGAGCTCATTAGCACAGAAATGTGCAATAGAGCCAGCACAGCAACAGAAGCCACGTTTTATAAGGTCGACAGTATAAGTGCTAGGGTGCACCTGAATAACTGCTAGGGTGCACCTGAATAACTGCTAGGGTGCACCTGAGTAACTGCTAGGGTGCACCTGAGAAACTGCTAGGGTGCACCTGAAACTTCACCTGAATAACTGCTAGGGTGCACCTGAATAACTGCTAGGGTGCACCTGAAACTTCACCTGAATAACTGCTAGGGTGCACCTGAATAACTGCTAGGGTGCACCTGAATAACTGCTAGGGTGCACCTGAATAACTGCTAGGGTGCACCTGAATAACTGCTAGGGTGCACCTGAATAACTGCTAGGGTGCACCTGAGTAACTGCTAGGGTGCACCTGAGAAACTGCTAGGGTGCACCTGAAACTTCACCTGAATAACTGCTAGGGTGCACCTGAATAACTGCTAGGGTGCACCTGAATAACTGCTAGGGTGCACCTGAATAACTGCTAGCGTGCACCTGAATAACTGCTAGGGTGCACCTGAATAACTGCTAGGGTGCACCTGAATAACTGCTAGGGTGCACCTGAGTAACTTCACAGGAAAAGGATGCCGCATAGACTAGAATCAGTAAATATAAGTATATATTAAATATAAGTATAATGCAACACGCAAAAGAATACACGAGTAAAAGTGCTCACAAGCTGCGGGACACAATTAGCTTGAATGTATTTCAGCTTGAACATAATAAAACTTTTTTCATTAAAATTTTTAGAAGCAGTAGTAATGATCAAAAGAAAAGATTCAGAGTTCAGCTGATAAACTAATGAAGCGACTAGAATACATACATACAGCTAAATAAGGATCCTTAATACAGGAAATAATAGTACAGAATAGAAGATATATTACATCGGAACTCTGCAAGCATGACATCAGCACATCCGGAATTGGAAGAAATACTGTACACAGAGATTAAGCAGCATAAACTGTTATATCTGGTAAATCTGAATAAAAATCTGTAACTTCTAGTTCTAACTAGGTCATATAAGGGTCGTTAGACAGGGAAACTGGGTTAAATAATTATTTATTTATTTAGGTAAAAGGCTATCTCAGGGGTCAATTCAAGGTCAAAGAGGTCGAATAAGTCCCTACGGAATCCCTCTAGGTCACTCGGGGTCACGTAGCCTTCAAGGTCACTCGGGGTCACGTAGCCTTCAAGGTCACTCGGGGTCACGTAGGGACAATCCTTCAAGGTCACACGGGGTCAAATAGGGACAATCCTCCAGGGTCTTAAGGGGTCACGTAGGGACAATCCACCAGGGTCACACGGGGTCACGTAGGGACAATCCTCCAGGGTCTTTAGGGGTCACGTAGGGACAATCCTCCAGGGTCTTAAGGGGTCACGTAGGGACAATCCACCAGGGTCACACGGGGTCACGTAGGGACAATCCTCCAGGGTCTTAAGGGGTCACGTAGGGACAATCCTCCAGGGTCTTAAGGGGTCACGTAGGGACAATCCACCAGGGTCACACGGGGTCACGTAGGGACAATCCTCCAGGGTCTTAAGGGGTCACGTAGGGACAATCCATCAGGGTCACACGGGGTCACGTAGGGACAATCCTCCAGGGTCTTAAGGGGTCACGTAGGGACAATCCACCAGGGTCACACGGGGTCACGTAGGGACAATCCTCCAGGGTCTTAAGGGGTCACGTAGGGACAATCCACCAGGGTCACACGGGGTCACGTAGGGACAACCCTTCAAGGTCACACGGGGTCACGTAGGGACAATCCTCCAGGGTCTTAAGGGGTCACGTCGGGACAAAGCTACAATCAAATAGTGTCTCTAGCTTAAGCCGTGGAAAGTCAAGGTCACACGAGGTCACGCGCGGTCTCAGGTGTCCGGCAGGCCGCTAGACACGCTGCTAGACGGCGTCAGATGGCAGCTCTCCAACAGGCTGACTAATTCGCGCGGTGTCGGCCCGCCGACGTGACCGGAGTAGCCACTGCCGGAGCAACCGCCGCCGGAAGCGGTTGCGGCGATTGTTGCAGCAGCCGCCGTAGCCGCGGTCACGTGACGTTGGGTGGCAACGCCAGCCGAAGCCCCGGACAAAAGGCAGCTGGGCGGTCGGGCGCCGGCGTCGGAGTTTGGCGGCAGCTGCTCCAACGCGGTGGTCAGATCCCACATCTGCAGACTGCCGTTGGCGTGGCCGGTGATGAGGTAGCGCCGCGGCCGGGACCCCAGTCGCGAGCTGCAGCCCTCGTATTCGTGAGTGGCAAAGGCGGTGATTGCCGAGCCGTCAACAGAACGGATTGTGCAGACTCGGCGGCCATTCGGTGCCAGCCGGATGAAGAGGGAACTGGCAGCTGGGAGCACCTGAGATTGGGAGGCGGGTGGGGATAGGGATAGCCTCATGGGATACGGAACCAATGGGATACGGAACCAATGGGATACGGAACCAGTGGGATACGGAACCAATGGGATACGGAACCAGTGGGATACGGAACCAATGGGATACGGAACCAATGGGATACGGAACCAATGGGATATGGAACCAATGGGATACGGAATCAATGGGATATGGAACAAATGGGATACGGAACCAATGGGATACGGAACCAATGGGATATGGAACCAATGGGATACGGAACCAATGGGATACGGAACCAATGGGATACGGAACCAATGGGATACGGAACCAATGGGATACGGAATCAAAGGGATACGGAATCAAAGGGATACGGAACCAATGGGATACGGAATCGATAAAGCCAATCTAAAGAAATCGCACCTGTTGCACAAAGATCTGCAGATCGTCTTTCTCGCCGTGCGGCCCCGGATGCCGACCGGGCGAGCAGCTGAAGTGCAACACGTGAAAGCTAGCTAGCGGCGTACTGCCGGGCTGGGTGCTGATCATGCCGCGAAATCTGGTCACCTGCCAGCTGCGCACGTGACCCAACTCTGAGCAGACGCTGATCAGATGCCGCTCGGATAAGCTGACATGTTCCACTGGCCGGCGATGAACGCTGAATGTCTGGAATAGCTGAGGCGCGTGACCCGGCGTCTCCGGGTGCTGTACTATGACGCGCACGAGGCCGCTGGCTGTGCCGTAGGCAATCTCTAGCCATTTGCCGCCAGATAGGGATGTCTTAGGAGTCAGGTAGACGCTGAGCGAGGTGACAGCCTCTTGGCTGGGGTCGCGGTACAGTTCTGTCACTAGCAGGTCGTTGTCTTTCAGTCGCATCTGGTTAAAATAGGTCATTGATAGATAGAAACAGGAGTGAGTGGGCTGAGTAACTGGGCATACTTCAAGTTCGCCCGGGGTCAACGTCGGAAGAAACTTATAAAGTCATACGGGCCAAGTAGAGATAAGCCCCTAGCGCCACGCGGGGTCACTTAGGGACAAATCTGAAGGTCACGCGGGGTCACTTCGGGACAAATTTCAAGGTCACAGTGGTCACGTAGGGCCAGAGCCGCCAGACTCAAGGTCACGCATAGTCACTGAATTCAAAAACAGTGGGGAATGAGTGTGAGAGTTGGCGGTGATGCATCGCATCTCACGTTAAGCCTCACACTAAGGTCATCGGTTCGATCTTCACGTGGCGTTGTGAGAACACATAAAAACATGCGACTTACAGGCAGTTTCTCCATGTCAATATGACAGATTTGGCCATTGGCGCAGCCTAGCAACAAAAACTCGCTACCGGCAATGTCCAGACTGGTTACTGGGGCGCCAATCGCTTGCAATTGCCAGCTGCCTGTGGCGTGGTGCAACACACCAAGTGCGCCGGCTCGCCTGGATGATTTTGTTCGTGTTCGTGAGGTTCACCATTATTGCCAAGGAAAAACTCTCAAGTACAAAGGGGACTGAACATGCTTGGGCGCAACCTTGGGATTCACTCGGCCGTTTCTATTGGCAACACACACATGTAAGTCGCTATTGGACGGAATAGTAGTCACGTGACTGCTCTCAGCCAATAGCGACTTACATGTGTGTGTTGCCAATAGAAACGGCCGGGTGATTCCCAAGGTTGCGCATGTATGGTCCGACTGAATGTCTTAAAAGTATTAAAAACCTAAGAGACCATCAATGGTGACTAAGTTTATACCTCAATAATTTAGTGCCTCCCCTGTGAGGGGGGGGGGTCAAGATTGCTAGTCTAATATACTAAAAAATTTCTTAAACAAAGTCCGACTTGTAAAACCACATCGGAGCAAAGATACGTAGGTAATAAAAATAATCGATTTGGAAGCTATTAAATAAATTGTCAATCTAGTGTTTAACAGCTCACCTGCTGACAGCTACCAGCTGGTTGCTAACAAACAGCAGATCATCAACTGGGCCGGGGCTTTTCAACTCTCTAGGCGGTGCGGCGCTAACTGCGGCGGCGGGGGCAGCGGCTGCGTCGGAGCCCGATCCCGTCGTCGTGTCGTCGACGCCGCCACTGCCAACGCCGCCGCCTGCCGCCGTCTCGGGCACGGCGAACAGCAGGACGCGATGATCGCCGCCGGAGCTGGCCACGCCCAGCAGGCGATGATCTCGGGCGCTGGCCCCGCTAAGGCGGCCGCTGAGAGCTAGTCGGTGCACGCGGTCAGGAAAAGCGCCCGGCTGACTCTGCCACACTGGCTGCCAACCGGCCGCCTCCTTCAACCGGTACAGACGGACAGCGTCGTGGGTGGCCACGGCTAGCCAGGACTGCTGGCAGCGGATCAGGGTCACCTGCCAGCCAGTGGCAAAAGGAAGTGGAACTTATCAAAAGGTCAAATTAGTGTGCAGACAAAGGTTACTGATATACAAATACGGCTATAATGAAGCTAATAGTATTAATAATTGAATACATCCACCCTAATGGGCAGATGTGCAACCGACAGCTCAGCCGCACCTATTGTGCGGCACAACTGAAGGCTGTGTACGGCTGTTCAGTCCAAGGACTGGGGGGGTCGCCACACATTTTAGAGCTGGGTGAACTGAAGCAATGCAGAGTTAAGTGTCTTGCTCAAGGACACAAACTGTTATGAGTGGGTCGAGAATCGAACCCCCGACCTTTCAGTCGAGAGTCCGATACTCGAACCATTAGGCTACAACCCATTTTGGCTGAAGCTACAAATAATAAAGCTACACACCTCCTGTCCATCGATAGCGCTGATATGAGCATGAAAATAGACACTGCCGCAGGCGCCATAGTAGGCCTCCTCACAGAGGCTCAGCTTCCTAGACAGGCATGTGACTCCATAGAATTCGGCTTCATTTTTCAGTGCCAACCAATCAACATTATCGCTGCTAGGCAGGTCCCTGGTGCGCAGGTAGTTAAGGATCAGGGAGAATAGCTTGGGATCGCGATCGATAAAGATGGCGCCAGTCTCGTCTCGCTGAGTGTCCAGACTGCCATTGAGCAACGCTCGAAAAAATGTGTCTGGGATAGATAACAGAGTCTGCTGCGATGTTGAGAACCTGTTAAGTAACAATTATTGCATTGTCATCATATTTCTAAAAAAAATAGTCGAAAAATGCTACAAGTTATCATTTTAATTAGCTTACCTTTTCCCACCAACATTAAAGTTGATAATATCTGATTTAATGCTATTTGGCATCACAATCTTTGAGCTAAAATGTTAAAAAAGTATCAATTTAAACTAATACCTTATTTATATTGGGCTAAAAAGATCTATATATTATTCAAGAATGAAGTATAAGGCCTGGATGATATCCAGAATTCTATTATAATTATGGCTATAGCTATAGCTATAAAATGTTATGGGTGACTAAATAAAATGGCTAGCTATACAAATGGCCTATTTGGAAGGCCTAGTGGAACTCTAACAATATTGAACAATTTTCACAATTATTTATTTAGCCTCTTTCTCATACATTTAATTGTAGATCTTAAACAAATTTCTGAATAGAAATTACTTTACTATAGAGGATAAAATATTTTACCTAGTGAATAGTGATTCAAGAAATTAGAGATGATAAGAATTCTAATAAATTTATTAGATATAAGACAAGCTAAAATGCAACTTGCTTCACTATATATTGGTATAAAAAAGTTGAATACCTTGTGCATAAGATTTTTTCTATAATTACATTAGAAATATTTTGATTTAGGTCAATACAACATAAGTTTCCAGAAATATGTAATACAAGGGTCACAAACTCTAGCCTATGGGCCACATGTGGCCCTTGAAGCCTCTCTATCTGGCCCTCAGGTCCTTTGAAACCTCACAATAGCAATCTAGCCCACTCAAGGTTTGTGTCTCTGCTTAGTTCTTTCTTTTCTCTTTCTCTTCTCATCTCTCTTTTTTTCTATTCCCTTTTCCCTCTCTTATTCTTTCCTCTCCCTTTCATCATTTTATTTTTAAGCTAGCTTACTAGTGCATAACTAAGATGGCCACATACCAAGATGGCCATAGCTCTAAATGTCTAAATATGTAATAATAAGCCTAGGGTTAGGTCTATTATATACATTTCACTTATTTCCTATTAGTATTAACTTGTAGGTATAGATCTTCAAGTCTTAGGTTGATAGATGCTATAATGGAATTGTATTACATAATATAATCATTCTATTTGGCTTTAGCTTTTATTATAGCTTGACATAGATATTTATTCAATAAATAAAGCAAATAGCCTAGCACAAAATAAATACCTTGTTGTATATTCATCCCATTTTTTGAATAGCATTAGGCCTTACCATAAGCAATGGTTTCTTGATAAACTGAGAGTGATAGATTTAGATTTGATAGATATAATGATAGGGAATAAATTGACACAAACAATAAAAAAGATAAAAGTTTTTGTATTATGGGTAATTAGTTTGAAATCTTTTATAATATCAGTATTTATAAATAGGCAGTTGTTATTTGTCCAGTGACCAGAAATAGTGATAGGCCTATGGTTATTTGTCCAGTTATAGGATAATGACCATGCTTTCCTATTTATCTAGTTAATACCAGACAAAAGTCATTTTGTTATTTGTCTGGTTAAATTGATAATGCTAAAATATCTATTTCATAGAAACTACAAAGTACAAGGGTAAATGTTCCTAGACTTCAAAGACTTCTTACTTGTATCTTGATTATTATATTGTTATACTAGTCTAGTGTGTGTCTTATATTCTAAATTATGCCAAATTGAATATACTGCTTTGCTTATACTAGTATACAAGAAAATATTAATCAGTACACAAGAAAAGGGCTGAGGGCGAACCCTACCAGCCAACCCAATGATGACACTGCCACCAGCAACCAAATAAATAATCCACCATCGGCGAACCAACCTGTTAACCTGCACATTATTTAAATCAACCTGCACCACGCTCTTGCAGCATCTAGCAACCTTTCAGGCACCTTTGCCAACAAGGAAGTTGACATCTACCTTATCTAGGAACCGTATACCCGCAAGGGGAAGCCGACCTGCCTGCTGCCAGGCTATCAGGTTCTGTACCTCTGTGCGAACAACACCCCCAGGGCTATCGCCCTCGTCAAAAATGACCTCCCGGCCACTATTATGCCAATGTTTTGCTCTAGAGACATGTGTACTTTCTCAGTCTTTGACTTGACCTTCGTTTCCACCTACCTGGACATCTAGGATAGGAAGATGTCCCTCCCCCCCTCCTGCAAGAGCTGGCGGACTTCTGTAACCTCCAGGACTGGAAGTTTATTGTTAGCTGCGATGCAAATGCCCACAACACTGCCTGGTCTAGTAGTGATACTAACAGGTGCGGTGACTTACTAATTGATTTCATTAACTCCTCCTCGTTACACATTTGTAACAGGGGCAGCAAACCTACATTTATTGTTTCTAACCGGCGTGAGGTTATTGATCTCACTCTCGCTTCCAACAACACCCTCAATCAGGTCCAGAACTGGCTGGTTAGGGATGACTTTCCATCGCTTTCCGACCACTCGTACATCCACTACAGCATCAGCTCTGTCGGAGCCTGCCATGAAAACCAAGACCGCCTTAATTTGAAGAAGGCCGACTAGACAGGTTTTCGAAGAGACCTGCTAAAACTCCTAACCGAAGCCAATTTACCGGACTCCAGCGAGGATCTCCCTGGCATTGAGCATCGGTGCAACTCCCTCATTGAGATCCTAAACACTGCCATACGTGCTAACGCCCCTAAGTCGTATTGCAGGAAGAAATACTCTCCTTGGTGGAGTCAAGAGCTCACTCGCATGAAGAAGAACACCCGCCGATTGCAACGCCTTGCAAACGGCTTGAATACCCTAGAGGATTGGGAGAACTACCACTCTGCACTGACAGTGTACAAAAGTACTATCCGAAGGGCTAAGAAGACCACCTGGAAGGCTTACTGCGCCAGCCTGGAAGGACAGCACCCCACGGCCCAGCTGGTCAGGTCTCTCAGGCACAACACGCTCGCTCAGTGTAACTCCCTTCTGTATCTAGATAGTAATTACACTACCAGTGCCAAAGGTTTGCTAAATCTTCTTTATTCCACCTGCTTTCCACAGGTTGACAAACCGGAGTACGTGGTTGAAGACCACAGACCATGTGACCATCCGCTTTTCCAGCAGTGCGCCACCCCCTGGCTGCTCCAGCTGGCGGCAAATTCCTTTAAACGGTATAAATTGCCTGGCCATGACAATATTGCCCCCTGTATTCTTTAGGAGGCGCTAAAGCTGCAAAACTTTACTGATTCTCTCTCTAAATTACTTGTTGACTGTTTTACTACAGGTTACATTCCCACAATCTGGAGAATGTCCAGAGTCATGTTCATCCCAAAACCCGCCAAGGGTGACTACACCAATGTGAAATCCTTCCAGCCCATCAGCCTCACTTCCTTTTGTGTTAAGCTGATGGAGAGGCTCATCCTGTGGAGGCTTCGAGAGTGCAAATTGTGCTCCGACCCCGTCAGTAAGTACCAGTATGCCTTCCAGCCCAGAAAGACAACTGAGCATGCTCTCCATGCCATTACCTCCAAGATCGAGAGTGCCATCCTTAGCAAACAACTTGCTTGCAGGATGTTTGTTGACTTGAAGGAGCCTTTGACAATGTCCTTTTTTGCTCCTTCAGAAACTCTCTTTCCCGCAGGAATGTGAGACACAGCATTGTTCGCTGGATATATTTTATGATCTGCAATAGGTTTGCGACATCTACGCTTATGGGCGTTACCTACACCCGAGTGGTGATGAAAGACGGCCCGCAAGGTGGCGTGCTAACTCCACTTCTTTGGAATCTCGTCATGGACGAACTTCTAACCGCTGACATTCCCAGCAGTATCACCAGGGCGGGCTACGCTGATGACGTTGCCGCGGTCGTCAGCGGACCTGACCCCGCCACTCTGCGCAACCTGATGCAACAATTCGCCGACAAGGCGGCTGACTAGGCCACGCAACATGGCCTAAAAATCAGCGTCACGAAGACTGTCGCTGTCGTTTTCACCAAACGCCGTGCGTGGGAGATGAAAAACCTCACTGTCTATGGCAGAACCATCCCCTTCAAGAAGGAGGTCAAATACCTTGATAACGTTATCGGTTGGGCAAAATGCTGCTTTGCCCAGCTGCACAAAGCCATCGGGCCAACCTGGGGCCTCTCGCCTAGAACAGTCCGTTGGATTTATACCGGCATCATCCGGCCCAGTATCACATACGCGAGTCTCATCTGGACTAGCGTGCTGGAGCAGAAGACTGCCATCAGCGCCTACACCAGCTGCAGGGCAGCATTTGTTGTGCTGTCACAGGTGCGTACCCATCTACCCCTTACAAGGGGCTGAACACTATCCTTAATCTCCCTCCGCTTCACCTATTTATTAGGGCGGAGGCTATGAAGTCCGCCTCCCGACTTATCAGAGATAAAATGTTAAATAACGTACCCTCTGGCTTTGTGCCAATGAAAACCTTAATCCCGCATATGGACTTTGTCTGCCGCGACCTCAACAACATCCACATGGACCTGGGCAATGTGGACAGTCAACTCCCTGCCCTCAACATCAGGAGGGGCTTCCAGACCAGCATCCCTGGCCGAGACAGCATTTTTTTAGAGGCAGGGGGGGGGTTGTGTGCACCCTGGCGCAATTTAAGCGTCATTGGCACACAACCAGCGAGAGGCATTACTGTCCATTCCGCTGACTCCCCTGGGAGTACGACGTTTGCTTGCGGGAAGTTTGCTTGCCGAACTTTGCTTGCAGGAATTTTGCTTGCCGAACTTTGCTTGCCGAACTTTGCTTGTCGAACTTTGCTTGCCGAAGTTTGCTTGCAAATTTTGCCTGCCGAACTTTGCTTGCCGAACTTTGCTTGTGGAATTTTGCTTGCTGAAGTTTGCTTGCCGAACTTTGCTTGCTGAACTTTGCTTGCAGGAAATTTGCTTGCAGGAACTTTGCCTGCCGAAGTTTGCTTGCCGAGCTTTGCTTGCAGGAATTTTGCTTGCCGAACTTTGCTTGCGAAATTTTGATGTCTGCTTTCTAGAAATTTGCAATCACACAATCGCAAGGTTTTAACTTGCAGAATTATTTTCTTGTTTGCTTGCTTGTTTTGATTGCTTGTAAAGTTGGTCAGTCAATTATTACTTACTACAGATGCTTTGCAGGTGGATTCTTATCAGGGTCGACGTAAACTGACTTGACACTAAGCTTTCAAAATAGGCTTATAGAGTTTCATTCTAAGAATGTAGTATATAGAATGCTTAGAGATTTAGTATAGGTAGATAGGGATTGGTAACAGTATAAATCTATGTAGTTCCTGATTTTAGCACGATTGAGCAGGTATGATAATTGCAGTGATGCTAATGTATAATAATGCATATACTAATAATATTTTAGTATATAAAATGTAGTTAATAATCCGCCATATCCTCATACAAAATCATAACACTATAGGCGACTTCTACAAATCTTAGAAAATGAAAATTAGAAATGCAAGAGCTCAAAAATAGGTTTCTTTAAGGTTCCGCATAACTTTGGCTGGCAAACCTCGCAAGAAAATTTCCTGCAAGCAAAGTTCGGCAAGCAAATTTCCTGCAAGCAAACTTCGGCAAGCTTATGTGCAGCAAGCAAATTTCCTGCAAGCAAAATTCGACAAGCAAAGTTTGGCAAGCAAAGCTTGGCAAGCAAACTTCGGCAGGCAAAATTCTGCAAGCAAAGTTCGGCAAGCAGACTTTGGCAAGCAAAATTCCGCAAGCAAAGTTCGGCAAGCAGACTTTGGCAAGCAAAATTCTGCAAGCAAAATTCGGCAAGCAGACTTTGGCAAGCAAATTTCCGCAAGCAAAAGTCCCGCAAGCAAACTTTGGCAAGCAAACTTCTCGCAAGCAAATTTCATAGACCCGACTCCCCTGAGCAGGCATACAAGCGCGCGGATACGTTACGCAGGCACACACTCACACAGGAGTGTATAGCGGCCCTAACTTTATCAATTGTTAGGCATGTACACTTCACTGCGCCTTGGGGGGTTGGCTCTCAAGGCCGTTAATTGCACAAGCAAGCCAAGCCAAGATTCCAATCCAGCCCCAAATTAATGTGGCTGCACTTGGAATCGAGCCTGGGTCGCGGCACACCAGAGCAGCTGCGCTACCGCTGGGCTACAGCCCCCTTGGCCAAGACAGCATTCTGCTGGATGTTGGCATGAACCAGCGCAGCCAGGGCATTCACTGCTTCACCGACGGCTCGCTGTTCAACGGCCGCGCTGGAGCGGGTATTGCCATTTTCCACGAGGGTAAGATGCTTCTCCAGGAAAGTCTGCACCTTGGTAAGAACACCTCAGTTTTCCAAGCTGAAATTTGCACCATTGAGCAGTGGGCCCAGCAACTGCTTCAGGCGAACATTAATAACTCTAATATTAATTTCTACACTGATAGCCAAGCTGCTATTAAGGCCTTAACCACTGAGAATATCTCCGCTGCTACAGTATCTCAATGCAACCGCAGTATGCAATCTCTCTTAGTCCTTAACAGGATTAGAATTATCTGGACACCCGGTCATAGCAACATCCTGGGCAACGAGCTCGCGGACTCTCTCGCCAAGGAGGGCAGCAACCTAGATGGCAACCACCGTCTGATGAGGCTATCTACTCCCAGGTTGCAAGTCACCAGCCATATCCACAGGTGGCTCCATGAGCAGCACCAGCTCCACTGGAACAGCTGCACCGAGTATAGGCAGAGCCGCTCTGCCATGCCTAACCTGAACAGGAAAGTCTCTGATTATCTGATTTTGCTTAACAGAACCGACCTCAAGGAGATGTGCATGGTCCTAACCGGCCATGGATTCTTCCAGAGACATATCTCGTTGCAGACCGGTTGCCCTCCTACCTGTCCCTTCTGTGGCATAGGAGAGGAGACCGCGGAGCATCACGTCACCTTCTGCCCTTACTTCAACAAGGTGCGGCACAAATACATCGGCCACCCCTAGCGGATGGACAAGCTGACCACCCCAGACAATATCCGTGACCTTCGCGCCTTCGTCCGTGACTCCGGCCGGATGAGAGTCGCTGATGTCTCCACTGTGAACCTGCCAACTACTGGTGGGGACTGGGTGCACCCCCAAGGTTAATCCTTGTGCTCTTTTACCTTGGGGTTGCGATAGGGGCCTCATGGCCTATTTGCGGCGCCTGCGCCCCCTGTCAGTAGTAAGTAAGTAAGTAAGTACATAAGAAAAGGTCTTAAAAATATAGAATATTCATCACAAAACAAATAGACACTTATGTTAGCAATTTAACTAGACAAATAGCAAAAAGGCTATTTGTCTAGTCACTGGACAAATAACAACTACCTTATAAATATTATTGATTAAACATAATAATTAATATACCAATAACTATTAAGTTGCTGATTAATAGTAGAGAGTAAATATAATTAAGCTTCAATATTGTGGCCATCTTGGTGTGTGGCCATCTTGGTCTTACACCAGCTTACTAGGCTATAATTAAAGGTAGCAATTAAAATTCAAAGGTAGGCCTTATCTTTTAGGCCTATTAATTGGCTAAATAAGCAAAAGGCTAAGTCAAGTGTAATATATATTTAAAGCTATGCAATTTTTTAATAGCAGGCCTATCTATGCTGCTAGCACCTATGCTATGGGCTAGGCCTTTGGCTAGGCCTAGGCCCCTATACCGATACCATAGGCTATGGGTTGAGGCTTTGGCCCATAGACATAGCTACTAAATAAATAGAGATAATAAGCCCTAATAAGACTTGATTTGCAGGAAAAAACAAATAATGATTAATGACTAATGTAGGCAGTAGGCCTATTGTATGTTTGAATTTAAATATTTCAATTTAGGCCTAATAAAATTTCAAACATAATTTTTTAATCATTTGTCATTAGATTAGAATGAGCTTGGCAAGTTGATAAGAGAGTCATAAATTAAACCTTAAAACATGTTTTCAAGATTGCCTAATATTATATATTTAATAGGCTTAAGTCTAAGAACGAGCTGATGCCTGCTTTAACATTAAAATAACACTATATAAATATGTCAAACAGCTCAGGATTAGGAATACTGAATAGATAGCCACATAGACGTAGCTAAGTTAGCTAACTGGCCTAAACTGTACTGTTTAGTCAATAGTCTGCCTTACTTTAATTGATAAACTATTGGAGTTGTTGCAGTTTCAGAATTTAGTTTCAGTTTAGCTTAAAATAGCGCCGAGCAGGCGGCGGCGCGAAAGTTTGTACAATCTCTAGATTTTTAACGAGACTGTATTTACTTAAATTGCTGCCAAATGTAGCACCGCGCCGACAAAGCTTTTTTAATCGTTTTCATCTTAATTGAAACGCAGCAATATTTTCCGAAAAAGGAAAAAGCTAAAAAAGTATTCGATTGGTGCAATATAAGCGGAATACGTTTTATATAGGCTCTTACGCATGTTTTTATTTTTTTCAAAAGTGAAATTTGTTTCCAATAGGTTTATAGCTCTGATTCACTAGGGACTATGCAAGCAGCATTGATCTTTTTATTATTGGCACGCAGAGGGGCAGCCCTTTGTGCGCACGCGCTCGCAGAACGGGCTGTAGGGGCAGGCAGCAGCAGCCTGAGGGGTCAGCGCAAGCGCCTGCAAGTCAGCGATGAGGTAGTCTGTTAGAGTGGCAGTGCGGGCCTGGCCACGGCGCAATTGCTTGGTCGGCCGGTGCAGCAGCAAGGCCAGGGCCAGAGGAACGGGCGCACCGCGGCCCAGGGTCCGTAGGCAGTGGCCCAACAGCATCTGACGGCGCCGGAGCAGGGTACCGCTCAGGGGCGGGAGTTAATTTTCGATCCAGCGCGGGCCATCAGAACGTTAGTCGGCAGGCGCTCCGGGTAATGCACGCCCAGCGCGTAGCGCAGCAGCGATCGGTAGAGCGCGTCCAGGGGTCGCTCTCGCGTCTCGGTCAGCGGCACAGGAGGATCGGCTCTACGGCGCATCTTCAGGTCGTCTCTGGCAGCTGAATTAAAGACGTTCCTGATCAGTTGGGGCGCGGCGCGGCAGGCCTTGTGGTTCCTCCTGTCGAAGACAATCGCATCGGGGTTCATCGCCAGGGCGCCCAAGGTACCGGAGTCCTCGCATACCGCGATGCCGTCTCCATTGGGCAGCGTGAGAGTTAGGGCGGTATTCGTGCCTACATGCGCAGCACCTCCGTCTTGCGAGCATTCAACAGCAGCCCAACAGGGGCACTTCGTCGCAATGCCTTGTGAGAGTGCGCTGGGCAGCAGCTGGATCGCGGCAGAGCAGCGCGATGTCGACAGCATACGAGCCTGGGGCTTCCTACCAGCCAGCTGGTTGATGGCCCTCCAGGCAGCACTAATGGCGGCAGTTGTCAGTGGCGAGTTGTAATTCGCTCACAGCCTCTTCAATGATCACTTCAGTCCGCTGGGCGTAGATGCGCTACAGCTCGTCCCTGGCAGCACTGGCCTGGTCGCTGTGATGGCCGTGGAGTGCAGCAGTGCTCTGCAAATGCCGCCTTTCCTGGGAGATGATGAGATCGCGGTTCCACAGGGCCTTGGATGGTTTGCCTGTCTCCGTGGGAGAAGCGCTGCAGCATCCTCGACGGCATGATAGAAAGACTCGATGACTCGGCTGGAGCAGAAGTAGCGGAAAGCAGCTTGCGAAGGAAGGCCTGCCGCGTTTTCGGGTTTCTCAGGTCGGCCCAGAGCGGGTGAGGCGGCGCAGGCCGGAGCTTTTGCCAGTGCAGATCAAAGTCGCATGCCACCAGGCGATGATCAGATTTAACGCAGTCGGGCGGATGTTGAGGACTCTGCGCACCCTGCACTGGAGCTCAGGACAGTAGGGCAGATAATTCAGTCCAGCCGAGTGGTTCGCCCGTTGCGGCCAAAGAAAGTTGGAAGCTTACTGAAGCGCTGTCGTATGGTGCCATTGAGAGCCATCAGATCTCTGGCCTGGATAAAACTGGATAGGAAAGGTGAGTTGGCATTGGGGATGCCACAGCTGTTCTTCACCAGGCGGCCGTTGGCTGGCAATCGCGAGTTTAACTTATCAGCAACAATGACAGAATCACGAGCTGGGATGGTATCAAGCATGCAGCCCAGAGTGTCGTTAAGGGCTTCTGTCTCAGATGGATCTTTGCTGGTCCAGTGGGGGGGTGTTGGGCATAGACGCAGATGATGTGAAGCCGCCGCCTGTCTTTCCCAGCAAAGGAGGCGTGTCCCAGGCGCTCAGATGAACCTGATGTCCAGCAGCGCTCTGGAAGTGGCGGGCGAGAGCAGGAAGCTGATACCTCCAGTTCCCTGCGGAGTGGCTGGGGCAGCCTTGAACTATCAGCTTAGGCCCAGATCCACAGTCTCATCAGAGTTCTGCCGCCGATGTTCTTGAACTGCCAGGATGGAGATGTTGAGGTCGGTTGCCAGCCTTGTCAGTTCCTGCAGTCTCCATGTCTGACTGAGAGTGTGGGCATTGAAGGTGGCGACCCGAATCTGGTTGTAAAAATGCGGCCGCCGGATTACTGTTAGCAGAAGGGCGAGGTGCAGCATCGGCTTTAGGATTGCTTGCGCCTTTCCTTGGGCCTCAGACTGCGCCCGCTCTTGCCGGAGATGCCGGGGCTGGCAGTAGCCTTCCATTTCGCAGACTTTCCTAGGCGCAGCTTGAGCTTGAGGTCACCCAGCTGGAAAGAAGATCCAATAGCACTCCACACTTTTTGAAGCTGATCAGTGTTCCAGTCCTTGTCGCGACCCTGGATGATCCTCCCGGGATTTTTGCCTTGGCCTTTGCCGCAAAGGTAGCTCCCGAAGGAACCTCCTTGTTGGCAGTGGCAATTTTTTGCGCCGTGGTTTCGGCCTCAGCAGCCGCAGCAGCATCTCTAGGGAGCCCCGCCGCTGAACTGCTGGAGCTTCCACCGGCCGGCCCGTCTGGTTGCCTTGGGAAGCCAGTCGCTTCAGCGCTTCAACACTCGCGGGGACGGGTACCCCTGGGTCGACTTGCGAGACAGCTTGGGGGAGGGGTCTGCGGCTGCGAGAGGCAAATAGAAGGTGCAGACCTCCCCCCGACCTTTATCTGCTGAAGATGGGGGCAGGCGTGAAGCATCGCAGACCTTAGTCCTTAGGCCTGATTTGTCTCATACTTCACTGGCATGCTGAATACGCCTTTTGCGAACTTCTATGAGGAGTCTCAGCACTTTGAGGCAATTTTTAATCAATTCAACTAAGCCAGTGAACTGTCAAGTCGGAATGGGTTACATCATCCTGTTCGCAGTCACCGCTGTCTACTCTATACTTAGCAAAATAAGTCGAGAAAAATAAGTCGGGGTTTTTGTTTGACCGTCCTGGTTGCCAACTGGCTTTTGCATCTTGTACATTTTTTTGGTTAATTAAGGTTAAAAAACTAGATTCCTTGTGTTAGTAAATCGAGTATTTTACTAAAAAATTTTTATTTTAAGTTCGTATTGAAACTCCACAAAAAATTCCATCCGGCATTCTCGTTGCCCAGTTCGAGCCGGCCTCTCTCCGCTGCAGTCTCTTCCGCTACCAGTCCGTGTGTCGCGACCTTGTCTCTGGCGGTGCGAGCAGCGACTGCCGAGTGCTCATCCGATTTCCGATCAAATATCCGGCTCAGCTCAACCCGAAGCTCACAAACGTGTGGCTCGGAGACGACATGTCTGCATTTGAGAATGTCGTGTGCCAGGCTGACGAAGAGACCAACCGAATTTATCCGGTCGGAGTCCAGTGGACAGAGGAGGGCGCCGCGTTCGATGGGAGCAGCTCGTTTCTGGCCATGAACAAGAGCGACATCGGGTTCGGCACAGGCGTCACGGTGCTGCTCAGGATGAAGCGGCAGCCGCAGGTGCAGCTCTTCTTCGATTTTCTAAACTGCTCTGACTTCGAAACCGGACCCTTCCACCACCGTATCTGGGAGTTCGGCACTGCTTCTAAACTCCTTTTCGTGATCAAAACAAAAGCCGGTGCCGCTCCCACACGTTATCAATCTTCGACAACTCCGCTGACTTCGATCGCCAACGAGTGGGTGAACATCGGCTTCACATCGACTTCCACAACTGACTTTTGGGGAGCGTTCGTGAACGACGCCTTCTTGCCGACGTCTTCGTTCAGCCTGATTGTTAATTCTAACTATACTCTGCTGCCTCAGTTCTGCTTCGGGTTCGGCAAGCGACTAAACGATCCTAGTATGTTCAAAGGAACTATGCGGGCCATCGCCATGAGCAGCGTCACCATGTCTGAGAGCGAGATCCGCGACTTCTTTGCCGTCATCGACTGAACGAAGGTTTTGTGTGACTATTGGCGAATTACAAGCTGACAAGCAGTTGGAGTTTTTTCAGTGAAGCTTCCAATGCTGCTCCTTTGTAAATCTTTGTAAAGTTTAAATTGTAATTGGCTAAACTTTGGAAATTAACTTTTCGATCAGATAGTAAATGAACTGCAGTTGAAATACGAGTACGTTTAGAAGGTGAATTTACTTGAGCCTTACTAGAAAGTTTACTGCCGACTAAATTATTTAGTAACTATAATGCAGTTTTGTTAGCATAATCCTAATCTTCTCTCTCTTAACAGTTATTTAACTTCTCTAGAAAAAATGTTTGCATATCAATGCTGCTGTTAATTCTATTGTTTTTGTTCTAATTGCTCCAAGTAAGTCAGATAGTTTTAGGTTCAGGATCAGAGTTCGTAATAAAATCAGCGTTTTCTAACAACTTTCGACTTTTAAAAGCTAGGGGATAAAAACAAGTGTAAAATTGTTTCTTTTTTGAGGCTTTTAGCGTCTGTTTTCAACGCAAAATAGAATATGGCTCAGGTGCATCAGACAGCTGCTCAGTGCTTTTCTGCACCCGTCTCCACGTTGATAATTTACAACATTATAGCTATAATACTTTATTCACAGACTGTGTTCCTATCTAACAGGTACATATAAAATGCTGCCATGTCCACCTTGTGATTATCAATCCACCAGGACAGGAAGATAAAATGGCATTTTACCTGTTAGATAAAGACACTCACCTTGTGGCTAGAGTGGCATTTTACCTGTTAGATAAAGACACTCACCTTGTGGCTAGAGTGGCATTTTACCTGTTAGATAAAGACACTCACCTTGTGGCTAGAGTGGCAGTTTACCTGTTAGATAAAGACACTCACCTTGTGGCTAGAGTGGCATTTTACCTGTTAGAAAACAATACTTTCAGACTTTGGTGACGCCGTGTATGGTATAACGCCACTGTTTCCTTTTTATTATGAATGCTTTTACATAGTTTTTCCCCACTCTTAGTAACATATTTTTTATGATTTCATGTGAATATCTTTAAACTCTTAGAATGTTTTAACAACTGGTTAAGTGCATATGCGCCCCTACACTTATTTTCGATACTCATAAGCTATATGCTTATTTTATCGACTCTTTATATCTCGCTTTGGAGGGTCTCAAGGCCCATCTGAATACTCTCGTAAAGTAGATTTGCTTCCTTTTAGCCATATGTCTGCAGGTCTTAAAGTTATGTGATTAATATAACTCCAGTACGTTTTACACCTTTAGCACGCTGCATCTCTACGAGTATCTGGTTCAGACCTGACGACTTGAGCAGCTAAGTTCCATAACATTCTTATGAAACATTTTCTCTGGTTATTAAATGTAAATTACATGTAAAATATTACTGTCTGATATAAACGAGTCTTTTTATCGGTGCATCGCTCAAAATTTGAAACGTTCTAGTGATATACACTTGTACGAAAGAGTTGTTAGAGATCCGATTATGTCAGAAAAAGTTCAATTTATTATATAATTTTCCTAGAATTGTTTGGCCTGTTGTGCTGAAACAAAAACAAAAAGTTAATAGCAGGATTGATTTTCGACATCCTTTTAGAAATTAAAACGAACTGTTGAGATGAGATTTACGATTTTGAACAAAACTGCACAGCAATGAATCTACATGTAAAAATTTTGTCAGCAATGTTTTTACAAGCAAAGCAAAAATTACATTCGCATTTCAGACACTAATATCCAATGAAATTCATTGAAATTCATTGAAATTAAAATTTTCCCAAGCTAATTAGTACGAAAGTCTGCAACATCAAAGCAGCAGCGTTCAAATATTCGGTCGAAAAGTCAAAGTCTTTGTTGGATTGAAAAAACGTAAACTCTAAAAGTTACTCGACGTTTGTTTCAGCCGATGACGGAAAAGAATTCGCGGATCTCGCTCTCAGACATGGTGACGTTGCTCATAGCGATGGCCCGCACAGTTCCTTGGAACATTTGAGTGTTATTGAGTCGCTTGCCGAACCTGAAGCAGTTCTGAGGCAGCAGAGTATAGTCAACTAGCAATCAGGCTGAAGGTGGCCGTCGGCAAGAAGGTGTCGTTCACGAACACTCCCCACGAGTCAGCCGCTGGAGTCGATGTGAAGCCGATGTTCACCCACTCGTTGGCGTTCGAAGTCAGCGCAGTTGTAGAAGTTTGATAACGTGTTGGAGCGGCACCGGCATCGGTTTTGAACACAACATAGGGTGTAGAAGGAATGTCGTACGAGCCCTCCCAGATACGGTGGTAGAAGGGTCCGGTGTCGAAGTCAGAGCAGTTTAGAAAATCGAAGAAGAGCTGCACCTGCGGCTGCCGCTTCATCCTGAGCAGCACCGTGACGCCTGTGCCGAACCCGATGTCGCTCTTGTTCATGGCCAGAAACGAGCTGCTCCCATCGAACGCGGCGCCCTCCTCTGTCCACTGGACTCCGATCGGATAAATTCGGTTGGTCTCTTCGTCAGCCTGGCACACGACATTCTCAAATGCAGACATGTCGTCTCCAAGCCACACGTTTGTAAGCTTCGGATTGAGCTGAGCCGGATATTTGATCGGAAATCGGATGAGCACTCGGCAGTCGCTGCTCGCACCGCCAGAGACAAAGTCGCGACGCACGGACTGGTAGCGGAAGAGACTGCAGCGGAGAGAGGCCGGCTTGAACTGGGCAACGAGAATGCCGGATGGAAAGGCATCGGTCGCCTGCATGCTGCAGTGCTGTTCTGTGAATGCCTTGGAGATGCGGAATGCGGCAGCATCGGACAGGCACTGCACCTGCACCTGAGTCCAGGTGTCTCCGGACCTGCACTGGCAGGCAGGCATCAGAGCCATCAGCTCAAGCGCTGACAGTAGTATCCACCAAATTGAAAAGTCACAGTATATTTTACGAGTATTATACCTTTCAGTATTTATGGATCAAAATTAACTTGCATTTTATCGTTTCTTACCTTGCATTTAAGGCGTGCAGAACTGAAGTTCTGAACAGTTTTAGACAGATGCGGCTCTAAAATTCAGTGATAAATTTAGCGATCTAGCGATAAACGAAGACTGGCATTTAATTTATTTGAGTTTCTCGCACGGGTTGATTGATTAGTTCTGCTAACAATCGATCCCGAGTTGGCACTTACAAGGTTGAGTGCAGGATGCATCAGCTGGCTGCATCTCCAAGCAGCTGTCAGTTCCTTATCGCTAGGCAATTTATGCAGTGAGTCGCAGGCTTTGCAGCTGTGTGAAATGTATTCGTACAGGAAACTGGCTCATTTCGTATGGCAAGTGGGATTCTTCAACTTGCCTCTCCAGTTATTTTGGGGTTTCTCTAGCACGGATGTAGGAGAGACAATCGAAAACCCACCTCGTTAGCAATAATCGATAAAAAGAAATTGAAACAAACATGCTCTACAGAAGACGCCCGAGTGTCTCCTTCTTGTTAGTTTTTTAACATAGCTGAGTGATGCAGAACGGCAAGCTATATTCCCTATTAATACATATACTCGTAGCTTATTATAGATTTTTAGTTGAACCATGATTACCCCTAAAAAATGGAATGCTATTCAATAATTTTCAAAAGAAAAACCTGCCGACAAAGGATACTGGTAGAACTATAGTAAAAAATTAACACTTAGATGATCAAACTGCTTTGATAGTTAATGTAATAACCTTTTTCAATCTTCGTCATTAGAGTTTTAAAGTACTATTTCTAAACTTATTTAATAATCGCGAAATTTAAAATTATTTCATCATATGATGACTTAGAATCTCGTCGCATCGAGTGCAGATCGGAAGGTAAAGCTGTCACACGAAGACAGAACTCTGACAGATCTTGAGGTAATAAACTGGCAGTCAGCCAGCCTTGGACGAAAATTGATCCAGAAGGGATCCGCACAAATTTTAAGAGATGGAGCTCTCGAGCTGGGAAGATGCATCAACAAGTCCAGGAACAAGCAGAATGAAAGCATTCAAAAAACAGCAAAACGCAATGAAACAGCAGTTCAGGCAAACGGAATACGTCAAAAAGCTACTCCCAGTTCAAGTAAAAATAGTATATTTGCTAACAACATACGGCAGAGAAGCTGATTACCGCCGTCATGGCACTGTATCATGGCACGAGCGCTGCTGTGCTGACACCGGATGACCTGTCGGATTCTTTGAGACAACCTCTGTGATGCTTCAGGGAGATACGCGTGCGCCGTTCCTGTTCGTCCTGGTCCTTGACTGGGTGCTGCGGACCGCTTTTCCTTCTAACGACGACGGCTTGCTGCTGCAGCGACGCGTGGGTCGACGCCAATCGGAGAGGCTGCTCAGATTCTAGTTGTTCTCAGATTCTCGCCATGTTTCCTCGACCGTCGAGGGCGTCCAGCGCCAGCCGGATCAGCTGGTAAGCGTTGCGGCGAGCGTCGGGCAGTCAACATGCAAAAGTGTCGTTCTGTGTGCCGGGCGACACCGAGGCTGCTATCAAGCTATTTTCTGCAGAGGCGCTGACGAACAGGTGAAGAAGCTACCACGCTGTCAGCAGTTCGTGTACGTCGGTGGTCTGGTGCCTGACGCTCGCTAAGATCTGCAGTCCGAGGCCCTGCCTGACCACTAGAGGGCGGCGCTGTTCCAGGCGGTGATCGAGACCGTCCTGTTGTACAACGCCGAGACCTGGACGGTGACGGATTCGCTCGAACAGCTGGTCGATGGGGTGCACGCTGGCCTGCTGCTCGCCACCCTCAAGATCGGCTACGAGCGAGTCACGAATATGGTACTTTTTCGTCGCACCAACCTGTCCTTCTGTCTCAGATGGATCTTCGCTGGTCCAGTGGGAGGGTGTTGGGCATAGACGCAGATGATGTGAAGCCGCCGCCTGTCTTTCCCAGCAAAGGAAGCGTGTCTCAGGCGCTCAGATGAACCTGATGTCCAGCAGCGCTCTGGATGCGGCGGGCGAGAGTAGGAAGCCGATGCCTCAAATTCTCTGGGGAGTGGCTGGGGCAGCCTTGAACTATCAGCTTAGGCCCAGATCCACAGTCTCGTCAGAGTTCTGCCGCCGATGTTCAAGGATGGAGATGTTGAGGTCGGTTGCCAGCCTTGTCAGCTCCTGCTATCTCCATGTCTGACTGAGAGTGTGGGCATTGAAGGTGGCGACTTGTCTCCTTCTTGGCTCTGCTTGTGCGTGCATTGCGTGTGGGGAGTTGGGTGGAAGCACTGGCCCTCGAGGCTACGGTTTGGCAGACCGCGAGTCCTGGTGGGTCCGACGAGCTTTGGCGCGGAGCTCTTTGCGCCGTGTATTAAAGGGCTGCCGGAGGCGCTTGGAGGCCTCCTGACTTCGTTGTCCCCTGTAAGTCGCCAGCTTGGCTGCGCCGCGCTATCAATGGCGGCTCGACCCGTTGGCACCTAACCGATGCTATGGCCGGAGGTGAGCGACGTACTAAACTCTGACGCAAGGCTTGAAAATTAAATAGCCAGCTGAAAATTAACTAGCAATGATATTAGAATAATACATGGCAACACCCGTCTTACTTGGCCGCTGGTTGCCTTGCGATTCACACTCCATAAGAGCCAAGCCCAAAAGTACAGAGAGTTGCCCGACGATTTAGAAGTCAAGGCCGCTGTACACCCTGTGTGAGCGTGTTGTATGAGTGCGTGCCTGCGTACAGTATTATTTCACGTTTGTATGGCTCTTATCTCCAGGAAATATTGTTTTACTGTACACATGCACATTTCGTTCCGTAATGGCCACGTATGATCATGATTTGGTATTAAAGGCTTAAAATTATCCTTGCCGATTCAGACTACAGTACTTTTATTATTGTATTTAGTTAGCCATGTAAACACAAAATAGTGTAATCTTATGCTTTTCCGTCAGAATTATGCGCAGTGCTTCTCAAATCGTCAAAGTCTTCCTCGTGCAGTGCTCAAGCATTAACTGTAAATTATATAGCGGTGCAAGCTAACACAGAGGCTCAAAGCGGTGCAAGCCAGCACAGAGGCTCAAATTCTTGCCACTAGTTGGGCTAGGAAAAAGAGAGTACATTAATGTTAAGAAGCAGGGGTAGATTGTGCATTTGAGCAAAAGAGCCATTTGGCTTCGAGTACTCACAGCCATAATATACCTGCCACCTTTTGCTGCAGTTGCTAAGGTGAAAAGACAGCCATAGACAGACTGAGAAGCAGCACAAAAGAAAGATAATTCAGGCCAAAAAAAAGAGCAGCTAAAGCAAGAGCTGGTCATTTCGCAGCATCCTACTATGCTACATCATCAGCGCCGGCAGTCGCCGCCTTCGTCAGCCGCAGCTGATGCCGAGCCAAAGCCGGCCCCAGTAGCCGTCGAGCCCGAGCCGGTGGACATATTTCTGACCCACGTGCCGGCCAATCTGCGAGCCAAATTCGGCAAGGCGCGCTGTCGAGCTCTGCTAGCTGATCAAGACGAAGTGCAGCAAGCCTGGAACCGACTCTTAGCCGATGGCTCCGGTCAGACAGCGGCATCGACTCGACGTCCACCGCAACGATTGCCGCCACTCTATGATGACAGGCAGCAGCAGCAGCAACAACAGTCCATAGACTGGTACTCCCTGCTCAGCGAGCAGTTCAACTCGGACTACTCACCGGGAGTGACAGCCACCAGGCGGCTCGGTCACAACCGAGAGACTCACGGCGGTGCAGTGTTCGCTCCAGAGGCCGGTGCCTACAACGAAGACAACTGGAGACGGCCGCACCGGCTGCGCAAGGACGAATTCTCTGCCTACAACGAGATCGTTCATGTTGAGCGAAAGTTCAACAACCAGTGGCAGACTGAGCAGCAGGCGGCGGCGGAGGCGCCAAAGATGAAACCGGTGCAGCGTCAGCCGCCACCACTTCCACCGCCCGCCGTCAAGTTTCAGCAGCAGCAGCAATCGCTCCAACCTTCGGCTTCAATTCTTTCCAATAACAGCAGCGGCAAGGCTCACGTAGCCAAACACGTGACCATTGAGGACCAAGCTGGACCGGGAGACAAGCTTCAAAGGGCAAACACTGTGCAGCGGAGTGAACAATGAAATTCGAGTTATCTTGACGATTAAGTGTAAAGAACTTGGAAAAACTTTATAGAACCACGAATATGTTGTACATTGACAGAAAACCGAAAAAACCCTAACTTTAAACCTTTACTAAAGTTTTTTTTTAACCATCAAAGCCCAACATTTTTGTTAGTTCGTTTGACAGCATATAGTTTAATCTCAATATTCCGAAAAATTTGTTGATACGCATGCATATGATTCTACTATAAATGTATCAATTAGTATAATTAGTAGGTGTAGCTATCGCTATACGGTGTAACTCGACTCGAAGGACAAGGGGCCTTGGTGGCAGGCTAACTGTCGGAAATAGAGCGTCGACCAACAACAAAAAAGTAGTATTGTACAATAATAATAATAATAATTGACTACACCTGCATGCCCCAATGGCCAGATGTGCAACCGACAGCTCAGCCGCAGCTATTGCGCGGCGCATCTGAAGGCTGCGTACGGCTGTTCAGTCCAAGGACTGGGGGGTCGCCACACACAGCCTCAATTACCCCAGCTAATGCTGGCACCCATTTTACAGCTGGGTGAACTGAAGCAATGCAGAGTTAAGTGGTTTTGCTCAAGGACACAAATTGTTCCTGTGGATTACTAGGGAATCGAATCCCCGACCTTCAAGTCGTGAGTCCGGCACTCTAACCAGTAGGTTAAAACCTATAATAAAATTATAATAAACACAATACGAAAATATACTAAAATTATTTTGTTACAATCGACGACATATTCATCAATCCTGTAAATCAAACCAACGAACACAAAAGCAGCAATTCTCACCAGCTCACTACTACATGCAAAGCAAGCAGATACAATACACAAAATAGAAAAACTACAATAAATTGAATTCTTTCAAACGAATACAGGCGTCAATGCAATTACACGTATAGATAAAGCAAATAAATATACTCGTACTGTACTAGGAGCTCCGTGACGAAAAGACGTGACATCCACTAATTAGGGTAATGCCTAGAGAGTAAGGGCTAGTAACCCAAGGGACAGGGGCGCTTAACAAGAGACGGAAACCCCGGCCCATGCTCGAATACAATTGAAACAGGCGCCCACCTAAGACACAGGCCACTGCGCACGTGAACAGTTTGCTAGCATAGCATAATAAAATTTGTTATACTGCACATCTTTCTTTTCATCGCTACTATGAGTATAATACTAATACAGAACAAAGTAATATAAAATACACACTAGAACCACAGAAGAAAAAACTTTTAAGCGCAATAAAACGTTCGGTGTGTACTTTCGGTGAAAATATTATGGACATTGGGTGAAAATTCATGGTCACTCAAGGTCGGGGAGCCAGTTCAAAATGTAACGTTACAGAGTTGCTACAATAGAATTTAATTTAACGCATTTCAATGAAAAGCCTCAGCTTGAACACACAACAGCCCGTATTCAACTCAAATAAGTGTGAAAGGCAAATTCGAATAGTTTGCTTGGAATAAAATCACGTACACTGTTAATATTGATTGTTCGAAACCGCGCTTCCAAAAATACTGACCAAAGTTAAAGAGTTGATGACTCGTCATTTGATGAAATTTTTGTCGGTGAAAATCCGATACAGCGGCATAATTTGATCAGGATTGGAAATAATCAGCATCTGACAGTGCTGCTCGTCTTGCAGTGCAGACGCGGACTGCTTTACTCTGATGGTATCGTAGCTGCCGGAGCTAGACCGTTTGTCGTGATCCACCTCTTTTCCCAGCAGCAGTTTGCACAATAGCAGTGCGTTTCCGTACTTCTGCGACTCTTCCGTGAACTCAGAAAAGTAGATGCCCGGACCGAAAGCCTTTCGAACACATTTCTCTCTCCGAAAATTCTCCCGGAAGATGGCCTCTGCATTTTCCCGGCTTGTCCCGTGAAATGCGAACACGTATCTGCTAGACTCATTGTCTCCGTACTTGGACACAAATTCATTTTGCTTGGCCTCAAACTTTTCCTCCAGGCTGGGGTTCCGATTCACCCACACCTCAGTGATCTTGCCGAAGCGCTGAATGTTGCCATCAACTCGGTTATACTCGGCTTGAACAACTGCAAGCTGTATACTCTCTGGACTGTCCCTCTTATACCGACTCGGCGATATCTTCACAACGCCACTATTGGCAAGTAACTGCGCGTGTTCGATCCTCGGCAAAGTGTTCAGGTCGTCGTAGTGGACGATGTACTTTGGCAGCGCTTGTCGGACGTCAAACACAACGTACTCGTCGAACATTACACCTTTCCTGGCCTTGCTTCCGCGAGGTGCAAATAGCGAGTCAAAGCCCTCTAGCTTTAGTTGGTGATGCGATGTGTACTCGTACGTGGCTTCTATCACAGTCTTCGATTTGCCAATGATCACTGAGCACAACAGCAGCATGTTTGAGCCCCTGGTATAAATTTTTTGACTACTCTTCGAAGAATCAGTGGCAAAGTAGATCCCCGCGCCGTACATTCCTGGCTTTTGAGGAAGTCTAAAACCATCGTTGATAATGCTTTCGAGAGCGTTAACTGTGGTGCCGTGGAACTTTTGCTCAACTCTGGATGGGTCTACCGCCTCTAACTGGAATTGCAAATGACTTTTAAGCAAGAAAAGGTTAGAAACCTTTTCAATTCGAGTCACCTTTGCCCTCCAACCATGCTCAACCTGCACAAATTTCATCACTCTGTCTAAAACGTCAAAAAACTCTGAAGCGTCGGCTGTTGGATCTAAAGGTGTTCGAGTCACAGTTCTGATGTTCTGAGAATCCAGATTTTGTAGCTCACTTCTTGCAGCTTCTCTGATCAATTCCAGCGTCTTTAATTTTTCAGACTTTTCTTTCTCTTCTTTCACCAAGTTGCACACTTCGCATTTTTCTGGACTGCATGGCTCCCAGCACAGACGCTGGCATATGTGTCCGCAACCCTCGAGCTGTTTTTCACAAGGATGCGTGCACTGAACAGTCTCCTCTAACTGATGACATTCCCGCTCCATCTCGTGTCCGCAATGCTTCACTTTAAATTTTACTTTCACGAAACATTCTACGGTGCTACAGTCAACGTCGCAAGTAGCTGTGCAGCTGTGACCGCACGCTGGCAGTTTGCGTTGGCAAGACGATTTGCACGGAGAAATCGAAAGCGGTTGACCATCAGCACCCTTAATCTCACAGCAAGGATGGCGGACTTTGTGACCACAATCTGGATAAGTATATGCGACCAGGGCCTTGCACTGCTTCAACCAGCAGTTGCTACTACACTCACCTGTACGAGGGTGACCGCATGGAAGGAAACGGGTGCACATTTCTTTGCAAGTCATTGCGTTTCTGTCCTCATTACACTTGGTGTTAATTGTGTGACCGCAAGGAAATGTCAGGGAAACAGTTTTCGTGCACGTGAATAATGAACACGCCTCGTGACACTTCAGTGGACACGTCCCATGGCCGCAGGGCAGAGGCGTTTCGCAAGGCACGTAGCACTTATAAAAGCTGACAGGTTTGCTGCATTCTTTCTCTATGGAGTGTCCACAATCAGGAAACGTGTATGGTACTAACTCGGGGCATTTTGAATCCGCAATGCTCTGGTGACAGAACCTTTTCCCTTCATGACAACATTCAGGGTACTTGAAAGTCACAGTCTCTTTGCACTTTAAATGTTCATTTTCATGCTTCGGCTGACAGGGTTTTAGGCACTTGTGAACTCCACAAGGCATAGTTTCTGCACAGATCTGTTCGCAGAAGGGTGATTGCAAAGGTACTTCATCCGTGTTCGAAGCTAAAACTATTGTCTTTGAATGCTTCGGACACCTCAGAGAAATCACAGGACCCAAGCAGTTCTGCATACGCATGTCATCGATCAGAGGTCTCCACACAGTTCCGCTTCTGCTTGCATAGATGCAGTCAGCGTTGCCTACAAACACCATCGCGAGTCGAGCTCTCGACTGTGCAACACACCGTCTGTTGAGCGTCTTGAGAAAACCGATGTTATCACTGGTATTTGATCGAATTAGGGAGACAATCACGACGTCATTTTCATCGCCTTGATACAGATCGATCGTGTGCACATTTACCTGCATTGTATCTTCTGACTGCAGGTCATGATGCTCTGTCTCTGCATGCATTGGTTTCTGCGAAATAATTCCAGATGCCTGTAGAGCCTGCTTCATCAAGCGTCTAACCAGACTCGTTTGGCGCCTGTACGCGCAAAGAATCGTGATTTTGTCAGGAGAGCATCCCTGATCTACGAGAAACATTGCTAGTCGAACACACCTATTAGCTTCTTCTATGTTTGTCGCACCATGTTTTTCTGGCTCCTGCGTCTCCAGCTCGGTGTGCGTCCAGAAAAACATGGACTGGACAAAACATGGAGGTCTTAATTTGCGATTAACTACACGATGATTGTCTCGCAGATTGGGATAAATGTCCCTCAATAAGAAACTAAACTCTGGTCTCATCCGATTCTGCAGTTCGAGCTGGTCGAAATTGATACCGTTATTAATGAGCCGCTCCATCATTGACAGGTCCAGGTGGTAGTCCCTGGCCAATCTGTGACTTTCAGTCTGCGGCTTCAACTGTTTGTGGTCACCGATAAGAATCAAATGCTCTGTGTGAGGTCCAAGACAGGCCAACAGCTGCGGCTCGCTCACCTCGGCCGCCTCCTCCAAGATCACCACAGCTGGCTTGAGGGCATCTAGCAGCTCCTTATTGATCGAAGCTCCAGTTATCGTCATTCCAACGACGCGCATACGAGAGAGAACTTCAGCATCAGCTTCAGTATTTGTCTGCTCTATATCGGCTTCCAGCTCCATGATTCTTTCGACGAGCATCTCAATCCGCTCTTTAGTTTCCTTGCAAATCTTGTTGAGGGCGAGCTGATAAAATAGCCACTGCTCCGTATGGCTCAGTTGTGTTGGAAGTTTTAAAAGCAGGCGCTGCATGAAGTCTTTTTGGCTGCACTCTTCAATGCTGCTGTCCAGGTACAGCTGTGACTGCCTAATCAGGTCCACATTGCATCGCATCTCGTTACCAGTGCTGGGGCCGTCGTCACGAGCAGCCATCGCCAGCTGCTCCTCGCGTTCCCGGATCTCCTCACCGTCATCTTCTTCATCGTTCTCTTTGAGTTTCTGTCCGGTGGATTTGCTTTTTATTGTTTGAAGTTTAACTTTCAGATTCTGAGGTCTGTTCTCTTCTAATCCCTGCGGCAGGCTTGGCAAGCAGTATCCAACGCTTGCATTGAATGCACTATATGTTTCGGTTGTTTTTTTTATTTCCGCAAACAATCTTTCTGGTGGAACCGATTTCAAAAATTTATGAGCGTCGTTCAACGTCGCATCTCTGACATGTCCGGTTGGGGGATTGCAGTGTACAATACTGTACAACTGTCTGTAGTCGCAGGCATTTATTATTGCTCCTGCAGGGGTCTCAAAAATTTTGTTCAGGAACTCCAGGCAGCTCTTTAACTCTTCCCAGTTCTCACGTAGACGATCAAGCAATCTATTTACTGGTCGAAAAGCTTTTATTCTACTGCGCACTGCTCGTAAACTGATATTTTCTAGCCTCGTGTCTCGCGAACGACCACCGACACGCACCATGCGGTGCTCGTATTCTGGGAGCAGTTTGATAAGAAACTCGTCTAGAGCGTGATTTTTGTAGCAGAGCACCAGTAGAGGTCTGCCTTTTAGAGTCTCCAACTGCAGCAACTGTTTTGCAATCAGAACGCCAAGCAGTGTCTTACCAGTGCCCGGCGGCCCTTGGCAGACGTAAACTCTCCTGTGAAGTGCGTTGGCAAAGGCTTCCGCCTGGCAATGGTCAAGATTAAGACCAGCAGGGAGTTTGATAGATGGCAGAGGCGTTTTCGGCTCCTCATTATTGTAATACCTGGTTACAAAATCAGGCTCTATGCAAGCGGAATCAACCTTGGCGGATGCCAAAACATCGGCGAACGGCACGCAGTCAGCTGAGAGGCTCTGCAGACTCGCCAAGACGGGTTGGAAGGCCCGGAACATTGATGGCGACTCCAGCATCAGCATGCCGGATGAAGCGGCCGTTGAATTCACCAGCATTGTGACCAGCGCCTCTCCAACTGACAACCTGGATCTCTCTGGCTTGCACGGTTGAATCCAGACCAGCCGCTCATTTTTGGTCAGTTCATCCTGTCGCTTTTCGACCACAGTGGCCCAGAAATATTGACTAAACTTTTCATCCAGTGACAGGCAGAGTAGGTTGCCCTGCATCAGATGAGACGACTTGGACCAGTTAGAAGGACCCTTGTCTTTAGCCGGCAAGTCAAAGGTGACAGCGATGCGAAGGGCAGCGCCTCTAGTGGCAACCTTCACGGCAGCCACCTTGACGTTGAGGTACAGCCGAAGGCCAGAGTCCTTGGACAGCTTGCCGGACTTTACCTGTTTCATGCATTCGTGAAACTTGTCGAAGCAGTCCGCTCGCAATAAACTGAAATGAAATGAGTTTTTTTCAAACTATGACTCTGACTGCCCTCTCATGCTTTGAATTGAGAGCCTAAATGAAGTGCGAATGAAGTACTGGCAATGCTGGAATTTTGGGCGCCCCCTATCGAAGTTTCCAATAGATTTTTTGGTGACTGCTGAGGGCCGATAAATACACAAACCGGCTCCAAAATCTGCCACAAAAAATCAGGTACCAGCTCACCCGAGCATGGTCTCAATGTACTCCTCGACAGTGCGGTAGGCTCCAATCTCCAGAGCTGGTTGCAGACCGGCCAGCCAGTTGGACGTTTTCATTTGAGTCCCGTCTACTGCGGATGAAACTAATTTAGACTCCGCAGTGAGCTCCGCGTAGCTGGGCAGAATGCCTCCCCTGCCAGCGGTTTTTAAAGCAGCTTGTTGACGGCGCTGCAGTTCGACACTGACTGTCAGCATCTCTAGCAAAATCGAATGACACCGGCGTTGCTGATCCTCTTCAGCATCCTCTTCAACTGGATCGATTACGGTAGTCAGACTCTGCGCCATTGGAAGCAACACGCGGTCAAGGACAGACGCGTCTTTGGCGCACGTCAGTCTGGCTAGCTCGCCAAAGAGCTTGTGAGCAGCACTCGCTGGAAGGATTAATCGAGTAGAGAGAGAGAGAGTTGGTAATTTGCAGCTCACACAAAGCACCTTCTAACATAAAACCACTACTTCAGTTCTCTAATAGCTACTTTTTTCTCTATAACATGACACTACAGTAAGAGTGCTTATTTTATTGCTATAACTTTCTTGAACCCCTTCCTTACCGTTCTGTTTTGTTTTTAAATCCATAGATTCGCCTGATGCAGACGCTTCTACGCGGGATATTGACTCAGACTTCTTAGTATGTTCTGAGTCGGTAATAGCCATGCTCATGTCCCTATTTTCAGGCTCTGTTTTATCCTGAAATGAACATATCGGCTCTAAATGTTGTTCCTTGCCCGTTGTTGCCATTTTTACTAATGGCATCATAAGCTGGCGTAGTCGCTCTGGATTCATCAGCTTTTCGAGGATCCAGTCGTACGCTGGGTCCCAGCTGCATCGATGGAATCGACGGCAGCGGCGCCGCAAAGCCAACAGAAATCGACCAATAGCAGAGCTCAACACGTAGATGAAGTCCACTGTCAGCAGTTGGCCCCATACGATCTCCAGATTGCCGATATCATTGACCTTCGCCTTCAAGCCCGAGCTTTCCAGATGGCGACGCGTTGCATCAACGAATGTCAGCCACTCTTCGGGACTGCGCTGAGACAGCTGAAATAGTCGGACGCTTTCGATTGCGCCATCTTCATCACTATCTGTTTCGTCGTCAGAATCTTTCTTTTTGCTTCTAGTTTTTTTAAATGTAACCTTTAGAACGTCCTTAACTTTTGGTTCAAGAAAGCCGTAGCCCACATTGAGATGGGATATGTGCTCTTCGCGACTGATTGGAACAACATAACGTTCGTTTGGCTTCTCGTCAATAATAAGAGCGCCGAAACCTTCGGATGACCATGCTATTATGTCGGCCATGACGCTGCTATTTTTTAATTTCGAACGCTGTCTATTAACGATAGCGGAATCAGAAGAGCATTGACCCTGCGATACCGAAGGCAAAGGTGAGTGCGAAGGCAATTTCGGTGGCAAACGTGTTTGGTCTTCCGATGGAGAGCTGTGACGGAGCCACCACTTAGGACGCTTTCCTAAACGATCATGCGCTGTTCTCCGGTGTGGCTGCAGCTGGGAAAGCTCCGGTGGTGGCGACAATCGCGAACGAGAACGTTTTCGGTTATTCTGCAGCGACAAGGGTTCCCTCCTTTCTGAGCCATATGAACTTTCACCTTGGTCTTCCGGAATTGGCGGTGATTTTGACTGGCGGATGTAGCATTCTGGTAATGGCCAATGTTGAAGAGGCGGCCCCAGACGTTTCGATAGCGAAAAGCGTAAAGGTGGCAAAGATAAGGTAGAAGCGGCGATTTGTTGCTGGTCCAGACTCTGTGATATTGGTGGCGTCATCAAGCTTTTCGCATCGTGGTTATCTTCACTTATTTTAACTCTCTCGTCTTCCTCGAAGGGTTCTGTGCGGGTCTCTGGAATTTCAAAGTACGTGTCCTCCAACTCAACGGCGTCGACTATCTCGCAGTAGTCTTCTGTCGAGAGGCTTTCGCAGTTGGAAACAGCGTCGATAGGCTTTCGAGTGGTGCTGCACGAACTAGCAGGTTGAAGTAGCCGACGACAATGCAGTAGCGAGAGCAAATCATTATCTGACTGTGAGGGCGCCAGTTCTCGAGCCATGGGCAGCAGTTTGCAGTTTAAGACAGTTTCGTCTTTAGAGCAGATCAGCCTGGTCAACGGGCCGAGGATCTGCTGGTCGGCGTTCTCTGGTTTGAATAAACGAGGAGCAATGGTTCCAGAATAATAGAACTGCAGATTTCACAGATTAACATTATCACAGTCCCCCCATGGACTTAAAACGCATTGGCAGTCTAGGAAACCACGTGAAATCTTAAAAAATCAACAATTTGTCTTAGTTTGGCTTGCATTTTCCTCACTAGGGGCTTTAGTTTGCCAGAAGTTACCCTGCATCCGATTTGGGCAAAGGAAAAATACCCATGAACCCTTAGAATATCACAATTACCCAATGAGAATGAAATTTGAGCAATCGCTATTGAGCTTCGGCAATATTGAGAACCTACTTTGGGCCGTTGTGGCATTCCAGCAACACCTCAGCGATCAAATTTTGACTCCTTAGCAACCTAATTTGAGTAGTGGTATCTTAGATAATACACTAAGACAGACGCTACAAGACAGGTGTTAACATAACAAGACTAAATATCCACTTTCCATAACAGGCAGCTACCCTGTTGAAATTAGTCACAGATTATAGACATTGCAGCATACTCGCTTACCATTCTCTTCATTCGCCACAGCTGCCACTTTTACTTGCTTTAAGTTGATTGCTCTTAGCAGCAGCGGTTTCATAAGCCGGCTGAGACAGTCGCTCAGCATCAGTTGGTCCAGCAACCAGTCGAATGCCGAGTCCAAGCTATATTGACGAAGCTCGCGACAACGGCTTCTCAAAGCCAACAGAAATCGACCAATAGCAGAGCTCAACACGTAGCTGAAGTCTGCTGTCAGCAGTTGGCCCCATACGATCTCCAGATTGCCGATATCATAGATGCTGGCATTCGAGCCCGAGCTTTCCAGATGGCGACGCGTTGCTTCAACGAATGTCAGCCACTCTTCGGAGCTGCGCGGAGACAGCTGAGAGAGGCGGACGCTCTCGATTGCGTACCGGTCAGTAGCGGCTTTACAGTACTCGCCCTTCTCTGCCTTATCGACAAGTTTCACTTTTAAAACATCCTTTGCCTTAGGCACGAGTGCACCGTACCCGACGCTTGGCAGGGAGAGATGCTCGCTGTAGGTAATTGCCAGGGGAACAATAGCATTCGACAAGTCCACAGCGATAACGCCTCTGTCCTGACAAAATCTAGCAATAACGGCATTGTTAAGCGAGTCAAACTCTGCGCTGCCAACGCTTGCGCCTCCTTCAGCCGAGCTTGACTGGTCAAGGACCGTGGATTGTGCACCGCTCGAATTGGGCTCTTCTCCGCGTTGTAGACGCCTGGCCAGCGGCTGCAGGTGAAAATTTCCAAACGAAAACTTCAAGTCAAATTTTCAGAATCGAAATTTCAGGAATGCGAAGTGGGTTAACAAGGACCACTAGAAGTTACGAGCTCGTGCCATTGTATCAGGATCTAACACTCATAAATATTTTAATTGTATTAAGGCTCGCTTGTTTACGCGTATTCAGAGAGCTCGATTCTATTCAATTGTTTAAATCAAGCTTTGACGTACCACATCTTGATACAACGGTAATTTCTAGTGGTTTCATTGAAATAAAAAATACCAGCTAGTAAAAAGGGGTGGGTTTCACAAACGCGAAATTCCATAACCGCTAAAAGCACTTACTTTCATAAACGGAAACTTCACAAACGCGAAACTTAGCTATTTTTTGCAGTCACTTTCATAAACGCGAAACTTCACAGCCGCTAAATGTCATCTACTTTCACAACCGCGAAACTTCACAACCGCTAAAATTTGTGCACTTATTTTCATATGGACTATGCCGGCAGTCTTTTTAGCGGTCGTGAAGTTTTGCGGTTGTGAAAGTAGGGACATTTAGCGGCCGTGAAGTTTCGCGGCCGTGAAGTTTCGCGGTTGTGAAGTTTCGCGGTTGTGAAGTTTCGCGGTTGTGAAGTTTCGCGGTTGTGAAGTTTCGTGTTTATTAAAGTAAGTGATTTAGCGGTTGTGAAAGCAAGCCGTAAAAAGTAACCAATATTAAGTAAAGCTCACCGTTTTATACGAAGAATTCTTACTGACTGAGCCGCCTAGAGGCACTCTGCTTTTGTAGTATTTTTTACGTTTTCCCATTCTGAATATCAGTTAACTAGTATTATTAGTTTTGTAATGCATTGTATACATCGGAATAACTATCTAGAAGGCACAATGGTTTATTCTAGCGACAGAAAGAGCGACGGGCTTTATGTAGAATTCTACTTCTACTCGTAGCTGTCTGCCCTCACTGTACACAAGTGCGCGGGCCCAGTGAATGCACACGTCTGTACAGAAACACTGAGAGCATGGCAGGGTCTGGACTGAATTTCCAGGAAATTTTTAGAGTACACTCGTATTATTAGCATTTCTTGGAAAAAATGTACGATGAAACATTCCTAGATAAACCACCGAATATGCATAATTCTCTACTAACTAGACCTTAGGGCCACATTATTTTTGTTACCTATAACGATAAGTTTTGTCTTCTTTGCTCTATTTACTTGTAATTTGCTAAGCATAGTGATAATCTATCAGCTGAGGAATCGGACACATACTAGAGGAGTAATGGAGGATGGTACATGTAATAGCTCGTGCGTAGGGATTGCCAAATCCCGGTTTTTGCGATCCCGGGATCCCGGGATTTAATCCCAGGATCAGAAAAATACTTATTTTTAAGCTTCAGGGTAGAAATTTGAAGGCAAAATATGCGCTAAGCGTTTTTTTGCTTCTATTTTTCATTTTTATAGAGTTAATGCCATATTTGGAGATGAAAAACAGCAGCATTCTCTTCTGACGTTTTTAATAAGTAGTATAGAAGTACTAATTAGTAGTAAAGAAGCAAATCAAATATCAAAATTTACATTGGAATAAATTTCACATTTAAATATGTGATGTTGGGTTTAAAAAGGCGCCACGCGACGTGAGGTAATTAACGGAAATTAGCGCAATACATATTATAAAATAGTTGTGAGCGTAATTATGTTCATATTACAACACTTTTAATCACAAAAATTTGTCCCGGGATTCGGGATCCCAAATCCCGGGATTGCAATCCCTATTCGTGCGGTGTACGTTCTAGAGAATCGGGACGACACTTTGCCACAGAGATTATCCTCAGTCTCTCTACGCTCTTCACTGAGTCTGAAGTCGATTCCTGTGTCTTCCATAGTCCGTGCTGGTCCCTATCCCATGTGTATAATCCTGTTCACTACTGGTGCTTGATCCCGTTTAAAAACGATAAAAACCTTGAAAACCTTAATAATTTAAAAAACCCTAATTTAGCAACGTCAGCTATATTGCATACTTTAGGCTACTAACAGTAGTGACATACAACACTTATAGATAGACTATACCAGTTTTGCGTTAAAGTTTTAATATTGGCCAAACGCGGCCAACATTACTTGCAGGTACTTCAAATAGCTAGGACTGGGCGATTTTTGAGTGTCTTTGCATTCAGAGCTGCATCATGTGCTGTGTCAATCACTCTTCACAGCTGGAGGGGAGAAAATTTCTCATTTCTCAAGTCTTCAGGCAAGCAGAAGCTCGTTGTCAGGATTTCTCCGTCTAGAGCCGATAAAACTTCTTCGGCATTCCTAGCATACTAGGCTAATGCGATTGACAGAAGGAAGCCGAATTGCCCATCAAACCCGAATTCCCGGCCAAGCCTTGATACACGATACATGACAATTAAACCTATTCATGGGAGCAAACACGACTCGATAATAGATAGAAGTGCAAGCCCTGTCGCTCATCAAAAAGCAGCAGGATATATGGCTTCTAAAACCATACAGGGACACACAAGTAAAAAGCAAACCCATGACACCAAACAGCCCAATTGTTGTTTCGTTACTGCTGCCGCTGCTGCTGCTGAGCCGCCCCGCCGCCTGCTGCAGGCAGCGAGTCGCCTTCCACCCGATCCTCACCTCTAACTGCGTGTCCCCAGCTCACTACCAGCTGCTCGACCTTGACATCGCAGCCTGTGCGCTTCGCTGTGGAGCGGCTCCGAGATGCAGAGCCTTCGCCATGGAGGCTGCGGCGGCCCCCTCGAACCGGCAGCTCTGCCTGCTGTTCGCCTTCGACGCCTGCAGCTCGCGACTGCTGCTCAATCCCAGCTCGATGGCGAGCAGTCGCTGCAACAGCAGGAGGCTTCGAGTCTTCGTCAAGCGGTCGGAGGGTCTCGAGCCGGGCCGGCTCTGTCCCGCCGACTATCGCTGGGTGCCCGGCGTCAGCGGCAGCCGCTTCAAGGGCTCGCTGTACAAGGCTGCTGGGAACGGGCAGGAGGCCGACTGGAGCGCTCAGGCCGACAGCTGCCGGAGCTTCCTGACCACCTCGGACGGGTCCACCATGCCGCTGACGAAGCTCGCCGACCTGAGCAGCGTCGAGGAGCTCCATGATATGAGGGCGTCAACTGGCCTTACTATCTATAACACCAGCCAACAGATCTGGGTTGGCGCCTTGAATCTGGCCAACGGCAGCTGGGCGTGGGCGGACTGCGGCTGGCCGCTGCCGATTCTGGACACCAGCAGCGGCAGACTCTGGAGCCCTAGCGAGCCGAACAATAAAATTGTTTCTACAAATCGCGCTAGAATCATAGACGCTGCTCTGTTTGACAATCCGGGTTCAAATCTCTATCATGCAGCCTGCGAATGCGTTGATCCGTTTCTGAATTTCACAATGGGTTGATGAAACTTGAGACGCGAGACTTGCAAACAGTCGGATGCAATAACATTTGAGTAAACAGTAATCAGAGAATATATTTTCTGTTCTCCATCGAATTCTCACATAGACCAAGCTCACTGGCAATGCTTGCAACTGTCAAACGCCTTTTCAACCTTCCCGCTCGCTGGCAAGTTTATTTATTTGCCAATTCTATCTCTTTGAATGCACGTTTGATAATTAAATACCAAATATCAGAACTACAGGCTTACTTGAGAGCTTTATTATTATCATTTTGTTATCTGGCACTTGCCAAGTCTTGCTCCGATCTCAGCTCTTAGAAAAACCAAAGAAAAAACGAAACAGAACACTTAACAGTGTGGGCGTCGAAGGGGCCCATCACAAGCTCGAAAAGTCATAAGCTCGAAAAGTCACATCCTCGAAAACTGATTTAGCAACCACCATCACAAGCTCGAATAGGGTTAGGGTTAGAGATTGTGCCTTAGGGTTAGGGTTTAGGTTAGGGTCGGGGTTAGAAATTGTGCCTTTAGGGTTAGGGTTTAGGGTTAGGATATGGTTGGGGTTAGGGTTAGTGCCTTGGGGTCAGGGTTAGAGCTTGTGCCTTTTCGAGCTTGTGATGATGGTTTCTAAACTTTTCGATGATGCGATTTTTCAAGCTTGTGACTTTTTGAGCTTGTGATGGAGCCTTGTTTTCGGCGATGTGATTTTTCGAGCTTATGATGGCGACCCGGCGTCGCCACCGGGAGGGTGACAGTGGGACATTGTCCGGCCTAGTAAAAGCTTAAGGGGGCATGCCAATGCTTTGTCCTCCCCGCCTTATACTTTGTGACCCGCAATGGAAATCGGTAATTTTGCTTCAGGGCACTTGCAGCGCCAAAATGAGTGCTAACTGCAGCGATTCCCAAAATAATATAGGAATTTAATCATGTAGAATTCTTGGCTTTGTCCCCTCCCCACCATAGAATCCATGGCAACGCCCCTGAGATGATCAACTGAAAAACAAGGGCTACTAAATGTCCTTCTGTTTTATGTTACTTTAGTCGTCCTTGCTGAAAAACATGATTCATTTTACTATGCACAACAATATTCAGTCTAACTCCTGATAACCGCAGTTATCATTGTAAATAATGGTGAAGCCTCCCCCTTTGATGAAATTTATAGTGCAGTTCGAGAAATGAAATGAAAGTGTTTGTCGATGTCGGAACACATTGTATCCTGCATCTTTGAGCTTGGCAATGGTAGACTGTATAGTGTGTTGTGGAGTTGAATAATGGCCAAAATACGAGTGCGCGTAGCAGTGTCTCTTGGTGTTCCCCCTTGTCTCTTACATACAGGTGGTCTTCGGTCGGTCGGTGGGTGGGCGTCGAAGAGGATCGGCAAGAGTTCAGCTGCTGTCATTCGTCCAGCTTGGTTATACCACTTTTGTTTTAGTTTTTAGAGGAGCGCCACTTTTGTGGGGTGGGGGGGGATTTAGAGGACCTCGACCCCTGCTGCCTGTGTGTACGCCACTGCTGAATGTAGAGACTTTGTGGGAGTCCAGTAATTATTGGTTGAAAAATTCTCGCTTTTTTGAAAATATACTTGTTCAAAAGTTTATTTCTCATCAATTTTAGCCCCTGACTAGCAATCTACGCCCCCCCGTTGGGGAGCCAAAGAAATGCAATACACGTATTTTTAATAAGCTACATGTAGCCTTGAAATCTTAAAAAATCTCCTGTCAAAATTCTAACCCTAACCCTAACCCTAACCAAAACCCTAAATTCAATATTTTGTCCATGAGTTTTTGCATGATCGATGCTTCTATGATTTTTGGCATGACGCTTCCATTGTTTTTGCATGACGCTTCCATTATTTTTGCATGATGCTTCCATGATAAACATTTTTAATAAGCTAAATGAGCCAAGTTATAAGCTACCCTAACCCTAACCCTAACCCGAATCTTACCGCAATAACGCTGAACCTAACCCTAATACCAACCCTAACACTAACCCTACAGCCTGACATCTGCATAAGTTTGTGAAGAGCTAGTAGTATTTTTTAGCTTAGTATCTTACCGTTAGGGAGCCAAAAATACAGTACAAGTTTTGTATTAAACTACATGTAGCATCTCTTTGCAATATACCTCAGAAGTCCCTTGTAAGCCTTGAAATGTCAGTAATTCCCCCCCACAAGCTTTAACAAATCAACTCCCCCCCTTGACATCACAGCGATGCCCCAAATAAGCCTTGAAGTCTAAAAAAAATCTGTCAACCTTCTAACCCTAACCCTAACCCTAGCCTAACCCTAACCCTAACCCTAGCCTAACCCTAACCCTAACCCTAGCCTAACCCTAACCCTAACCCTAGCCTAACCCTAACCCTAACCCTAGCCTAACCCTAACCCTAACCCTAACCCTAGCCTAACCCTAACCCTAACCCTAGCCTATCCCTAACCCTAACCCTAGCCTAACCCTAACCCTAACCCTAGCCTAACCCTAACCCTAACCCTAACCCTAACCTAACCCTAAAGCATTGTAATTTCAGTAATTCTGAGTCATTATAGCACTACTACAGCATTATAGCGATTCCCTGCAAGCCTCGACATCGTAGGGATTCCCAAATGAATCTCTTAACTTTGACATGAAGCTTCTTTTTTTTACACTATGCTTTTTCTATCAGCGAGCCCTGAGGAGCCAACAAAAAATGTAATAAAAAGTTTTCAATAAACTACATGTAGCTTCTGACTTTAGCCTTGAAATCTCATTTATACCCCCGTGAGCCTTGACATCTCAGCTATTCCCCCTGTAAGCCTTGACATGTCAGCGATGCCCCCCATAAATCTTGAAATCTAAAAAAATCCGCTGTTAACCTTGAAACCCGATAAAATCTAACCCTCAACCCACACCTGACCTAAACCTAACTTTAACCCAACCTAAAGCCTTGAAATCTCAGCAATTCTTCTCCTCTAAGCCTTGGCATTTTAGTGTTTCCTTCTTTAAGAATCACAGCACTATAACGATTTCCACCAAGCTTTGACATCGTAGCAATTCCCAAATGAATCTTTTAACTTCGACATGACTTTTCTTATATGTATACATAGTGCTACTTTTATTTTTTACATGACTCTGCTTCTATCAGCGCCCCCCCTGTGGCGAGCCAACAAAGAATGTAATAAAAATTGAGTAAAGTACATGAACTTTGAAGTAGCTTCTGACTTTTGCTTTGACATCTCAGAAACACCCCCCCCACCTGTAATCTCAGTTATTCTCTGTGAGCCTTGACGTCTCAGTAATTCTCCCCAGCACAGCACTGTACTATGGCTTCATTTAATTTTTATATGACACCTTTCATGTCTGACATGACGCTTCTTTTGATTTTTACATGACGCTTCTTTTATTCTTCCATTATTCTTTTTAATTTTTTAAATGACACTTTCATTAGTTTTTATATGAGGCTTCTATGATTGTTTGCATGACGCTTCTATGATTTTACCATGACGCTTCTATTATTGTTTGCATGACGCTTCTATGATTTTTACATGACGCTTCTATGATTTTTACAGGACGCTTCTATGATTTTTTACATGACGCTTCTATGATTTTTTACATGACGATTCTATGATTTTTTACATGACGCTTCTATGCTTGTTTACATGACGCTTCTATGATTGTTTACATGACGCTTCTATGATTTTTTCATGACGCTTCTATGATTGTTTACATGACGCTTCTATGCTTGTTTACATGACGCTTCTATGATTGTTTACATGACGCTTCTATGATTTTTTCATGACGCTTCTATGATTGTTTACATGACGCTTCTATTATTGTTTACATGACGCTTCTATGATTGTTTACATGACGCTTCTATGAATTTTTACATGACGCTTCTATGATTTTACCATGACGCTTCTATGATTTTACCATGACGCTTCTATTATTGTTTGCATGACGCTTCTATGATTTTTACATGACGCTACTATGATTTTTACATGACGCTTCTATGATTTTTTCATGACGCTGCTATGATTGTTTACATGACGCTTCTATGATTTTTTCATGACGCTTCTATGATTTTTGCATAAAGCTTCTATGATTATTACATGACGCTTTTATTATTTTTTCATGACGCTTCCATGATTTTTTCATGACGCTTCTATGTTTTTTATGACGCTTTTTTGACTTTTACATGACGCTTCTATGATTGTTTGCATGACGCTTCTATGATTGTTTACATGACGCTTCTTTTATTCTTGCATTATTCTTCTTAATTTTTTAAATGACACTTTCATTAGTTTTTATATGAGGCTTCTATGATTGTTTGCATGACGCTTCTATGATTTTACCATGACGCTTCTATTATTGTTTGCATGACGCTTCTATGATTTTTACATGACGCTACTATGATTTTTACATGACGCTTCTATGATTTTTACAGGACGCTTCTATGATTTCTTAAATGACGCTTCTATGATTTTTTACATGACGCTTCTATGATTTTTTACATGACGCTTCTATGATTGTTTACATGACGCTTCTTTTATTCTTGCATTATTCTTCTTAATTTTTTAAATGACACTTTCATTAGTTTTTATATGAGGCTTCTATGATTGTTTGCATGACGCTTCTATGATTTTACCATGACGCTTCTATTATTGTTTGTATGACGCTTCTATGATTTTTACATGACGCTACTATGATTTTTACATGACGCTTCTATGATTTTTACAGGACGCTTCTATGATTTTTTACATGACGCTTCTATGATTTTTACATGACGCTTCTATGAATTTTTACATGACGCTTCTATGATTTTACCATAACGCTTCTATTATTGTTTGCATGACGCTTCTATGATTTTTACATGACGCTACTATGATTTTTACATGACGCTTCTATGATTTTTTCATGACGCTTCTATGATTGTTTACATGACGCTTCTATGATTTTTTCATGACGCTTCTATGATTGTTTACATGACGCTTTTATTATTTTTTCATGACGCTTCTATGATTGTTTACATGACGCTTCTATGATTGTTTACATGACGCTTCTATGATTTTACCATGACGCTTCTATGATTGTTTGCATGACGCTTCTATGAATTTTTACATGACGCTTCTATGATTTTACCATGACGCTTCTATGATTGTTTGCATGACGCTTCTATGATTTTACCATGACGCTTCTATGATTGTTTACATGACGCTTCTATGATTTTTACATGAGGCTTCTATGATTTTTTCATGACGCTTCTATGATTTTTTATGACGCTTTTATGACTTTTACATGACGCTTTTATGATTTTTTATGACGCTTTTATGATTGTTTACATGACGCTTCTATATTTTTTTAAATGACGCTTTTACGATTTTTTACATGACGCTTCTATGATTGTTTACATGACGCTTCTATGATTTTTTAAATGCCGCTTTTACGATTTTTTACATGGCGCTTCTATGATTGTTTACATGACGCTTCTATGATTGTTTACATGACGCTTCTATGATTTTTTACATGACGCTTCTATGATTGTTTACATGACGCTTCTATGATTTTTTCATTACGCTTCTATGATTGTTTACATGACGCTTCTATGATTTTTACATGAGGCTTCTATGATTTTTTCATGACGCTTCTATGATTTTTTATGACGCTTTTATGACTTTTACATGACGCTTCTATTATTGTTTACATGACGCTTCTATGATTGTTTACATGACGCTTCTATATTTTTTTAAATGACGCTTCTAGGATTTTTTACATGACGCTTCTATGATTCTTTAAATGACGCTTCTATGATTTTTATAAGACGCTTTTACGATTTTTTACATGGCGCTTCTATGATTGTTTACATGACGCTTCTACGATTCTTTACATGACGCTTCTTTTTAAAAAGTCTTTTAGTTTTCCTGACGTTGAAAAGCTTTAATTAAAAAATTATACTCTATGAAAATTCGAACCATAGTCGCTGCATTTGGCAGTTCAGTTTATTCACCTCTAGGCTAGCTCTCATCGTTTTGATAACATCAAATTTTGCACTTATATAATTCAACACTTTAAAATCCAAGCATAGAGTAAATCACACGAAGCAGTTATGACATAATCAGTTTCTCAGTCAGTCAGTATCAGTTAACAATATGGTTACGCAATTTAAATCAAGTCTGGTGCTACGCTTCCACACTGCATTTTCAATTCAACTCGGAGTTACAATTCAGTTATGATGCAATCTATTTCAGAATCAGAATTCAACCAGTTAGTTTTTTCTCTAGCATTCTTACAATGCATTTCAAGTCGAAAAGTTTGCTTGACCTTTGCAAAAAAGCATGTTTTTCGAATATTTAATGCCTTTAGCATCGAGCAATTTCTTAGCCACGATGCATGTACAGTGACGGGAAAATTTCTGATCGAACAGTGCAAGTTCGAACAAAATCGGTCCAGCCATTTTTTCTCTAATCGATTGCGTACAAACAAGCAACTCATTTTTTTTAGCCCCTGATCTAGAAAGACATGGTGTTCAAAACGGTCCGTTGCACCTTATATTCTTATGCTTATTTCTGATTTTCATTGACAGACCTGTATGAATTGATGCCATATGTATGTTATACACGGCCACCCTCTCATTCCCTGCGCGGGATATTTTAGTCCAAATGCACATTGAGCAGATGTACGTGCAAGGTTGGTGAACGTGTAAATTGGATGTACGTTTCTCTCGTATCGAACCCTTAGGTTGGCTCCTAAATAGCTCGTATATCGCAATCAATGTCCAAAGTCGGGGCCGAAGGTCTTACTCGGCAAATTATCTCGATTTCGCGCCAGTCACTACGTACGAGCGTATAGACCGCGATTAGGGCACTGAAAGCACCATTAGCTTGTTGTACTAAGCGCTACAACTGATGAATTAATATTTGATCGGGACCAGAAAGAGCTACTCGTATAGTACCGTAAATTGTTAAACTATTAATCCCGCAGAAGATTATATAACGGAAGATACGATGCTATAAAAATTCAACTTCTCAGTATACATTGGTACCTACAGCTTACATGTACGAGTACATGTGAGTTCTTGTGATACACAGATGGACTCATTCCTTTATTTGCCCTAATAAAAGCTCAAACAAAGTTCCGGAAAATTCCGTACCTGCAGCTTTTATTGACGTTTGGGTATCCAAACATGAAACCTACAGTAGCTAAAATATACCGAATGTGAACTATCATTTCGGGAACTGAGATGTCTCCCTCGTATATTGACCAATGTTTGAGATATCTGCTTTTGCATGAAACAAGCTTACGAGCTATTCTCTGACTCTGTCAAGGCAAACATAAAAAATCGAGAAAGACACAAGTCTATATACTCAGTCGATTTTTCGCAATATCGTCAAAAATCAAAAGCAAGACCTGAAGATGCGCGCCGTGATCGCCCAGCTGCTTCTTCTTCTTCTTCTGTTTCCCGGCACGCCGTTGACGCTTCGGCGTCAATATTGGCGGGGGCTCAGGCGCCCCACAGCACGTACGAAAGCGATGATCCGGCCGGTCGGCGCCGATAGGGGGTCCTCGACGCCGAAGTAACGGGCTCTGGCGGCGTCACCTCTTGGGCAGCAGCGGAGGAGGTGGTCGGCCGTGTCCACCGCGCCGCAGTCACTACACTTGTCGTCCTCTTGGAGACCGAGACGTTGGCGGGTGGCGGCGCAGATGGTAGAGACGCCCGCTCTGAGTTGATTAACCAACACCTGTTCGCGTCGATTGCGGGTGGTGTCGGTTGGTGACGGCTGGTTGGTAGGCTCTGCGTCGCGGCGTCGGCGATCGCGGCGGATAGCGGCCCTCGCGGAGTCTAACGTGATGGCAGCTTCGCTCTGCGGAAGGGTAGCTGCCATAGCCGCCGCTCTGTCGGCCGCTTCGTTGCCGGCAATCTGGCAGTGGCCAGGTACCCATCCGAAGTAGACCTTGGAGTAATTGGCTTTCGCGATGGTGTCCCAGCAGGCGTACCCGGCAGCATTACGCTGGTCGGCCGGGCCGCGGGCCAGAGCCGACAGGGCGCTGAGGCTGTCTGTGAGGATGGCTATGCTGTTGGCGGCGGCGTGTAGCTCCAACGAGGCACGAAGGGCGGTTGCGATAGCAGTCATTTCTGCTTGGTAGCTGCTGCAGTATGTCCCGGCCGATGCTAGGTGCTCAGTGGTTGTACCATTATAGTGGATCACGGCCGCTCCCCCTCCGTGGGTGCAGCCTTCGTTGGCGGAGCCGTCCGTCCAGGCCGTGATCTCGAGCTCTTGGGCCGCTCTGAGGACCGCGTCGGCCGCTCTGGCGCGTTCTTCTGCCGGGGCTTTGCGGTTGACCATACTCGCCGTTGTGTCGAAGATAACTTCCGCGCTGATATCGCTTTCCCAGGGGGCAGCGATGGTGGTTTGCTCGCGCGCCATTTCATCGAGCGTCGCTACAACAGGGAGTTCTCGTGCGGCCCTCCTCCAGCATCCGCGGTGTGGCCGTTCGCGGTCTCGGGCTCCTATTCCGCTTCCCGGTTCGTCTTGCGGGTCATAGCTTCGGTTTTTTAGGCGGGGTCTCGTCGAGCGGGCGGCGGTATCCACTGCCGGGCAGTCCGGCGGGAGACGAAGAATGCGCTCGCGAAGCATCGCCGCGCGTTCTATGGCGATCGAGCCGATCGGGGGGAGCCTGGCGATTTTGAGCGTGGTCTCGTTGCGGGTAGTACTGCAGCAGCCTGTGATCATGCGCGCGCATATCGACTGCTGTTGTTCGATCATGCGTCGCGTGCTAGGCGCTGCTCCGGTTAGCCATATACCGCTTCCGTAGTCTGCACACGCTCTGATAGTGGTGATATAGGCCGAGCGGAGGATGTTTTGGTCCGCTCCACTGTTGCGGTGGGCAATGGCCATGAGTGCGCCTCTGCGCCGGGCCATGCGGGCCTTTACCTCGGCTCCATGCTTGTTGAAGGTTAGCTGATCGTCAAGGGTCAGGCCTAGGAGTCGAGGGTGCGGATCGTATTTAAGTTCGGCTCCGTTAATGTGCAGGTTAAGTCGGACTTTTCCGTTGTTCTCTTGTGGCGAGAGAGTGAAGGTCGAGTAGATGCATTTCTCGGTGCTGAGGGTGACCTTCCACCGCTTACACCATTCGGCGGCCGCATCAATGGCTGGTTGCAGGATGTCGGCGCAGTCCGTTAGCTTCCTGCTGGTGGCTAACAGTGAGCTGTCGTCGGCGTAAAGGTTAATTTTACAATCAGGGCTAGCCCTTTTTATGGTCGTCGGCAGGTCGTTGACGTACGTAGTCCACAGGGTGGGGGCGATGACGCTTCCTTGTGGGAGGCCCTCCTCGAGGACTCTTTCCCTGCTGAAAGTTTGTTGCCATTTCACCCTGGCGCGGCGGTCTCTGAGGAATTTGTGCACCCAGAGGATGAATCTAGCAGGTACCGTGAGCTCGTGTAGCTTAACAGTCAGAGCAGCGCGCCATACTCTGTCATAGGCCTTGCTGAAGTCGAGTAGGCATATGGCAGAGCGTTTCGCTGGTTGTTCCTCAAAACCATCAAAAATCGATTGGCAGGTGTGGGCGAGGACCTCTTCGGTGCTCCTGCCCTGGCGAAAGCCCGCCTGCTCTGGGGCCAGTTTGTGTGTACGTTCAAGGTAAGCGTTAAGTCTTTGCTGTACGAGTTTCTCTCCGACCTTGCAGATGGAGCTCGTAAGTGCAATAGGTCGGTACGAGGACGGTGAGCTTGGCGATTTGTCCTTCTTAAGAATCGGTATGATAGTGGCTCTTCGCCATTCGGTGGGGACTTGGTCACCCTTCCAGACTCTGTTCAGGAGGTTGAGGATCTGAAGCTCCATGGCCAGGGGGAGCTGTTTCAGCATCTCATTGCTGACCTGGTCAGGGCCAGGGCATTTACCGGATTTGAGTCTGCGGATTATGTGACGGAATTCTCCGATAGTAAAGTCTGATTCCGGGCCGTGGTTGGTGGCGGTAGCTCTGCAGTTGCGGAGGATGCGGTTAGCCTCTTTCACTATAGCCTCGTCGTTGTCTCCCTTATCTAGCCGGGATTCTTTGGCGTAGATTTGCATGAAGAGGTCGGCCTTATTCTTTTTAGTGATAGCCACTTTAGTCCTACCAGAAGTTGGGTTGGTATAGCTAATGGTGGAGCTGGTAGCTTGTGGTTTGGCTTCGCCTCTCATGTTGCGGAGGGTCCTGTAGAGATTGGTGTCTAGCTTCATGTCTTTACACGTTTCCGACCAGAATTCTTTTTTGGCGTTGTGAATGGTATTGCAAAGGCACGTACGCGCTTGTGTGAGTTCCTGTATGTTTGTGTCGGATGCATCTGTTTCGACATTTTTGCGGGCTTGCTGATTTCTGTGTAGCGCTGTGTCGCATTCGTCATTCCAGAAAGGTCTCGAAATGTTCTGCGCGCCGTTCCGGGCTCCCTTCGGGATAGCTGCTGCGGCGGCTTGCAGTATGGCTTTGCAGATACGTTTGTGTTCTGCTTCGGGGGATTCCGCCGCGTCCTGGACATGATTTTGAAGGGTCTCTTTAAATAGCTGCCAATTCGCCTTCTTGTACGACCACTGCGCTTGTCGTTGTTGTCGTTGAGGGCGACGCGCTTGCACGCAGAAGGTGATAGGCAGGTGATCGGAGCCAAGATCTTTAGCGGTGGACCAGGTTCTGCAAACAACTGCGTTCGGACGGCCTCGGGCCAAGGTGCAGTCCGGTGCCGATTTGCCTCCCGTCGCTGGGTTGAGTCTTGTCGCAGAGTTCCTGGCGTTGCAGATGTTGAGGTTGTTACTACTCGCCCAGGTTTCCAGTTCGGCGCCCCTGGTATCTCCGGGCTGGAAAGGGTCCCAGTGACCGTGACAATTGAAATCTCCGCCTATGACGGTGGTGCCCGTTATCGGTATACGAGAGAGATCCGGAGTCCAGGCTTCATGTTGGCGTTGGTCACTGTGAGGGGCAGCGTACACGCTGGCGATGTTGAGGTCGCCTTGACCTTTGAGGTGGAGAGTGCACGCAGCAATATCAAGTGCGGCTTTGGATTGGTCGGGCAGGGTGGTGAAGTTGATATCGTTTCTGACCATGATGAGGGCGCCTCCCCGACCGGCTCTCTTGGAGCGGCGTTGCGGTGGAGTCGGCGGGTTGGCTGGTCTGGCCGTTACTGGATCTTTAGGTGTAGACTTGGGCAATGTTGACGGTGTGCTGGATCGGCTCGCATCTTGTGGTGTCGAGCAGCAGCTCCCGATGTATTCGTGGTTCCAGTCTTTACTGCGCTTGAGGCCGCTACATTTCAGGTGTAGCCAGTTCCAGCACTGGTTGCAGCGGAGGCTAGTCTGGCGTTTGGTAATGATGTTGTTGCAGGCTGCGCACAGCCATGTGGAGGCGGTGTCGGGACCGGGTTGCAAGTTTTTGTTTTTTCGGTTTTCAGTGGTGTTTTTGCCGAGGGGTCCCGACGTCGCTCCGGTTGTATCGTTTGGTTGCGTCGTGGCCGTGTGGCGGTCAGGTCCGGATTGCGCGTTGTTATTTTTTTGGGTTTTATTGTGGTTGTCCGCGCCGATTTGGGCCTTCGCGTCTGGCCATGGCTCATAGCGACGGGTGCAAGCTGATCGGGATGATCTGCAGCCTTTACACCAATCAGTTCTGTCATCAGGCCAGCGTAAACGGCACCGTGGCCTTCGCGGGAAAGTGCGGGCGGTGCACGTGGCGCCGGGCTGGAATGGCCGGGTGGCGGTGGCAGTTTCTGTTGCGCTCTCGGTGGCGTCTGAGCCTGGGAAAATGTCAATTTTGTTGCTGCCGTCGGCACGGGCTGCTACACTATAGCCGCTCGGGGCGGTGTAGCTCGTGTCCGGCGTTAGTTTTGTCTCTTGCAGAAGGACTGCCGCAGGGCGATGCGTATCCAGCCATCTGGTTAGTTCCGGAGTCCTGGCTCTAATGCCGTTACAGTTGAACTGTAGGATAAGGAGCTCTTCCAGTGCTTTAGCATGGCGCCTGTTGCGACGGTTGCCGTGTCTGCTTCCTTTAGGCGGGGAGTCGCTGCCGCCCCGTAGGCGGAGGACGTGGTCGAGGTTCCCGCTTTCCCGCTGATCGGGTGGGCCATTGTCGTAATCGTTGCTCTTCGTACGTGCTGTCCGGGGAAGGAGGGACACTTCGCCACATGGGAGATCCATGTGCTCGGGGGCGCTACGAGAAAGCGGTCCCATTGCCCACCCGCCCAGCTGCTGCTGCCGCTGCTGCTGCTGAGCCGCCCCGCCGCCTGCTGCAGGCAGCGAGTCGCCTTCCACCCGATCCTCACCTCTAACTGCGTGTCCCCAGCTCACTACCAGCTGCTCGACCTTGACATCGCGGCCTGTGCGCTTCGCTGTGGAGCGGCTCCGAGATGCAGAGCCTTCGCCATGGAGGCTGCGGCGGCCCCCTCGGACCGGCAGCTCTGCCTGCTGTTCGCCTTCGACGCCTGCAGCACGCGACTGCTGCTCGATCCCGGCTCGATGGCGAGCAGCGGCTGCAGCAGCAGGAGGCTTCGAGTCTTCGTCAAGCGGTCGGAGGGTCTCGAGCCGGGCCGGCTCTGTCCCGCCGACTATCGCTGGGTGCCCGGCGTCAGCGGCAGCCGCTTCAAGGGCTCGCTGTACAAGGCAGCTGGGAACGGGCAGGTGACCGGATGGAGCGCTCAGGCCGACAGCTGCCGGAGCTTCCTGACCACCTCGGACGGGTCCGCCATGCCGCTGACGAAGCTCGCCGACCTGAGCAGCGTCGAGGAGCTCCAGGATGTGAGGACGTCAACTGGTCTGACTGACAGTCAGCAGATTTGGGTTGGCGCCTTGATTCTGGCCAACGGCAGCTGGGCGTGGGCGGACTGCGGCTGGCCGCTGCCGGTTCTGGACACCAGCAGCGGCGGACTCTGGAGGCCTGGGGAGCCGAACGGTGGCAAGGATGCTACGAACCGTGCCAGAATCCGCGACATGACTCTGTATGACCATTCGGACTCATATTCATATCACGGAGGCTGCGAATGCTTGGATCCATTTCTGAATTTCACTATCGGTTGAATGGAAATCGAGAGGCCCGAGACTACAAACAATTAGATTCAACATCTTTTTATATAGTGAACTGTAGCAACAATTGAACTCCGATATTAAACCAAAGAGTATGTGAACTCAAGAGTCAAAATGGAGCCCGAAACATTCGGCCCCGACTTCTCAGCTCGCCAATCTCTGCATTTGGATCCAAATAGCTCCCGTTATGCCTAAAACCGACCACTTTAGCATTCGCGGGAATCTCTAGGGGGAGAAATGGGACAAATGGGGATTTCATATAAACTTAAGGCTCCAGATATGAGCCTGAAGCATCGGGTCCCAATTTCTCTACACTCATTTCGAGCTTTAAATGCTTAAATGACGAGGTGACCATGATAAACGTTCTTTTTATTTTTGGATGAAGAATAGAAGCGATAGTAATGATATGTTATGCCCCCCCATTATGTTATTCTAAACGTGCATGCCCAAAATCATTCTCATGTAGCTAACGTTAATTTTTTATTACAATTGTTTCATAAATGGCTGTATACTAGAGTCGGATGAAATCCCTATTTCTCCCCATAGAGATCCCCAAATGCCAAAGTGGTCGGTTTTAGACATAGTAGGAGCTATTTGGCTCCAAATGAAAAGATTGGCGTAGAGAGAAATGCTTCAATGCTTCGGGCTCCATTTTGACTATGGAGTTCACATCAGCTCTTTCCTTAGTTTTGCTTGTAAGCAGACTAGAGTCTAGAGATAACGTAATAGTACTTTCTGGTAAGCATCTATGAGGCCATGTCTATGAAACCAGAGAATATCGTGCTTTACCTGAAGTACAATCGGAATTCATCACTTTACACCACTTGATATTTGTTAATACAGTAATGACTGTCTATTTATAACTGTAAACTTGGTCGAATGACACTATACATTATCGATGCTGACTACTGTCACAATAATATATTCCAATTATCTAGCAGTCAATACTTCACATCTGCTGCTTACAGATGCAATTTGGCAAGAACACAAGTCGCTATTGTAAATGAACTTCAGGAAAATTGACTGTTTAACCCGGAGATCTACAGGTCTACATGTACATGTATACACACACACGTAGGCGGCTACGCACTATCCTTATGCAGTGGCTCCTGATTGCGCTCCTCAAAAAAATAAATTGAAGAGGTAGCCATGCATGCTCGACGAATTAAGGGAGCTCACCTATTGGACACCGGGGGTTTTCCACTGGCCTAGAAGATAGGGGGTCCGGAGACAGGAGTACCCACCAAGAGACAGGGCACCATGGGGGCAGGGCTCTCACAAGAGACGGGCGCCCACCAAGAGACAGGGGCGCCCACCAAGAGACAGGGCCGCCCACCAAGAGACAGGGGCGCCCACCAAAAGACAGAGGTGCCCACCAAGAGACAGGGCCGCCCACCAAGAGACAGAGGCGCCCACCAAGAGACAGGGGCACCCACCAAAAGACAGAGGCGCCCACCAAGAGACAGGACCGCCCACCAAGAGACAGGGGCGCCCACCAAAAGACAGAGGTGCCCACCAAGAGACAGGGCCGCCCACCAAGAGACAGGGGCGCCCACCAAAAGACAGAGGCGCCCACCAAGAGACAGGGCCGCCCACCAAGAGACAGGGGCGCCCACCAAAAGACAGAGGCGCCCACCAAGAGACAGGGCCGCCCACCAAGAGACAGGGGCGCCCACCAAAAGACAGGTGCCCACCAAGAGACAGGGCCGCCCACCAAGAGACAGGGGCGCCCACCAAAAGAAAGAGGCGCCCACCAAGAGACAGGACCGCCCACCAAAAGACAGGGGCGCCCACCAAAAGACAGAGGTGCCCACCAAGAGACAGGGCCGCCCACCAAGAGACAGGGGCGCCCACCAAAAGACAGAGGCGCCCACCATGAGACAGGGCCGCCCACCAAGAGACAGGGGCGCCCACCAAAAGACAGAGGCGCCCACCAAGAGACAGGGCCGCCCACCAAGAGACAGGGGCGCCCACCAAAAGACAGGTGCCCACCAAGAGACAGGGCCGCCCACCAAGAGACAGGGGCGCCCACCAAAATACAGAGGCGCCCACCAAGAGACAGGACCGCCCACCAAGAGACAGGGGCGCCCACCAAAAGACAGAGGTGCCCACCAAGAGACAGGGCCGCCCACCAAGAGACAGGGGCGCCCACCAAGAGACAGGGCCGCCCACCAAGAGACAGGGGCGCCCACCAAGAGACAGGGGCGCCCACCAAGAGACAGGGGCGCCCAGCAAGAGACAGGGGCGCCCACCAAGAGACAGGGGCGCCCACCAAGAGACAGGGGCGCCCACCAAAAGACAGAGGCGCCCACCAAGAGACAGGACCGCCCACCAAGAGACAGGGGCGCCCACCAAAAGACAGAGGTGCCCACCAAGAGACAGGGCCGCCCACCAAGAGACAGGGGCGCCCACCAAAAGACAGAGGCGCCCACCAAGAGACAGGACCGCCCACTAAGAGACAGGGGCGCCCACCAAAAGACAGAGGTGCCCACCAAGAGACAGGGCCGCCCACCAAGAGACAGGGGCGCCCACCAAGAGACAGGGCCGCCCACCAAGAGACAGGGGCGCCCACCAAGAGACAGGGGCGCCCACCAAGAGACAGGGGCGCCCAGCAAGAGACAGGGGCGCCCACCAAGAGACAGGGGCGCCCACCAAGAGACAGGGCACCATGGGGGCAGGGCTCTCACAAGAGACAGGGCCGCCCACCAAGAGATCGACAGGGCCGCCCACCAAGAGACAGGGCCGCCCACCAAGAGACAGGGGCGCCCAGCAAGAGACAGGGGCGCCCAGCAAGAGACAGGGGCGTCCAGCAAGAGACAGGGGCGCCCACCAAGAGACAGGAGCGCCCACCAAGACACCAAATATTGGCGCCCTAGAGGGTTGCGGTCCCGTCCGATTAAAATTCCTGCGTAAACCAGAACCTCCTATGAAAGGCAAATCAAAACAAATGACATTATGAAATCAAACAGCAAATCCTTTTGTTTGTCATTGAGAGCCTCCTTAGACTGCAGACTGCAGCAAAAGCCAGTAAAATCGGCAGTTCAAGATAGATTTTCAATTAAAAGTGCGATTGCAATTTACATTAATTCATATCTCAAGCAAAACAAAAGCAAAGTGTATTTTTTCATTAAATAGCATCAACTCAAAGTGATTAGAAACATTCTTGTTTTATTAGCTCAAAAAGATTAGCATAGTTGATATGACTATTTCAACAACAGAAAAAATAAGCATAACTACAATGTAGAAATAGCCTAGTAAGACTAGAAAGCAGATTTATTAACAAAATAATCTATTAACATCTCGACTAGCGTTCTTCTTGTGACAGAATTAACTGCAATGTGCTTATGAAATAAAACAGTTTACTCCTGGGTTAGAGACTTGGGTTACACTAGAAGTCAGGAAGTCAGGAAATAAAGTTTTCCTGACAATATAAAACAATACAATAAACTCTGATAAATAGGTCAACAACAGCTCCAGATCATCACTGGACTCATTTAGTGTCAACCCGATGAAAACGGTAATAAGAAAGATGTCACGCTAAAAGTCGCCAAAACGTCTTTTGAGAGCCACCTAAGGGCTGATATGAGGCGTTTTGATTGTCTGCGACTCTGAAGTGATTGTAGAATCACTGAGTTGCATTTTGGCATTTATAACAGCTCTATCTAGTCTACTTGAGCTAGTAGAAAGTTAAGCGCTGACATAACGACTCTTGGACGATTGTTTTCGTGACTTATGCAACTCACTTGTTGCGCTCGTGACTCAACAGTCGCCTCTCCGTCGCATTACAGTCGTTAAAAAGTCATAAAAAGTCCTAAGCAACTAGAGACTTTTGTCAACGGTAAAGTAGGTCAGGATGATATCTCAAGGTCAGCTAGAGCTCATTTCAATCAATTCGAGATAAAATCCTGACGAAGTGAAAGTTAGTATTAGCTAAAGAGCATGAGAACAGCCAAGAAGGTTGATTGATGAATACATCTTACAAGGGTTGAACAGAATCTATCAGACAAGCTCTCCAGTGCGGCGCAGCAGAGTAACCTGATCTTGAATCTGTCCGGCCAACACTCTCGATAGAAATATGGCAGTCAGTTGCACAACTGAGACAGCGATGGCCACGCCAGCCACCGGGATAACATTGTTCTCAATGTACTTTCTAGTAGCTTCAACGCAACCGACAGTCCAGATTCGAGCCTCCGGCTGCTCAGTGTTGCGCGGATTGGTCACGTGATAGCCGCACATAGTATTGATGACTCGATCGTCAATATCGTTCATCTTCTTGCAGCAGGAGAACGGCACGCCGCAGCGCTCCGGACTGGTGTTATTAGCGTTGCAGGCGAAGTATTTGTTATCGTTCCAGTCGCGATAGGAGGCGGCGCCGCAGCAGGCCAAATTTTTGTGATACCAATCGATAAAGTTCTGCGTGTCCTCGTATCGCTCCTCTCGGTACATTGTGATCATGTTGGCCTTGAGTACGGTCTCAACGTAGTCGATAGCTCGATCCTTCAGCACGAACACGGCTATCGCGGCGGCGCATTCGGCTAAGAAGATGACAAACAATGACAGGGCGAAGAACTTCAACAGGCAGGCATTGTCGCGCAGGGAGCCCAAACAGCCGGCAAAGGTTAGCAGGAAAACGAGGGCGCCGAAAGCGATGAACACCAGGGTGGCGTCGAATATAACGCTGAATATGTCCTGGGGGGTTGGAAGTTCGGGGGTGGGGGCAGCGCAAGCGTTTTATTGGCGAAACAGTGCGAGCCCTCTGGCATAGAGATCAATAGAATAGGACTGCGTTTGTGTAGTGGTACGAATATAACTATTGCCTCTATCCTCTACCGTCTATCGTCTATCTATCTATATTCAGCAACATTGAAAAGTCGCCACCCTTTGCCCCAGTGACCAGTGTCTTTCGACCAGCGTCCATCACCTGGCCAACCATTTTGATATTAAAAATGCTTGAAAAAAACAATTTGAAAACCTAGCGGAAGCTTCAAACCATCCAGTCTTCGCCCTCCGCTCTTCCCAATCCCTCCTCACCCAGCCCAACTCTGCGTCGCGTGGCGCAAGTTGCGTCACTCAAAAGTCAACACTGAGCTGGAATTTACTGCGCACTCTCAATTGGTGGCGAATTTTTTCTGTTGTTGCACGGGTATACGAGTTCACAACCCCTGAATCAGGAATTACCAGCGCTCTTCTCCGCCAAAAAAGAGACGCTGCCTAGTACTCGTACTTGAATTTTTCACTCAGCTGACCGGGCGGTTGTGACGTTGTCAGTTTAGTAGCCCCGCCAAGGGCCGTTTTGACATACGGTACCAATCTTTAATATTACTAGTTCCGTTGTCTCACGTTTGCTTAAAGTAGTGCCCTAAGAATTTTAATCAACTGCGTACATTTGTAAAGCCTGCGTACAGCGCGCGATCGATAATTTCTGTTCCTGTTTTTCTCAGCCGGCCAATAGAAAAGCCGCGCATTAATTATACTAAGTTCTCCTCGCGCGCCCACCCCCCAGCCCGCTCTTTATCAGATCTGTCTGGCCGTGCGCTCGGGGTTAACTGGTCCCGCCTGGCTTTGCGTCCCCGCCTGTAGACTCTTGCCGCCTTTACTTGTTTACTATCTATCTATCTATCTATCTATCTATCTATCTATCTATCTATCTGTCTATCTATCTATCTATCTATCTATCTATCTATCTGTCTATCTATCTATCTATCTATCTATCTATCGGTCTATCTATCTGTCTATCTATCTATCTGTCTATCTATCTATCTATCTATCTATCTATCTATCTATCTATCTATCTATCTATCTATCTATCTATCTGTCTATCTATCTATCTATCTATCTATCTATCTATCTCTCTTTCTGTCTAGTTCACAACTTTGGACCATATACCGGGTATTTCTCTTCTCTATTTATCTAACTTTTTACTCTTTCCATTTATAATTTCACATAAGCAGTTTTCACACTTTCAGATGCTACTTATTTTCAGGGCAGATGTGGCTCAAACAAATTCACCTTCACACCGCCGCTAGCCGAATCAAAGGCTTCCCTCTTCATGAACGCGGCGGCGACCCCGATGCCAAGGATTAGACTGCCAGCCAGCCAGAAGACAAAATTAAAGAAGAACAATGCATACTTTATGCACGGATTAACAAAATTTGTTCGACGACCGCCACTGACAATTGCACGGGGCATTGGTTGGCATTGCCGGCGCTGTCGCTTGGCGTTATTGTTGTTGCCGCCATGGCAACTAGGCTTGCCTGGCGGCGCTTGGTAACCACGACGGTTCGGCTGAAATGAAATGGGTTGATGCAGTGCGAGATTGGCTGGCCTGGCAGGTGATGCAATTGTGCTTTTGCTTTTTCAAAATTTTATAACATTGAATCCAGTCTTGATAAAAATACTAAAGATTTGCAAATTAAAAAGCTTAAAAACTAATGCTTTGAAATTCCACATCTATTAGGGTGAGCCAAAAGTTTCCGGAATTTTTTCGAATCGAAATTTTAGATAATTTTTGTCTATGGAAAAGCTTAAAAGCAGCTACCATCTACTATGCTGTTGGCCAGCCTTATCATCCCTCTTTAGCTTAGCATCGCTCAGCTTCCCAGACCCTGCCTACTTAAGCCATCAAACGCATCCAATGGAACTGCCAAGAACTGAATGGCGAGCAATTCTGCTCAACCACTTTCATGCGGGACGCAAAGCAGCAGAGGCATATCGCGAGTTGTTGCAGCTGATGGGCCCAAATGCACCCTCCAAGTCATCGGTGTACGAGTGGTTCTCTCGCTTTGCTGAGGAGAACTATGGGCTGAAGAACAAGCCGAGGTCAGGCCGACCCCCTGCTGCTGATGGTGATGCCATTCTCCAAGCTCTTGAGGACAATCCGGACTACAGCCTGCGCAAGCTGTCAGCTGCTACTGGGGTGTCCTGTGGCACGGTCCGGCGGAGCCTGCATGCTGCGGACAAGGTGCCAAAGAAGCCGACTCTGGTGCCCCATGAGCTGACACCTCAGCAGCTGAGAGCCAGGGTGCATGTGGCGACTTCGAATCTTTGCCAGGCCGGTTCGCCAAACTTTCTCAAGTCGATAATCGCTCAAGACGAGAAGTGGGTCTGCTATGAGAACCCAAGCACATCAGCCGTCTGGGTCAATGCTTCTGAAGAACCACCCAGCTGCCCAATGTGGAACCCCCACTGCGGCAAGGAGCTGCTCTCTTTCTGGTTCTGCTCGTCTGGCCCTGTTTTCTGGGAGGTCATCCTGCATGGCATGGCTGTAAACGCGGAGGTGATCTGCAGTGAACTGGAGCAGGTCACCCGTTTGCTGCGATCCGTGTGCCCAGGGCACCGCGACAAGGTGCTCCTCTTCGACAATGTGCGGCCTCACAAAGCAAGACTCACCCAGGCCAAGCTGGCAAGCCTGGGGTTCAGTGTTTTGCCCCACCCACCATACTTGCCAGACCTCTCGCCATGCGACTACCATGTGTTCAGGTCTCTCCAGAGCTTTTGCGATGGACAGCAATTTGCCAACAAGCAACATGTGGAGCAGGCAGTGCAAAAATGGATAGATTCAAATTCAAAGCCTGAGAGCTTCTGGAGGGAGGGGATTGAGGCATTGCCAGCAAGATGGGAGAGGGTCAGGGCCTTGAATGGCAACTACATCACATCGTTGTAAAGTATTTGTTCTTGACACTATTTGTTACAGTTTTCAATTGTTCAAATTCCAGAAACTTTTGGCTCACCCTAATATATTTAGCACAAGTTAATCTCCAGTGAAAGAGAAACAAATCACTAGGCCTATACTATCTATTTCACTATCTATTTTTTAAATCTTATTTTTATTAAAAAAAATAAATAAGAAATAAATATAAGAATCAAAAACGAAGTCTAAACAAATATAACATATAGTTTAAATATGACTTTTTGACTTATTATAGACCCCCTACGATAGTCTTTGCATGACAATTTTGGAACAAAAATCAAACCCTATAGTCTGGAAGATGGCCTCTATGCCAGAAAATTCCAGCATATTTTTGCCCTTGGTAACAATCTTGACATACACTTGGCATATAGAATTTTCAAGTTCAACATGAAGTGTTAACAGTTGGCATATAAAAAATACCCAAGTTTAGGCCTAATATAAATTGTGTAGTTAAATATTAACCAATGTCAATGAAAGCTCTTCATTAGTAATTTAGGAAAAAAGCAAAATTAAAATAAATGTGCTATGGGTGTTCCGATACGATACAAAATCCTACCGCTGAAACCAATGTTGTCGCAGGGCTTACTTCTGTCCTCCAACTATCTCACAGTTAAGCCACCAAAGTTGTGACAGGCCTTTCATCTCTCTAAAAATTATCCTACTAATTGCCACCAACTGTGACAGGTCTATTTTTTCTTACTGAAATTTCTACTACTGATACTAAATTTGCCTTAATGTTTCTAACTGTTTCTTAGAATCTCATATATTTCTAGGTAGCATTCTTGTAGTGTTCTGGCAGCATTCTTAGTATATGGTCTGGTAGTGTTCTAGTAGTGTTCTTAGTATATGGTCTGGTAGCGTTCTTAGTATATGGCCTGAGCGGTCTACTGGTATATGTACTTTTCTTTCTCCAGTCTGGGCATTACCGAGATTAGAAGGTCACAGCGATTACTCTTAATACTACTCTTTGCATGAATTCCAATTGCAACTTTCAACCTTCTCTGCAATACTCTTTAGAAATAAGCAATTATCTGAGAATGATTTATCGAACACATTTTGAGCTTATAGCTAGCAAACCAGTTACTTTTCCATTCCTTCGGCTTTCTCCTATTTATATCAGTCAATCGCGTATATATAAAACAAACTCTTACAACTTGAGAATATTTTGCGTATTATAACAAAAGAATATTAATTTTTGCGCTAGTTTAAAAACAATAATTCCTAGAAATAAGGTACTGCTACTACATAAAGTTTTAGTTTTTAGCAAAAAACAGCTATTTTAAAGTTTAGTAAAACTCCTTATATTGCTAAATATATATATATTCTCTAAAAAAATTGCTGTTAAAACAACTTTGTTGGGCTTAGCATAAAAATTGATTTTAATTAGAATTAATGTGGCTTAAACATTAGATTGTCTTTGGTACAAAGTCTCTGAATATTAGTCAGGTGGGTAGACTCAGTCAGTGGTCAGTCAGCCAGGATGAAATTAATCCCCAAAACAAATAACGCATTTTGCACGAAAAATAAATAATAATTGAGTGCGCAAAACTTCATTCATTTTTTTGGCCCTAAGCTACGCCTATAATAGAGCTTTAGTAAATTAATATTGGCGCTAGTGCTAGCATTGCTACATTTAAATCCAACAATAAGTCCAATACAACATTAGACTTGTACTGGCATCTACATGCATGTACATTAATGCACTGAGGACTACTAGGCACTCTTTAGTTTAGAATCGAAGGACGGGGAACCTCGTTTCTTAGAAAAATTTGCGAGGCAGGTTTTTAAAAAAATACTACAGTAGATAGCAAGTTTTCATTTTTTCAGCACCAAATTTGTTGTTGCTTACGATATAGAAGGCAGACTCAATGTTCATGTTTTGCTATGTTCTGTCTTATAGCTCTAATCGATATTCCTAAAGCTTTTAAGCAGTCAGCCAAGAATCGCAAAATTATCGCAAAAATCGCAAAAATCCAGTGTGCATTTCATGTACTGCTTCTCGTACATTTTAACAAATTCAACAAATACGCTCTTACAATTCTAAGCCTATGTGTGACGAATAAAGGCAGGAAGACGTGCAGTTTGTGTAGCGGTTAAATTTGATAATCTAGAGCCAGTAGCCGACTTCCCTTAGTGTAAATTGCAGATTCAGATTTGGTATGTTGAATTGAAGGTTAGGTTTTGATTGGTAGCTGCTTAATTTTAGTGCGACTAAAGCAATTGAATGCGACGGCTAAGGGGCCCGCGAGAAGTGGAGCGAAAACTCAGGAGAGCAGGGGGAGAGCGGCGGCTGGCTGCAAGCGTATATTTAATTGGTAAGGTAAACAGATAACAAACAACAGCGACCCTAATCCAAAACCCAGACAAACCCCCACGCGGCGCGCAATGTACATGTACAAATCAATCGATAAATATATCATGCAAGAATAACATACGTCAGTACATGTACATAGGTAGAACTACTTTACGATAAATAATAACGATATGAATGAAATACAAATAATAGAATAAATACATACGAGGCTACAAAAACAAAGCAATTAACAGTAAAAATAGCGCGATAATAATACGTACGAATATTGTTAAAATAAATGGAAGAATACAGTAGTAGCACGGTATGCATATGAAAAAAAAGAAATACGATACACGCGCTTCTACGAATCACACTGTCACAGATGAATTTTAACACATTAAAGTTTAAGACGTGAAATTATAACTATAATCAATATATTGTGACTGTCGCCTTTTTGACAGTCGCCTTTTTGATCTGTCATCAAGTTTTGTGGGGCAAAACTGTTGTTAAGTTCGCCACGAAGGGCCCACCTAAAACCGGAGAGGTCCCCGGTCGAGCGACAGCCGTTATTGTATTTGGCTTTTGCGCTTGTAGTGTCAAAAACTGCATGTCGAACTCGAGTTTAACTCGATCATCTCCTCTGAACTTATAAATAAGCAAGAGAAGCACAATATTATTAGCTAAACAAATCAGGGCGACACTGACTGTTAACTTTTTCGTATCGATTTTTCTCATTGGCACGATGAGAAATTCATTACAGTTTGCATTGGTTACTCGCCGCATTACATGTGAGTGAGATCAGTGTAATTTTGTTCTGAAAATCTGCCTGGAAAAAAGAATCAATGTACATAGATCAGATGATCAGATTGCCGGCTTATCTTTAAATTTCCAGTTAACTGTTCACATTAACATTTTATTTGTAGTGCGTTGAGCAACGATAAAATAGCTACAATTAATACGCTAAATAGACATTTGATCGGTCGGGGGCTGATCTTAATTTAGCATTGATCTTTAGCTGATTTCTACGTACATGACGTATTTGTGAACCAGTGATGTAAAAGTAAAATTTACTTGTGATTTTATTGCTAAAACGAATGTACTGAATTACATGTATAAATTGAATATATCTCAGCAACATTGAAAACAGCGCCCTAGAGCATTTAGAGCAGCGATTCACTTCGATCAGCAGCTCACTACAATGCAACAAAAACAGCAACAAAATTTATACATGGTCAGTCAGTCAGCAGACAACGTCACAGGGCGCGTTTCAAGGCCTGGGCGCGAACGTACATGTAGAGACAGTGTCCAGGGACGCCGGCATCATCAGTAGCAGGCAATAGACGAAACGCCGAGTGCGCGTCTGCATGTCCCTGCCGGTAGTAGGATGCCTGCTGCGCAGCGTCAGCAGCAGCACCTCCTTCACTGGCTGCGGGCAGTATGTAGGTGTACGACTCGACTCAAATGAAATGGCCTACCAGCTGGAGTCGCCGACGGCGCAAAAGTTTGCTGGGACGGGACACGCCGATGCGGCGATAGAGTGCCGAATGTACGGCTCGCGACTTCCAACTCTACTATCGGACTGGCAAAGAAATTTGTAAATATCAATAGCTGTGTATTCTGTGAATTAGAATGTGAATCACTGATTGCATTGGGACTGATTTTCACCAATTATTCTGATTCATTCATTTTAATGGACTCTGGAAACCTCGCGGATCCAGAAAACTATGGATACTCTAAGTACGCTCGTACGACAACGTTGAATAGCTACGTGTGGGGCATTGAGCAGAGAACCGTGTGGTGCTTAATTTCATCCAGTATAGCACTGAGCGCTGCTGTGATTGGATCGAAGTGTACGATCGCACTCACTGGCTTATGAGAAGCTCGACGACAATAAACGAAAGTACAGACTTTCAGACATGAGGACAAGCATATAGTTATATTGGCAAAAAGACATGATTGAATATGATTACCTATCGATCGGTACTGTCTGTAAAAAATCATTAGTGCAAACACAGTTAAACGGCTAGAAAAGTACGATTATAACAGACAGCGAGATTTAATCGAGAAATCGGAGAAACATTCTGCCAAAATATATAGCAATCAGGGACTACTTAAACTAGGGACGGGAAAGTGGCCAAATCATGCAGAAAATAGTTGGAGGCTGGTTTTTTCTAGCGCTCCTTAGAATTTATTATTGAACGCAGAAAGCTGCTTTTTTCGCCCTACAGAATTTATCCCTGTACGAGATGCACAACTTAGTTTTTGTTGCTCTTTATTTTGAGAGGAGTGGTGAGCTTTTTTGTACGAGACATGATTTTGTCGTACAGGACCCCCCTTTTTTTAGGGAATTTAACACAGTAAACGCTTTATTGAAATGTCTATGGTTTCTGCACAAGCATCATCGCTATTCAGTTAAGCTTTAGCCGCTTCTGCTGCGTCGTCTAAAAAATAGCCTTGAATAACTGAATAAAAAATGAAACTTTCGTTGTCATTACTCTGAAAGTTGCTCTGCAATTACTCTGAAACCGAGCCACGCGAATTCGGGGAGGGGGGCAATGGAAAAGAGCAAAGGGAAAGCAGAAGACGATTTTTTTTCACAGAAGTCGCAGTCGGTGACTGTACGTACGTATTGCTAGGTATATTTTGTGGACATATAGCCATTCAAAATTTCAAAAATTGTATTATAAACGTCTACATGGGGTCGCGTGTCAGTCAGTTTCGACTCATGGCACATTCAACAGTGGACAGCCGACGTAACAGAGAATTGTTTGGCTTGCAAATAAACAGGATTTGCAGAATATTATGCGATCACATGTGTCAGGTGAAGCCTCTTTGGTCTTTTAGCGCTGGACAAGGTCTTCAAAAAAGCAATTCGACAGTCGGCATGAGACAGCAGTTGCTGGAAAGTCGTGACCAGGAAAGAAGTATTCGGAAATAGTCAGAAAAAGTTATGAACACGGGAGGCACAGCTTGGAGACTGCAGTGTAAAGCTGGCGGAGCATAGGCGAGAGAATTGAAGCAGCCACTCAGGCCGGTATGCCAGCCTTCCCTGGAAACCATCTCCAGGAAATCGGAGGAATCAGAACTCCCCGCGCCTGCTTCTTGCGGTCAATTTTCCTTTACTGTGAGCTTGCTCGTAGTCGCCGGTTCATGTGAAGTCTCTCGATTTCACGCATCGTGCAGGACTCTCGCCGTCTGGCTGAACCCTTCGATAAATCGGTGGTAGCAGCATGCCGAGGAACGGCTTCACCTCTTCGACCGACTTTGGACTAGGGATGCTGCGAATGACCTCAAACTTGCTGGGGTCCGGTGCAATACCCTCTGCTCGCTGATCAGGTGTCCCAGGTACAGCACCCGGCGATGGCCGAACACGCTCTTCGCTTTGTGCAGTTTGAGACCCGCATCTCGCAGCCGTTAAAAAAACGCGCTCAGGTCTCAATAGATGCTCGTCAAAGGTCCTGCTGAGGACGATGATGTCGTTGTGTAAGTCAGCACGGAGTCCCAGGACAGACCGGAAATCACCAACTCCATCAGCCGCTGGAACGTCGCTGGGGCATTGCAAATTCCAAAGCCCGTCTTGCGGAACTGCGTCAGGCTGCGGGTCGAATAAGGCAGTTTTAAACCGGTCCTCTTTCGCCACCTCAACCTGGTGGTAGCCCTGTCGTCAGTCGATGGTGGAGAACCAGGAGCACCCGACCAGAGCATTCATGCTTGCTGCATGTGCAGCAGCGGGTACGCGTCCTTGACCGTGCAGGCATTCAGCTGCCGCCAGTCCGTGCATTTTGCCGTTCTTGTGAAACACCAGCAGGTTGTTCACCCATGGCGACGACGACGGCTCGATGATGCCGCTGTCCAGCATCTGTACGATCTTTTTATCCACCTGGTCTCGCACAGACAGAGGCAGCCGGCGCTGCATGGACGACGGCTCCCAGCTGGCTTGCCGAGTGGTTCCGACTGCCGTGATAGCGAGGGTGGCCCGCACTGTCGAGGTGCCAGCACGCAGTCGCATGATCGTTCCGGTGAGAGTGGACTCCTCCTCTGAGCAAGGGCTTTTCGAGCCGAACTCTGACTTCGCTGACAAGACGGGGCTGCTGTTGAACAGGGTGCTCGCGGTGTCGCGGTGTTGTACTGACTGGAGAGCTCTCAACGCGTGCACTATCAAGGACGCCTACCCGCTGCCTCCGCTGTCCGTCGCCCTGGACGCGCTGACGGGGAGTAGCTGGTTCAGCACTCTCGACCTTCGACAGGGCTTTCTTCAGGTGGAGATCAGGGAGCAGGACCGCGAGAAGACTGTCTTCTACAGCACCCAGGGCCTGATGAAGTACAAGAAGCTGGGGTTCGGACGCACCGGAAACCTTCCAGCGTCTCATGGACCTAACCATGTGCGGCATGAATTGGACGGAGGTGCTCACCTACATGGACGACCTGATCCTGTTCAGCTCGACGTTCGACAGCCATGTCCAGACGCTCGAGAAAGTCCTGGAAAGGCTCCAGTCAGCCGGTCTGAAGCTCAACAAGCGCAAGAGCTGCTTCTGCTACCAGGAGGTCGAGTACCTGGGTCACGTGATTTTAGCAGAAGGCATCCGTCTGACTCAGGAAAAGATCAGCGCGATAAAGGCCATCTCGACACCAACCTGCGCAGAGGACATCCGACGGCTGGTCGGCATGCTGGGGTTCTATCGCCGGTTCGTCCCGCACTTCGCCAGAATCGCCAGCCCGCTGCACCAGGCCACTCAAAAGGGACGGCGGTTCTCCTGGACGGAGGAGTGCGAGCGAGGCCTGCAGAAGCTGAAAGCAGCGCTGACTTCCCCACCGGTGCTGCGGCTGCCTGATTTCTCCAAAGAGTTCCAGCTGACCTGCGACAGCAGCGGCGTGGCCATCGCCGGTGTCCTCAGTCAGCTCCACGAAGGTGTCGAGTGCCCGGTCGCCTACGCCTCGAGAGTGCTTAACAAGGCCGAGCGCAACTATTCAACGACTCACAGGGAGCTGCTGGCGATCGTGTGGGCGATGATCGCCTGCGATGATCGGCGCTGGTCGCCTGCCTGGACCACCAGCGTCATCCTTGACGCACAGCAGGCCGATGCGGTGCTGGCCGCCATTCGGAAGCTCTTGACAGGTCAGACACCGCGGCAAGGCAGGCCAGCGGTCGAGGCAGCAGCAATCGTGGCGGCCGAACGGCTGGAGATCGACGACGGCGGCATCATCAGGCGCGGCGGCGAGCCAGTCATTCCGTTGCAGCTCCGTCAGGAGCTGCTAAGGCTGGCGCACGATGACCCAGCGAGCGGACACCTCGGGCCCGAGCGAATTCTGGAAAGGATCGACGGCAAGGGCTGGTTCTCACTCAATTTCATCTATACGCCTTCCTTCGCCACGGCCTTAGGCCACGCCTCTGCCACTGTCAGCCACGCGACTCTACTACTTAACTATCGAACTTGTTGTTGCGTAGCCGCCAGTGCACCGTTACGAATCCATCCTGTACCTTTGTTGACAATAAATCAAGTCTGCAGCCATTGATTGCATTAACATTAACTATAACTGATATTACGGCCAAGTGCTACCGCTACAAATTTGCCTCTGCCGCATTCATTTGCCTTCGCTTATTCTCGAGGCCGCCACACTAGTATTCGTCACACAATCGTATCTTAGCTATGAAAAGCTAGATAAAAAAGTACCTCATGGACGAATAAACTTAACATTATCGGCTACTCGTAAAGTACTAGGAATAATTGCTTCAATTTAGCTATTTCAACGATCGTTTCATTTTAACAAAGTTCCTCTTAGTCGGCACAGACAAGAAATAATTAAGAGATTTCATGTCAACTAGCAGTTTTATGGAAAATGAATTTAAATAAGTGGTTGAGAATCGGTTAGCTGAAGTACATTTCGAACTATAATCTAGCTAGCTATACATAAAATAACTATAGAGATCCCTGAGAGATCACAGATGGATATGAATCTATCTAAATGTATAATAACAGCAGTATGTGGCAAACACTTTCTTCTTTTTTGACAGACTTTTTGGCAGGCAAAATGTTCCGAGAAGGAAATTATCGATTTTAAAGAGCCCTCCATACAATAGTTTCAACTAGTATCGTAAAGACAGCTTTCCTGCTTTTATGTCAAAAATTTATTTAAGCGTTAATATTTACATGAATAACTGCATTATAAAAAAATCTGACTCCTTCATTGGAAATGAAATGTTGAAAGATTGGTTAAATTACGCGTGAATTTTGTCACGGTACACTCCATCTTCAACGTCACGGATCAGCGTATTTATTCGAGTACGAAATAAAAAGAGCAGCACGGGACTGCGTGCAGTGTGATGAGTGAGGCATGGCTCAAAAAAAGATAATTACGCAAGTGTTCACGCGTGTACAATGTCTACATGTAGCTCAGGAACTATAGGATATACCATGCAGGCTTACAACTGCTTAGTTCATGTTGGGAACACTGCAACGCCACCACTCTGAAATCGAATTATGACTTACTTTAATTAAAATCTTTAATAAAGCCATTAGTTAAGCTATTAATAAAGCCATTAGCCATTAAAATATATGGACGTCAGACATCAGTCAAATTGTAACAGAAAACGAATTACTTTGTCAGTATCGTGGTCAAATAAAGTATGAGTCGCAAATTTTTTGCTTTTGACTGCATGTTCATGATACTGGAGACGGGAAGAGAAGCAATTTGCCGGCAGAATTTTAGCCGCTCCTGTCTTTTCAATGTATTCTAAGTCATTGTATTCACACATTTTTTGTCAGGCCTGTCTATAGTATGAAACTCAAGGACGACTAAAGTAAAGTATATATATCTACTTAAGTAGTCCTTGATGACACTATTAAACACTTTTGCGAGCTAAAATAGCCCTAGAGCATCTTTGACATTGCAAAACACAGTGAAACTTAATCTTCAGTAAATCTTGCAGAATTCGTGAGTGCAGCGTCCGTCTACTTTATTTAGCATCTCTGGTTATAGATTAAACGTAAACCACGAACACCTTTGCCGTCGTGTACTATATTCATCATTTGTTGCGTATGGCGCCCCACTTCATTCGCTGGCCACGGCCGACTCCACCTCACGCATCAGCCGAAGACAGACGTCCTCGCGCCAAGGCAGGGCAGCGCACTGCACCGCGACGGGCAGACCGAGCGAACCTTCCCAGGCTGGTCCATCCGACGATAGTTGCAATGCGTCCAAATCTGACTGCGTCACCCGGGTCACGGGCAGCACACCAGCTGGCAGACTGAACAGATTAAACAGCACATTGTAGGCCAGGCACGGCAGCATCACCGTCTGATCATCAACTGGCGGCGCCGGGGTCGCGTTGCCCGGACAGAGCACCGCGTCAAAGCCGCATCGCTGCCAGTCGGCCAGAAACTCGGTTCGCCGGTCGAGAACTCGTTGTGACAGAGCCCAAAGATCGTAAACCGAGCCAACTCCGGCGAGGCAATCAACCGCCAGAGCGACTTCCGGGTCGCCTAGCAACCGGATTAATCGAGAGAGGCCACGACGAAGCGACGCTGGGACGAGCAAAACGCTGGCAAATTTTGCTACTGACGCAGATTTAACGTCGTGACGTATCTGGTCCGCCATGTAGCGGCCAGCGTCGGACCAAATGCAGCGGGCGTACGTCTCAACGATGGGAAATCCCTCGGCTGAAAAGCTGGGCGGCAGCGTCCAGGGGACCAGGCGGTGGCCTCGTGCGGCCAAGCGGTCTCTGTTGAAATTTTAATAATCGAATATAATGATAACGAGGTTTCTAGGATATTGGGTTGAAGTTGTTCTACTTGCGATGCATGTATTTAAAGAGCTCAATAGTCTAAAAGCCAGTTATCAAAGTATGTCAACTTAAGCACTGGAATGGAGCTCATAAGTCCCAGTCTCTAAACTTCATAAACTGACTAGTTTGTGTTTAAAAACTAACTGACCTGGCCAGAAGCACCGCCCGCTCCATGCACGGCGCTGCCCGCAGCTGCCCATTGGACACCATGTAGCCGATGGTCATCTTGGCTTCTACAGCCGTCGCCGCCTCCAGCTCCAGCGCCATGGGTGGCACTGTTGGATCGGTGAGTTCTGCCGGGAGCGGCATCGGCGGCTCCAGTAGGCACTCCAGCAGCAGAGCCAGCGAATCAACATCCGGAGCCATGGGTCCCCAGGCCGGTTCCACCAGACGCTGTGGCCCGGTGCCGCGCATGCCCAGTCGGCTCAGGCGGCCGCCGGTGACCTTCAGGCTAGCGACGCCGCACCAGGCGGCCGGAGTGCGCACGCTGCCCCCAATGTCCGTGCCCAGGCCCAGCGGCGAGCCGCCGGCCGCGATTAGGGCGCCCTCGCCGGAGCTGCTACCGCCTGGACAGCGGCTCCGGTTGGCTGGATTCAGCACCGTGCCATCAATTGGGTTGCTGCTGAGCACCTGTATGAAGTTTGATGCGATATTTAGGCCGATGGTAGTAATTCTAACGCGTCAAAGCTATAAAAAAAGACCATTATTCCTCATCCTAGGGCTTCCAATATTAATATATTGCTGGAATGCGATTTTTTAATGGAAGTTAATTTAAAACTTTTGTTAAAGCATTTGAAAAAAAAATTAATTAAAGCAAGAAATTGCAGAAGTAGTGTGTACTTTAAGCGGACTTTAGTGTGGAATGCACCGGAAATCGGATGGGGCTCTACCGCGGACAGTCTTGGCATGAGGAAGCTTTCCAGACAAATTATTTTCGACCGAGATTACATCCGGTACCCTGCTCAGACCGCGAGACAGCCAAATGTCAAATACTGTCAAATGTCAAATACTGTCAAATGTCAAATACAGTCAAATGTCAACTACTGTCAAATGTCAAATACAGTCAAATGTCAAATACAGTCAAATGTCAAATACAGTCAAATGTCAAATACAGTCAAATGTCAAATACAGTCAAATGTCAAATACAGTCCAATGTCAAATACTGTCAAATGTCCAATACAGTCAAATGTCAACTACAGTCAAATGTCAACTACAGTCAAATGTCAAATACAGTCTACACCGTAAAATCCCACGCTCTACCCCAGTTTGCGACTCACCGACAGCATCGTCTGCGGCACGACAGTCCGCACGAACGGCACCCCGCCAAGCGCTTTGATCTGCCGCATTGGCAGGCAGTCTGCCTCGGCCGGTTGGCCGACAAACACCGAGCAGCCAACGCAGGCGTCCCTGCCGGCCATGACGAAATTCTCCTTGACGCTCACCGGCAGACCTTTCAACGGGCCGGCCAGGTTCACCTCGGACAGGTCCGGATGCAGGAACTCGGCCACGCAGTTCAGGCTCTGGTCCGCTCGATAGGCGCGGCGCTGATAAGCTAGCAGGACTCGGTCCTGACCGAGCCGACCGTCGCGCAGTGCGGCGACGAGCTGGCGAGCTGTAAGGGCCGCTATCTCGGCCTCTTCAGCATCGGACATTGTCTGGCTTGCCAGGTAGGCGCCAAACTCGGCCTTGGCTCGACGACGTTCGGCGCGTTTCGCATTCAGAGCGGCGCGTAAGCGACGTCGTCGGCGACAGTCGTTTAGAAGTCGACGCCCGAGCAGAGCGATGAGAAGGCCGCCGCCTGCAGTTGCAGCGATTGCTACCGCGGCAGCGACCTTCGAGTTGATGGACAACGACGGCAGGTTTTGGTGAATGCGGCGAGCAAAGGGCAGCGAGGTGAGCACGGCGGCTGCGGAGACGGCGAGATAGCGCGGCTGCTGGTGCTGATCGATTTCTGCACACGCCGATGCAAGGATGCGATAGTTATTGTTGCTCACTCATTCACTCACTCACTCACTCACTCACTCACTCACTTACTCACTCATTCACTCACTCACTCACTCACTCACTCACTCACTCACTCACTCACTCACTCACTCACTCACTCACTCACTCACTCACTCACTCACTCACTCACTCACTCACTCACTCACTCACTCACTCACTCACTCACTCACTCACTCACTCACTCACTCACTCACTCACTCACTCACTCACTCACTCACTCACTCACTCACTCACTCACTCACTCACTCACTCACTCACTCACTTACAAAGTCATAAAAGCAACATATGAATTGACTCAGTTAATGCTAATATGAATATCTTTTTACTCACCGGGCATTTCGCGTTTTGGCTTCAAAATTATTGTTGTGCTCAAACGGCTGATGCGAAATGGATTGTTAAGCTCTCCGAGGGTTTTCAACAATGGCAGCGCGTATTTATGTTGCAGAGCAAGACTGTTTTGCACTTGGCCATGCGGCTTTATAAATAGAGACTGTACATTTGAGCCCCATAAATAAGCAGTGTATAGCAGTTGAAATGACACAAAATGTGGCTAAATTCACGATAAGAAACACACCTGGACACTCCCCCGTACCATGCGCATGGACAGCTGAATTGGAAGAAAGCATTCTTATTTCTTAGAAATGAGTTCGGAGAGCAAACGCATAGCGATGAATGGGGTTTTACCATAGACCAATTTAGTTGAGGAAAATCTACGTTTGAAGTATTCGATTGGACAAAGAAACTCTATAATTACCATCTGGAGTGGAAAGAGAAAATGCTAAAATTTAATTCTCTACGAGAACACGTGAGGCCAGCATTTTTTGCGTGTCATTTCATTCGTATCAACGTTTCTTGTTGAAAAATTTCTTATAAATGTACCCAAAATTGTTTTGTTAGTTTTGAATCCAGGTTTTCTACTCAAAACTAGTTTCCAGTCCAGGTACTAGTTATAGAACTCCCCTTTGTTTAAAGTGACTTCCCGTTTTCGCAGCCACTATAAAGTCACTTTCCAGAAGTGGTTATTGCCATAGATTTATATTTTTCGGAATTTAAGAAACCTTACCAGACTCCATGCCATTTCTAAGAAATTAAGTGTAGGGACTTCTACTTCAGCTGTCCATGACCATGACATGAACTTACTATTAAGGCCTCAGTGACCTAGCAAGTTATAACGTGCAATTATTATCAAATTCAACTGCTAGTTTACCACAGGTTGGTTGCACTCGAAAATTCTGTGAAGTAGCAAGGTACAAAACATATCAACCAACTAGTGAGAACACTTATGCGACACGTAGTCTAATTAAAGAGCTAATTCCCTTTCGAAGACCTAGTTTTACTTCGAAGCGCATTAGCGAAATTGAAAATTATCAGTTCTTACGTGGAACAAAAAAGCCGGTTTTGAAAAAAAGTTGAAATTTCATAGTAAAGCGCCTGCATTTGACTGCAGTTTAGAGGCTGGAATGAAAGCTCACCCTTTTTATTGCTTTCACTGTGCATCTCGAGGAACAGTGCCGTATTGTAGGTCACTGACCCATTTGTGTCGTATTGGTACCGGTATATCACTGACTCACCTGTGTCTGTTTGGCAGGTCACTGACTCACCTGTGTCTGCTTGGCAGGTCACTGACTCACCTGTGTCTGTTTGGCAGGTCACTGACTCACCTGTGTCTGCTTGGCAGGTCACTGACTCACCTGTGTCTGCTTGGCAGGTCACTGACTCACCTGTGTCTGCTTGGCAGGTCACTGACTCACCTGTGTCTGTTTGGCAGGTCACTGACTCACCTGTGTCTGTTTGGCAGGTCACTGAGTCATTTGTGTCTGTTTGGCAGGTCACTGACTCATCTGTGTCTGTTTGGCAGGTCACTGACTCATCTGTGTCTGCTTGGCAGGTCACTGACTCATCTGTGTCTGCTTGGCAGGTCACTGACTCACCTGTGTCCGTTTGGCAGGTCACTGACTCATCTGTGTCTGTTTGGCAGGTCACTGACTCATCTGTGTCTGTTTGGCAGGTCACTGACTCATCTGTGTCTTTTCCTAGGCCACTGACCCATTTGATCAGATTGAATTCAGATATTTTTTCTTTGAATATATGTTTCGATTTTTCAGCTCGGCTCAAAGCTTCATTATTTTATCCTTCGCTCTGGTGAGCAGCCAAACGACCACTTTGAAAGTGTAGCCATGGTAAAAGAAGCTGGCATATTGAATTACTTTCTACTGTACCTTCGCTACGTCGATATCTTCATCATTCTTCTAATCTGTAATCCGAGTGAGGTTCGCAAGCTGCTTAGCTTGAGCTTCAGATCCGGGATCTGCCCCGGATAGCAATCGCCGCCGCCCCCAACGAGCCCAAGACCCCGAGCGAGGCCCTCGGTGTCGGGTCTCAAAGCGGTTGGCTCGTTTGAATTGAAACCGCATGTATCCATCGAAAAGAGATTCCTAAATACTATCAAGCTACATATACAGGTTGAGCCCAGTCATCTCTGGTTTCCGATGGGGTTAAATGATCTGCATTTTTAGCTGAAATAAGATTAATTTGCTTCTTGGGCTAATTTTCCAGCCTGCCGATGCTACGACCAGTGCAAATTTCAGTGTCTTTGACTGTGCAAGACTGCTCATGGTGGCATGAGCAGCAAGGATTGAAAAAGAATACTATTGTCAGTTCAGAAAACCTTTTTGGTTGGTCACTGACCCATCTGTGTCTATTTCTAGGTCACTGACCCATCAGTGCCATCAGTGTATTTTCCTAGGTCATTGACCCATCAGTGTCTTCCTAGGTCACTGATCCATCAGTGTCTTTGCCTAGATCACTGACCCATCTATGTCTATTTCTAGGTCACTGCCCCATCTGTGTCTATTTCTAGGTCACTTCCCCATCTGTGTCTATCTCTAGGTCACTGCCCCATCTGTGTCTATTTCTAGGTCACTTCCCCATCTGTGTCTATCTCTAGGTCACTGCCCCATCTGTGTCTATTTCTAGGTCACTGACAGAGGAGAGGAGAGCAGGGAGGAGAGAGGAGATGAGGTGGAGAAAGAAGAGGAGAGGAGAAGAGAGAATAGAAGAGAAGTGAGGAGAGAAGAGTAAGAAGAGGGGAGAGGAGAGGAGAGGATAGAAGAGGAGAAAAACAAGACGAGAGGAGAGATTCGACAAGGGAGCTGAGAAGACACAAACATCGAACGGGCCGGATTGCTATTGTGAAGTTTCAAAGGACCCGAGGACCGGAGTTTACCGCGTCCGTCACGTCACAGTCGATGCGAGCTTGCGCGGAATCGAACCCATGGTCGTTAGCGCGGGAGTTAGACGCTGAGCTACTCTGCTAAAATTTGCATTGTACATTTTCAGAAATTGGATGATAAAAATTTTCGTCCCCAGACTAGCAATCCAGATAGTATATATTATCCTTGGTTGATCTCATCAGCAAAGTTATTGCTATGTCTTTAGAAGATCGAGCACGCATTTTGAGGGAGCTATTTATATAAATCCCAAAGGGCCGAAAGCTTTATAAAAGGGTTATAAAAGGTTTATTATAACGGATTGATAAAAATAGTTCCCCAAAACACATGTTCTATCTCATGTACTGTAAAACCTAGACAACGATTTTCCAGAGAGATATTGAGTATAGTCGATAAAATCCCTTAAATGGATATGTCTAGGAAAACGTCACATTTAAAAGGATTCGTCCTTGCTGAATTTTATCTGCAGTGAAAGTCCTTACGAAAAAAACCCCGAGAAAACAACTTCTCGCAAGAAAATTTTAAATCAATCTGGAACAGAACGCGTACCTGCTTTGCAATTCTTACAGAAAATATTAGCAAAAAAAGCGTTCTTTCACTTTGATTGTCTTGGTCGACAGCCCCCCCCCCGGACAAATGACGAAGTCCCGAATCTGATATAGGCGGGAGAATCGGAAGCATGCATGGACCATGAGAACGTAGAAAATATCAATCCATTTTTACAAAACTTCGGGCAACACAAGACTGACTCATCGTATCTCCCTCCCTCTCTCTCGCTTCTTTGCTTTGTCTCCACGGTGCAGAAATGTGAGGTTTCCAATCGTCTTTCGATCCGTTTTTTCTCTTCCTTTTCTGCTCCCGAGCAGCCAATCAGGGCCCGAGAAGTGCAGCATCCAAGCCACTCCACTGTGGCATAAATTCCACACTTTCTGTCCGAGAAGACTTTGAACACTTTGCGATAGCTGCTTTGTTTGCTCAATTTTTTGGACAGCCATCGATTCATAAAATAAAGTGAGTCAATTTTTGGTTCTTTGGTACCTTGATTACTTTTTTCTTACCATGTCCTTGAAGACGTCAGACTCCTTTCGCGTACTAATTATAAATTATTCATCTTTTTCTACTTAAAACGTGTTAGTAAATGGACTTTTGACAGCGAGACCTAAGAGACACTAGGAGATTTTCCCGTGTATTTACCAGAGTTACTAGTAAACACAGTACGCTCGTACTTAATAGATCATTGTCAAAGTGTAATTGTGTTTTATAAAATTAAATCGTAGAAGTCATTGTTGGTGTGTAGCTAGCCCTTCAACTGCAATTGTGCATTAGCTCGTATTGTCAAATCGATTTCCCGGGCTAAAAGGTTTTCCATTATTGACTAATGAGACTGCAGAAAATATCTTTGCAGAAAATAGGATTTCATCAATAATTAAGCCAGGGATAAGTAGAATTTCGGCAGCGGCCATGTCTGATTGCTCAAGACAAAAGAGTCAGAAAAAAAACTGCTACCAACTTCAAAAGAACCGGTACGAATTGATTAATTTTTTAGTCAGATTAATCTGACTTTCATGTCAGGCAGAGAAATCCGTTCGAATGAAACTCAAGTTTTATAGGCATTATACTCTAAGGCTATCATTTTAGCGAAATAGCTGGTACAGACAGACTGCATCGCTATATTGAAGCATCATCTTAGAGTAACGCTGAGATTTGCATCTGATTTCGTGTACATGCCTGACGATTAATTAGGAAGTCAGTGTAAGCGTGTGTATGTGCTCAAGAGTCTGAACTGCCTCAGCGTTGTAGTTGGGAAGATATCGCCAAAGGCGTTTGCGCCAGGGTTTGATTCAGAGCTTATCACGGATGTTTTAGAGGCGTTCGATTGTTTCCTTTTTAAGTGAATTATTTATGCATGTAAATAATTTACTTTCGAATCTCCCGTGTTGCCCAACTATCTATATAAACTGCTGCCCTTCCAGACTCCGAGAACCAGCATGCTCAGAAACAGCAGCTTGGACGGCCCGCCTCCAGATTCAGAAGCCAACATCAGCTGCATCAGCTACAAATCCCAGGTTGGAACCCCCGAGGTTTTCAACATATCGTTGCAGATATTTATCTTCGCATTCGGCCTGATTGGCAACGCTGGCCTCCTGTGCGTGGTTGCCACCCGGCGAAGTTTGCGCACGACGCCAAACCTTTTCATCACCAATTTGGCCATCGCTGACTGCGTCTACCTGCTGCTATTTATTCCCTGCAATATAATTAGCACCTTCGGCATTGAACTGCCGCTGTTCTTCTGCAAGGTGCTGTACTTCTGCAGATTTCTCACTTTAGGCGTGTCCGTGTTCACCCTGCTAGCTATGGCAATTGACAGGTAAGGAAATGAAATCTGGTGTCAGGCAACTACTCAATACTAGGGACTACTATGAACCCAAGAAGCCTTTGTTATGAATAGAGACCCATTGTCTTCTTGGAAGCCTCTGATTCCACTAAGGATATCCATGGAGTCGTACAATAGTATACTCTCTTTGGAGGCGTCGCCAAAGACGTGTACCTTGAGTAATTTGATAATGTCCTGAGAAAGTATAAACTTATAAGTCAAGTCCGACTCTATAGCTGCTACTTATGAAATAGTTTTTTTGCAAAAATTAATTCATTGCTGTGACATGCATATGCGCGTAGCGGAGGAGTAAATGTTTGGCTAAATCGCCAATGAACATTTCATCTCCCACTCTAGCTACGCTATAGTAATTTAATTATTGAAAGATCCACTATGTCCAATAAGCGTGCTGTATGGCATTAAGATAATTAGAGGTAATTAGACTTAATTAGGCTATTAGTTCCAGGAGCTTTGATCGACTTGCCGTCAATTGGTGCCTCGGGTGTGTGATTCGCGACGGAACTTGGTCAGGAAAGTCAGCAGAGAGGACCTGCATCGAACTCCATCCCGAAACCATTTCCTGTATTCAAGAGGACGACTTAAAAATCTTTGTATTTTAATTGCATTAGCTGAAAAACTGCAGTCGTCAGTTTGCAAGCACTCTTAGCCGGGAAAAATCGAGTCAGGCCCTCAAGTTTCTTGTTCAAACAGGACAAAACTACATCCTTTTCAAAAGGCTTTTCTCACGCGCATCTACTCCCACCTCAAGCACCTCTTCTATTTCATTTCCTTTCTCCTATATCTGGCTAATTCCCTTCTTACTTAGGGAAAACTTAAGTGCCAATAAGAACGACTGTCCGTCAATCTTCGAATTACATTTTGTAGAACCAGGAAATGAATGCTATCTGAAAGGAGTACATTTAGAAATTCTGAAATGTAATCCACTTTGTTTGTGCGCCTCGTCTATTCCGCCAGTGTTAAATGAGCGGTGATAACCAGTACGAGTAGCGTAACTCTGCTACCATAGACAAACCAACGAGATGGATAGACATGGATAGCGGAGATAACCCAATATCTCCACCGGAGTGCCGTGGATTAAATTGAACTATGGAGTTTTTATTTCATGGTTTCATAAGACCATTAGGCTTTGTTACAGTCAACGCTGTCTATGGTAAGAGAACGGCCTGTTCTCCACTTCAGTTCTTAGCCATATCAATTGATTTCGGGAACTGTCTATGGCAAAGTCTACCGTAGCCCATATATTAAAAATCCATGTAGCTGTTAACGTAAGCATGTGCATTTTTAAAGTGCAGCCGCTTTCCTTTCCCTGTGATATTCTTCAATAGCTTTTTTGCGATATTCACTGATATGATTTGAATCTTCTGACTGCTGTGATGGTAAAATTTCAGCATATCTTTGGGTGGAAAGGCTCTGATTTCAAGTGGCAGACTGGGCATTCTCTTACTAAATATTCGCAGCAGGGCTCTGGACTCTGCGTATATGCAGGCACGCACTCATATACACGCTCACACAGGGTGCAACAGCGGCTCTTTTGACTTTCTAATCGTCATGTTCACTCTCTGTGCCTTGGGGGCTAGCCTTCGTGGCTGTGCCGTTTAGCTGCCTAGTCAGCTGCCTTTTACCCCTAAGCTGCTTAAAACTCATTATCTTATCTTGAATTTGAAATCACGGACGGGATTCACACCATCGAGACGCTATGTTACACACTGACATTCAAGGTGCTTCAAAATTAATTCATAATTACTATAATATTTCAGATCCCTGGCAATCACTCGACCTCTGTCGGCTTTGAAAAGTTCTCGACCAAGTCGAGCGCCAAAGATTGGCTTGGTTGTCATCTGGGTGCTGGCAGGTAAGATATTAAGAAATGTCAAACTGATCATAAACTGCAGATTTGCCAAGCTAAAAGTGACCCTGGGATTTCAGTTTATCTACGGCACAGCTTCGTATTTGATGCAACTTTTATATACTCGTAGGTATGGAAATTATCAGATGAAGAATATTTTATCAGTTCAAACTTTTCCACTTGCTACTTCTAGGACAAAGGTCGGCTAACTCCAGCCCGCAGGCCACATGCGGCCGGCAAAGATTCTTTATCCAGCCCTCGGGTCCTTTGAAACTTCTCTGCTCTCCTCTCCTCTCGCTTCTCTATGGTCCATCTATCCTCTCTCTAGCTCCTCGCTTCTCCATACTCTACTCTCTCCTCTCTCTAACTCCTCGATTCTCCATACTCTACTCTCTCCTCTCTCTAGCTTCTCGCTTCTCCATACTCTACTCTCTCCTCTCTCTAACTCCTCGCTTCTCCATACTCTACTCTCTCCTCTCTCTAACTCCTCGCTTCTCCATACTCTACTCTCTCCTCTCTCTAACTCCTCGCTTCTCCATACTCTACTCTCTCCTCTCTCTAGCTTCTCGCTTCTCCATACTCTACTCTCTCCTCTCTCTAACTCCTCGCTTCTCCATACTCTACTCTCTCCTCTCTCTAGCTTCTCGCTTCTCCATACTCTACTCTCCCCTCTTTCCTCTCCTCTTTGCTATCTCTTCTCGCCTCTCCTCTCTCTCTCTCCTTTATCTTATCTCTTCTCTCTTCTATATCCTCTCTCTCATCTATGGTCGATCTCTCCTCTCTCCTAGCTTCTCGCTTCTCCATCCTCTACTCCTCTAAAAATGTTCGTCCTTACAGGCTCCAAGCTTATCTAAAAAAACTGAGTGTACAGCGTCCTTCAGCTTCATACTTTGTTCATGCATCAAGTTTTTTAATATTTATACAGTACTCAGTCATTGGCTTGCTACGAAGAACTCAATATCAATATCCCATATTCTCACCTGCGCAGCTCTACTCTCAATTCCTTGGACTCTGGGAGCGCACATTGTGGAGAAACGAATGCCTGTGGCAATGTCTCAACTACCGGCTGGCAACTGGAGCGACTCGCCTGTCGTCAACATCACCGGCTGCGTGTCAATCCGCAGCTGCTTCCCGTTCCCAGACGCTTGGGGCGCCGGCTACCAGGCTGGCATGCTGATCGGCAAGCTGCTGACCTACTACCTGATCCCCGGGCTGCTCATCGCCCTGTTCTACGGCAAGATGGCCGGCTATTTAATCCGCAGCGCCGGCAACAGAACCGACGGAACGGCCGCAGCGAACGCGGCTGCTACCACTAGCGCCACTGCGGCACTGGAAGGTCGCAGGAAACTGGCCAAACTGTCGCTGTGCCTGGCTCTGGTGTTCTTCGTAGCCTGGGGCCCCGACTACCTGGTGATGCTGCACTTCTTCTTCTGGGCAGATCGGGTTAGCGCGCAGTTTCTTCGGTTCAAAATGGTGGCCAAGGTGAGTAGTTGATTCGCGAGATGACAAAAGATTGAAGATGTTTCAGGAGACTAAGTTAACGAAATGAAGAGCGGCCGTGTCCATTACGAGTATCAAAGCTCTGTTTTGGTTTTTTGGTTCAATCAGTCTAATGGAGACTAAATGAGTTTTAGACAGGATTTTCGACGATTGCGCACTCTGCACTGCCACGGTCGAGTAGGGTATTCGGCAGTAAAACTGCCGCTCTGACACGTACATGTACTGTACAACATTCATACGTCAGTCGACCTTACCGCGATGTACCTGACGTCAATTATAGACGCCTATAAAGGGCGTAAATGTGATCGTTATAAAAGTCAACACAAAATGCAAAATAAAAATAATCGTCAGCTACCATCGACTTTGAGGACGTCTGAAGCACAATTCACGTTTCAGACTACATGTATATGCAATGTAGCATCAGCATTCGCTTTACGTTGCCACTCGCTCTGCACTGCACTGCTTTGAGATAATGCAAACCAGCGGCTGGTTCTACTAACTACAACTAATTATAAGCTTAAATTGTTGCATCACTAAGAGTGAATGCGTTGACCGACGTTCATATACAGCGTACGCTCGTAGGTCTAATTAGTGGTTATAACTTCGGCTCGTGCAGGCACTGTGACGAATATTGTAGAGTTAGTTCAAATACATGTAAACCTGAACTATACTAACAGTAGCTAATGAAATAAAAAATGAAAACTAATTGCAGTTGCTGCCCTCGGCCTATTCCGCCAGCAATCCAGTCACATTGTGCATTATCAGCCGACGCTTTCGGCGCCACCTAATCAGCGCTCTGACGTGCGCGCGCTTCGGCGACGCCTCGGAATCGGAGACGGCCGACGGGCTTCGCCAGCAGCTGCTGCGGCATCGGCTGCAGGAGCAGCAACAGCGACTGCTGCTGATGCAGCGGGCCAGAGAGCGTCAGAGGTCGCTAGGCGCGGCAATCGCCGCAGCTGCGGAAGACCAGACATTGGTCTAAATCGTCGATGGAGAAAATTCTACATAACTTTGAGAAAGCGGCTAGAAGAACACGCGTAACTTTGTCACTTTTAAAAGCGCCGTTCAGTTGGATCGCCAGTCGTGTCCTGTAAAATACTGTAAATTAAAAGTGCATGTAAACTGCAGGATCGAAAATTGTGTAAACTTTGTGTGTACACCTGTACAGCAAATCCGACGTTGACCCAAAGTCTGTCGACGTCGCTGTATACTTCGTAATGGGTACTTTTGACGTATACAGTACGAGACCCCCGTTATCAGTCGGTGTAATGTGACAATACGGTCATCATTGCCATATTGCCATCGTAGTCCCATCGCGACGTCATTGTCACATACACGTACATTTCAAGGACACTGCAGTATAACGGGACGCATTCGTATACTCAAGAATCGTGTAATTTTTCTGGAGGCCGATTTCCTGGAAGAAATTTCCTTTTAAGGTAAATTAAGGAATGGTAATCTTTACTGTCCCGATCAAAACGAAAAACTGCAGAATTTTCCTGGAAATTAGCGTCCAAAAATTACACAAACTTCGAGTTTCACGCCCTGTTATTCTACAGTGGTACTTGGTACATGTAAGATACATCAGGTACATGTACATTCATTGTACATTAAGTACAGTTGCGCTGTTAAAACAAACTTCGTGTAAACTTTAAAGTTTATTGAATATTGAAATATACTCAAATATACTTAAAAGTATGATTTGTCGGAATTTGCAGCGAATCCAGTGCGGAGGAGGACAAAGAATCAAAGTAACAATAGAACCGCAAGCGGATGTGACATGGAAGCTTAAGGACAGAAGCACATAAAAAAAACAGTAGGAAAAAAACAGCATAATGCACTTCAATATACTCAAGCAATGTCCACTACCGTCAAATGCTGCCTGAGGCGGTAGCTACATAATCATCACAAAAAATCACATTTAAATTTTCCCAGCGCCCCAGCTCTGCGCGTGAAATTGCAACACAAAAGCGGCGCTTCGGTGGCGCGCTCGACAGGCCAACAATTCGGAGTCAGTCATCCGGTTAAGATCGCGACAGGGACCGGCCTCGCCACCTAGACCGGCGTCCCAAGAGAACGGATTAAATTGGTCCGCTGGGAATAGGCACACCTGGCCGTGTTCAGCATCCATATCTCTGGCTTTTCCATAGCGCTCTAGCGCGTACATGAGCAGCTGCGGCCCGGTGGTCAGGTCGACCGTCTCCTGGACGGTGACACCAACCAGACGGGCCCGCTCAGCCATCGCCTCCAGCACCGTTAGCCAGAACGGGTGACCCCGACGACGGGCGAACATCAGCGAGTTCTCTACGTAGGGCCGTCGGCCTGGACGGCCGCTCCGTCGCATACTGCTGAGTAGGACGCTGCAGTTGCTGAGCGACTGATAATCGGCGATGCTCTTGTTGATTTGGCTAGCAGCCTGGCGTGTGTGCGAGTAGTTGAATGGCTAGAAATGAAACCGGATTTAGTGCGATCCATTTCAACCAGTGGCGTACCGAGGAATTTTTATTAGAGAAGGGCAGGCCTTGTCTCTTTGGAGGGTGCCCCTGTCTCTTGGAGGGCGTCACTGTCTCTTGGTGGGTGCCCCTGTCTCTTGGTGGGTGCCTTGTCTCTTGGTGGGCGCCCCCGTCTCTTGGTGTGCGCCTTTATCTCTTAGAGGGCGCCCCTGTCTCTTGTTGGGCGCCTCTCTTGGTGGGCGCCCTGTCTCTTGGTAGGCGTCCCTGCCTTTTGGTAGGCGTCCCTGCCTTTTGGTATGCGTCCCTGCCTCTTGTTGGTTGGCGCCCGTCTCTTGGTGGACAACCAAGAAAAATTATATGGTGACAAATTACTTCTGTGTACAAGACGTACATAGCGCCGGGCGAATTGTAAATCGTGTTAATGTTCTTTCAGATCCACACACCTGGCTAAACAGGACATGCTCGAATGGCTGCAGGCACTCATTGTCCAGGTCAGTGTACAGACCGCCGTAGTGGTACAGGTAAAGGTAGCGCACAGAGTCAGCTCTTTGAATGCTCTGAGTGTAACGCAGATAGTGATCAAGGAAGTCTGGCGCCTTGTCGCGTACAAGCAGCAGGTTGTCTTCATCTGACCAGAGCCAATGGTTCCAGGCTGGGAAGCAGGACAACCAGCTGGCGCGCCAGGCCGTAAATCTGGTAGGGATTTGGTCGGCATTGCGCCACGACTGGTGAACAATGCGGGCGACTGGCCCAGCAGTTGGGGGAATGAAATCAGCTGGTTGCTGTGGCTGGAGCAGCGGCTTTCTTTGATGTTGGGACTGCACCAACAGCAGGAATATCAGGGTGAAAGCAACCATACCTGCCACTAGTAGACTGAAGAGCTGGTGGCGACATGGCATTATTAGCAAAGTTGAAATTTGTGGTCTCTAAATTAGACTTTATGCATTATGTATAGATCTATTCATGCTCTTTAGTACCTTAACTTAAATGCCAGGTCTTATTTATTATGGAAGTACCTGCAAAATGTATGCAATGTATAAATTAACTTTTGAAAGGAATTTGAATGCTTTACAATTTTGTATCATAATGTCATTATGACAAGTAGATGGCAAGCATATAAATATAGTAGTAATATTAATATTTACTAAATATCATTCTAGTTTTTTAGAAATGACTTAAGAGAAATATAAATATACCTTTTAAAAGTTTATTTAAAAGTACTTTTCATATGTCTTAGACCTAAGGGTTCTCTGGTCGCTAAACTTCCAATATACTAAAAATGAGTTGTCTGTACGTATCATATGTATGTGGGTATATCCACTAATAAGCTATACTAGATTTGTTTGCATTGTTTCTAAATAGTTATTTAGAACAATAGATTATTACATTTGTTGATCTTAATGTCTATAACCTATAGGCCTATGATATCCATTGCTATCTTATACATGATCTATCTAGCATAAGATCATGACACTAGAGATTCTTCTGTAGTTGAAATTCATAATTTCAACCCTTTTGATTTTGAGTTTTGTAAATTCCTAATTCCTTTTTAAAAAAGGCCCATTGGCCTAGCTTTCTTAACTATTAGGCCATACTATTTGTAATTCTAATAGAAGCAGTTAAAATAACTATGTCATGATATGAAGTTAAATGAAGTTAAAAGTTAAAGTGCTTGAATATTTTTATTATGTAGAGATAACAAAGGTAAGCCTAGGACCTAGTTTTAACTATGTACAAATTAGTTAGTTGGTCTAACTTCTTAGTTGGGACTCAGAAAGCCATTATTAATTTAGTTTAGACATAGAAAGCCATTGATTTATTATCTAGCTCTTGTTCTATCTATATTGTTAAATAATAAGCCTACAAACTAAAGCTCAAGGTAACAATATATAGAGCTTATAACTATTTATAGAATAAGCGCTACTTATATTAATAGAATAAAATGCATAGAATTAATAGGCAAAAATTGGATTATTTATTTTGAAGGCCTATTTTAATTTCAATATTCAAAATTTTGAAAAAAAATCAATTTTTTGCATAGTTAGTTAAACTAAATTTAATTGTAATTATAAGATAAACAATAACTTGAGATAAGATTTACAAGAACTGGTGAGGGCATAATATTAGATTTAGAGTGAACATATTATATTACCTATTTGCTACTTTCAAGAATTTATAGAACTGGACTACTGGAAAAAGGAAAAAACACAAATACCCAATACAATACTGACTATTAGTATTAGAAGAGGCTGAGGCAGAGGCTAACAGCGACCAGTCAGATCATAATGTTAGCACTTAAAATGAAAAAAAATCGGAGTGACTTAATCAGTTAAATTCGTGCCGAAATCGATGAGAAGAACGCACAAGTGAGAGACATTGTCTATTACTCATTCAATAGCTAGCTTGAAAAAGGATTGGTTAATTATTCTGTCTTTTTAGCAGCTTTAAGTGACAATTTTTAGGCTAAAAATTAATAATTAATAGAACTGTGATGTAAACAAACTCCCACGCAAATTTATTTCCCACCGATTTAAACCAAGGACTACAAGCATTCACAGCTTGGCACAAATTAAATCTTGCCTTGTGGAAGTGTAGCTCGTCTAACAAATAGTAAGAAAATAAACGTCAACAAAAACATAAAAAGTAAACTTTGTTTAATTCTAGCCAACGTCAAACACAAGACGTCATCAGGGCAAATTCAATCAACCTAAGATCACACCACCAATATATTTAAGCAAAAATCACTGTACAGTCCAGAGACGGGTCAAAACAGTCCGGTAGAATTTAGAAAGTGCCAAGTACACAACAAAGTGAGAGAGAGAAAAAATAATAAATAGGCACGGCTCTGCTCACAGTACTCTTAGCTCACGCTCTACCCCATTGTCAGCAAGCTGCACATTCAGGTTGGGTTTGTGCATTCTGATATACGAAGCTTCAATAATCTTAAGCTTATGGTCGAATTTGCACCCATCAAGCATCCAATACTACCGCCAAATTGATGGTGTCGCTATGGGGTGTCCTCTTGCCCCTACGCTCGCTGATCTGTGCATGAGCCATTGGGAGACTGAATGGATGAAACTCCCCAATGCCCCACGGTTTTATAAGCGTTATGTTGACGATACTTTTGCTGTTTTTGACAATAAAAAAGACCACGACGAGTTTCTTACTATTATCAACTCCACCCATCCAAACATTAAGTTCACCGTTGAGGGCGGAGGGAAGAATCTCCCGTTTCTTGATACCGAGGTTGACTGTTCTGGACACCGTCCTCTTGTGAAATTTTACCGTAAACCGACGTTTACTAGGCTGATGTTAAGTTTCCATGCTTTATGTCCGACTCACTGGAAATCCGGGTTAGTTAGGTGCCTTCTTCACAGAGCCTACGAGGTGAGCAGTTCTTGGAGTTTATCTCACCAAGAGGTTCGTGCCCTGACTAAAATCCTTAGATCTAACGGTTACCCTCTCGGTTTTGTCAGCCGTATTATCAATTCGTTTGTCACTAAGAAAGTTTCTTGCGATGCGAGACCCAGGCAACCGGAGATAGATTCTTGGGACGCTCTGTTGGTTCTCCCATTTTTTGGCAACGCTTCGCTTGACTTCAGGAAAAAACTTGAGAAAACGTTTAGCAAATGGCTTAAGTGCACCGTTAGGATTGTGTTTCGCACCGAAAAGATCGGTCGCTATGCTAGCAGGCTCAAGTCAGCTGTTCCACTTGCTCTAAGGGCTGGTGTTGTTTACCAATTTCGCTGCTCTGAGGATCAGAGCGTTTCCTACATTGGAAAAACGAAGCGACACCTGCACACTAGAGCTAGGGAACATTGGCTAAAAAGCTCTGCGATTAATGACCATCTGCTTGTTCGTAAAAAATGTTGTGACAGTGAACCGATTCAGCTTTTTAAAGTGCTGGATGGGTGCAAATTCGACCATAAGCTTAAGATTATTGAAGCTTCGTATATCAGAATGCACAAACCCAACCTGAATGTGCAGCTTGCTGGCAATGGGGTAGAGCGTGAGCTAAGAGTACTGTGAGCAGAGCCGTGCCTATTTATTATTTTTTCTCTCTCTCACTTTGTTGTGTACTTGGCACTTTCTAAATTCTACCGGACTGTTTTGACCCGTCTCTGGACTGTACAGTGATTTTTGCTTAAATATATTGGCAGTGTTGGGCACCGTTAATGAAAATCTTAACTTCCGTTAATAGCAAAAGCGTTAGCGTTAAAACAAAAAAATCTTAACTTTTTAACTCCTAATTTCGTTAAGTTAACTGAAAGTTAACTGATAATCGTTAATAAGCGTTAATCCGTTAAAGTTAACACAGAAAATACGGAAATCTTGCACGTTTTTTCCAAAACATAATTCGTAATGCACGTCTTTGCTATTCCATCTTTTTAGCAAAACACAGAGGTCATCTAAGCGATTTGAAGGCTAAAAAAGTAATAAATAATCATTTAAAAACTTGCATGCATAATACAACTAAAAGTAAAGCATATGGTAAAAAAGTAACTTATTTTATTTGAAACTTAAAAGCTAATAACGAGAAATTCATAATTAAATACGCATAGGAAGGTTGTTTCAGTACCATTAGCAGGCGCAGCAGAAAGTTGCGAAAGATTGGGACAGAAGTGAATCAAAGCGATCGATGCTCACGCGCAAGAATTATAAAGTTTCACACTATTTTAATTCATTATTTTAAAGTTTATTTGTAAGAAGTTGTTAATTATACATGTACGTCTGTGTGATCATCGTCATAAATAAAGAGATTATATTTAGGCATATAGGTAAGCTCAAATACGTTCGTAATGTTTAAACTTCTTGTAAGACTTCTATTTTTCGTTCCTTCTTTGCGTCTTTGGTCATTGACATAGACACTACCGTTAACGATGAATTTATCGTTAATTCACAAAATTTTTAACGCAAATTCGTTAATCCGTTAGTTCAAAAAAATCTTAATGACAGTCCGTTAACGTTAATGAAAAATCTTAACGCTTATTAACGCTTATTAACGGACTGGTGCCCAACACTGTATATTGGTGGTGTGATCTTAGGTTGATTGAATTTGCCCTGATGACGTCTTGTGTTTGACGAAACGCGTTGGCTAGAATTAAACAAAGTTTACTTTTTATGTTCTTGTTGACGTTTATCCTATATACTAAAATTCCTACTAAATCTAGCCTCGCCTCATTAGTTTTATAGACCAATTTAATGGTCGATTTTATCATTCTTTAACATTTAACACATTTTTTACACAGTCATTATGCTTAAGAATGATTAAGGAAGATTCATAAAACCAATGAGTCCAGCCTGCATTCTCTTGATTTTCAGGCACACTACATTTGTACGATTGTACACATAAAATTAGCATAGAATACTAATTTTCTCAACAAAAAGTTTTATGAATTGAGATATGGAAAAGGCAGTTAATATAAAATATGAACATTGGGTCTGCCTCCTATCAGAAGCAATAAAAACTTATGTGTTGAAAGAATGAAAACCTCCTATATATCTCCGTAAAGTTTTTTTTCAGTAAAACCTAGGCCTCCCAATTTTTTCCAAGAAACATAGTACGTTTCTCGTCCTTCTACTTGAAGTAGTTATTGATTTAAACCCGTACTCAATATTCCTAAGTATTGATAAGTATACTAAATGAGTATACTAGCACTTCGGCTATAAACTATTCGCCTGTGAACCTCCGAAAACGTTTAATTCAAAGCTGAACTTCGAGGTTCATTCTGAGTCTTAAAGCTCACCTGAAATCCCTACGCATTTTATCCCCTGTAGTATGGATCGACCTGAATTCATGGGATGTCTCGGCGTTTATAGTTGACTGGTACGACAAGTTATCCCATAACAGCAGTTGGTTTGGTCAGCAGGCCTGCAGATTTCGACTCAATTTCATTTCTTTTGCTCACACAAAATTTTTAGCCTGACTAATGCAACCCAGTTATAAAAAGAAGATTTTTTAGATACACACATCATGTATGGCTCCTGCACTTAGCTACGCTAAGTGTCTAACATGGAATGCGATATTGCTCTCAGACAGACTCTCAGAGCACTCTAAAACAATATCTACATCTACATGTACATATTGCTTAACGTCGACAGGTAGTGGCTTAAAAATTAAGGTTTTCTTATTTTTAGTAAGAAGTCAGCAAGAAATAAATGGAGAAATATTTCGGACAGCAATTCGGACCTTGTTCCGCGGTTGCCAATATATTTTTTTACATTGCCTGCACGTGAATGAGATCTTTGATTAGAAATTTATCTGCTTTGAAGTAGGAAACAGCAATAAAAATATTACACATGTACATGTCCGGTACATGTCCAAGAACTTACATTCAATCTTACCAGTTATAACTCAAAAATGTTTTTTCTCCATCATAAGGCAGACGATATACATATTGCAGGAATGAAAATCAATATACTTTGTCCCAATTGCAAAGAGAACTCACCGATACAGGAGTAGTTGACGAACAACAACTTGAAGTTCATGACGCACGGATCACCAAAGACGTCATTCGTTGCCAACACTTCGCACGACTCCTTCTGCTGGCAGGCTGCCCGAACCAGCTGAAGCGACCATGCGCTCCAACAATCAGTGGTCGTGTCAGTTTCGAGGGTGCAGTGGGGTGCCGAGAATTCTTCCGACTTTCCATACAAGGCGAAGTGAACATCAATGGTTGCTAGGAGACCCTGCGGCTGTCTACAGTTCAGTACAGCGACTTCTGACTCGCACACGAGCACGGAGTGAATGGATGGAGCTGAGAGAAATGATGCATTTTAATGGATAGATTAATTTATTCAATAGTATGTCAATGCTAACCTTTGTTGCTTACCGATCTCCTCTCTCTTCTCCTCTCCTCTCTCCTCTCCTCTCTCCTCTCCTCTCTCCTCTCCTCTCTCCTCTCCTCTCTCCTCTCCTCTCTCCTCTCCTCTCTCCTCTCCTCTCTCCTCTCTCTTCTCCTCTTCTCTCTCCTCTCCTCTCTCCTCTCCTCTCCTCTCTCCTCTCCTCTCTCTTCTCCTCTCTTCTCTCTCCTCTCCTCTCTCCTCTCCTCTCTCCTCTCCTCTCTCTTCTCCTCTCTCCTCTCTCCTCTCTCCTCTCTCCTCTCTCTCCACTCTCCTCTCTCCTCTCTCCTCTCTCTCCTCTACTTTCCTCTCTCTCCTCTCTCTCCTCTCTCTTTCCTCTCTCCTCTCCTCTCTCCTCTCCTCTCTCCTCTCCTCTCTCCTCTCCTCTCTCCTCTCCTCTCTCCTCTCCTCTCTCCTCTCCTATCTCCTCTCCTCTCCTCTCTCCTCTGCTCTCTCCTCTCCTCTCTCCTCTCCTATCTCCTCTCCTCTCCTCTCTCCTCTCCTATCTCCTCTCCTCTCCTCTCTCCTCTTCTCTCCTCTTTCCTCTCCTCACTCCTCTCCTCCTCTCCTCCTCTCCTCCTCCACTTCTCCCCCTTCTTATCTCTGCTCTCTTCCATGTTTTCCCTGTCTCCCCCTCTCTCTTTCTCTCATCTTCCTCTTCTCTTTACTCGGCCCTCATGTCTCTCATCTCTCATCTCGCATCTCTTTATTAAATCTCTCCTATCCCTACAGTCATGAAACACCACTTCAGTAGCAACTGCTGAACATACCGCTGCAGAACACCACAAAGTGGCTAACAAAGATAGAACTCGTTAAAAGCACAATCGCAGAATTTGAAGAAAATCTCATTGTGAAATATTAAATCAGCGGGCTTCAATCTTGAATTACGTATGAAAAAATCTGGGGATTTGAACATTTGGGGAAATTTTCCCAGTTGCTAAATACATATGTATGAGACATACGCGCCTATAAGAACAAATATATGCGCACGTTTTGAAGCAATAGAATTTTAATGACAATGGCTGCTGAGAGTGAGAACGCTAAATTGCTTCGATTTTGAGCAGCAAAGCAGAAAAATTTTATGCGTTGAAAGAGTTGACAAAATTCTGCTATTAATAGTGCCAAAAGCCCATTGCGTTTGAAAACAATGAGCTGAAAGCATTTCGCTGTCATCCAGGAGTAACCAGAAAATTTTTCAAGTAAATCGCTTTCAGCACCTTTTGTTTGAGCAATGCACCATATCTCTCTACCCAACACTCCTCAGTCCGATTCCACACCTTTCCGATCCCACACCCCTCTCAATCCCGATACCACACTCCTCAATCCCGATCCCACACTCTCAATCCCGATCCCACACTCCTCAATCCCGATCCCACACTCCTCAATCCCGATCCCACACTCTCAATCCCGATCCCACACCCCTATATCCCGATCCCACACTCCTCAATCCCGATCCCACACTCCTCAATCCCGATCCCACACTCTCAATCCCGATCCCACACTCCTCAATCCCGATCCCACACTCCTCAATCCTGATCCCACACTCCTCAATCCCGATCCCACACCCCTCAATCCCGATCCCACACCCCTCAATCCCGATCCCACACTCCTCAATCCCGATCCCACACCCCTATATCCCGATCCCACACTCCTCAATCCCGATCCCACACTCCTCAATCCCGATCCCACACCCCTCAATCCCGATCCCACACTCCTCAATCCCGATCCCACACACCTCAATCCCGATACCACACTCCTCAATCCCGATCCCACACTCCTCAATCCTGATCCCACACTCCTCAATCCCGATCCCACACCCCTCAATCCCGATCCCACACTCCTCAATCCCGATCCCACACCCCTATATCCCGATCCCACACTCCTCAATCCCGATCCCACACTCCTCAATCCCGATCCCACACCCCTCAATCCCGATCCCACACTCCTCAATCCCGATCCCACACTCCTCAATCCCGATACCACACTCCTCAATCCCGATACCACACTCCTCAATCCCGATACCACACTCCTCAATCCCGATCCCACACCCCTCAATCCCGATCCCTCACCCCTCAATCCCGATACCACACCCCTCAATCCCGATCCCACACCCCTCAATCCCGATCCCACACCCCTCAATCCCGATCCCACACCCCTCAATCCCGATCCCACACCCCTCTCAATCCCGATCCCACACCCCTCTCAATCCCGATCCCACACTCCTCAATCCCGATCCCACACTCCTCAATCCCGATCCCACACTCTCAATCCCGATCCCACACCCCTATATCCCGATCCCACACTCCTCAATCCCGATCCCACACTCCTCAATCCCGATCCCACACTCTCAATCCCGATCCCACACTCCTCAATCCCGATCCCACACTCCTCAATCCCGATCCCACACTCCTCAATCCCGATCCCACACTCCTCAATCCCGATCCCACACTCCTCAATCCCGATCCCACACTCCTCAATCCCGATCCCACACTCCTCAATCCCGATCCCACACTCCTCAATCCCGATCCCACACTCCTCAATCCCGATCCCACACCCCTCTCAATCCCGATCCCACACTCCTCAATCCCGATACCCCACCCTCAATCCCGATCCCACACTCCTCAATCCCGATCCCACACTCCTCAATCCCGATCCCACACCCCTCAATCCTAATCCCACACTCCTCAATCCCGATCCCACACTCCTCAATCCCGATCCCACACCCCTCAATCCCAATCCCACACTCCTCAATCCCGATCCCACACTCCTCAATCCCGATCACACACTCCTCAATCCCAATCCCACACTCCTCAATCCCGATCCCACACTCCTCAATCCCGATCCCACACCCCTCAATCCCAATCCCACACTCCTCAATCCCGATCCCACACTCCTCAATCCCGATCCCACACTCCTCAATCCCGATCCCACACTCCTCAATCCCGATCCCACACTCCTCAATCCCGATCCTAAACCCTCATTCCCGATCCCACTCCTCAATCCCGATACCACACCCTCAATCCCGATCCCACACTCCTCAATCCCAATCCCACACCCTCGATCAATCCTGATCCCACACCCCTCATTCCCGATCCCACTCCTCAATCCCGATACCACACCCCTCAATCCCGATACCACACCCCTCAATCCCGATCCCACACCCCTCGATCAATCCTGATCCCACATATCACTCAATCCCGATCCCACACCTCTCAATCCCGATCCCACACCTCTCAATCCCGATCCCACACCCCTCAATCCCGATCCCACACCCCTCAATCCCGATCCCACACCCCTCAATCCCGATCCCACACCCCTCTCAATCCCGATCCCACACCCCTCTCAATCCCGATCCCACACTCCTCAATCCCGATCCCACACTCCTCAATCCCGATCCCACACTCTCAATCCCGATCCCACACCCCTATATCCCGATCCCACACTCCTCAATCCCGATCCCACACTCCTCAATCCCGATCCCACACTCCTCAATCCCGATCCCACACTCCTCAATCCCGATCCCACACTCCTCAATCCCGATCCCACACCCCTCTCAATCCCGATCCCACACTCCTCAATCCCGATCCCACACTCCTCAATCCCGATACCCCACCCTCAATCCCGATCCCACACTCCTCAATCCCGATCCCACACTCCTCAATCCCGATCCCACACTCCTCAATCCCGATCCCACACTCCTCAATCCCGATCCCACACTCCTCAATCCCGATCCCACACTCCTCAATCCCGATCCCACACTCCTCAATCCCGATCCCACACTCCTCAATCCCGATCCCACACTCCTCAATCCCGATCCCACACTCCTCAATCCCGATCCCACACCCCTCTCAATCCCGATCCCACACTCCTCAATCCCGATACCCCACCCTCAATCCCGATCCCACACTCCTCAATCCCGATCCCACACTCCTCAATCCCGATCCCACACCCCTCAATCCTAATCCCACACTCCTCAATCCCGATCCCACACTCCTCAATCCCGATCCCACACCCCTCAATCCCAATCCCACACTCCTCAATCCCGATCCCACACTCCTCAATCCCGATCCCACACTCCTCAATCCCAATCCCACACTCCTCAATCCCGATCCCACACTCCTCAATCCCGATCCCACACCCCTCAATCCCAATCCCACACTCCTCAATCCCGATCCCACACTCCTCAATCCCGATCCCACACTCCTCAATCCCGATCCCACACTCCTCAATCCCGATCCCACACTCCTCAATCCCGATCCTAAACCCTCATTCCCGATCCCACTCCTCAATCCCGATACCACACCCTCAATCCCGATCCCACACTCCTCAATCCCAATCCCACACCCTCGATCAATCCTGATCCCACACCCCTCATTCCCGATCCCACTCCTCAATCCCGATACCAAACCCCTCAATCCCGATCCCACACTCCTCAATCCCAATCCCACACCCTCGATCAATCCTGATCCCACATATCACTCAATCCCGATCCCACACCTCTCAATCCCGATCCCACACCTCTCAATCCCGATCCCACACCTCTCAATCCCGATCCCACACCCCTCTCAATCCCGATCCCACACTCCTCAATCCCGATACCCCACCCTCAATCCCGATCCCACACTCCTCAATCCCGATCCCACACTCCTCAATCCCGATCCCACACCCCTCAATCCCGATCCCACACTCCTCAATCCCGATCCCACACTCCTCAATCCCGATCCCACACTCCTCAATCCCGATCCCACACCCCTCAATCCCGATCCCACACTCCTCAATCCCGATCCCACACTCCTCAATCCCGATCCCACACCCCTCAATCCCAATCCCACACTCCTCAATCCCGATCCCACACTCCTCAATCCCGATCCCACACTCCTCAATCCCAATCCCACACTCCTCAATCCCGATCCCACACTCCTCAATCCCGATCCCACACCCCTCAATCCCAATCCCACACTCCTCAATCCCGATCCCACACTCCTCAATCCCGATACCACACTCCTCAATCCCGATACCACACTCCTCAATCCCGATACCACACTCCTCAATCCCGATCCCACACCCCTCAATCCCGATCCCTCACCCCTCAATCCCGATACCACACCCCTCAATCCCGATCCCACACCCCTCAATCCTGATCCCACACCCCTCAATCCCGATCCCACACCCCTCAATCCCGATACCACACCCCTCAATCCCGATCCCACACCCCTCAATCCCGATACCACACCCCTCAATCCCGATACCACACCCCTCAATCCCGATCCCACACCCCTCAATCCCGATCCCACACCCCTCTCAATCCCGATCCCACACCCCTCTCAATCCCGATCCCACACTCCTCAATCCCGATCCCACACTCCTCAATCCCGATCCCACACTCTCAATCCCGATCCCACACCCCTATATCCCGATCCCACACTCCTCAATCCCGATCCCACACTCCTCAATCCCGATCCCACTATCTCAATCCCGATCCCACACTCCTCAATCCCGATCCCACACTCCTCAATCCCGATCCCACACTCCTCAATCCCGATCCCACACTCCTCAATCCCGATCCCACACTCCTCAATCTCGATCCTAAACCCTCATTCCCGATCCCACTCCTCAATCCCGATACCACACCCTCAATCCCGATCCCACACTCCTCAATCCCAATCCCACACCCTCGATCAATCCTGATCCCACACCCCTCATTCCCGATCCCACTCCTCAATCCCGATACCACACCCCTCAATCCCGATCCCACACTCCTCAATCCCGATCCCACACCCCTCAATCCCAATCCCACACTCCTCAATCCCGATCCCACACTCCTCAATCCCGATCCCACACTCCTCAATCCCAATCCCACACTCCTCAATCCCGATCCCACACTCCTCAATCCCGATCCCACACCCTCAATCCCAATCCCACACTCCTCAATCCCGATCCCACACTCCTCAATCCCGATCCCACACTCCTCAATCCCGATCCCACACTCCTCAATCCCGATCCCACACTCCTCAATCCCGATCCTAAACCCTCATTCCCGATCCCACTCCTCAATCCGATACCACACCCTCAATCCCGATCCCACACTCCTCAATCCCAATCCCACACCCTCGATCAATCCTGATCCCACACCCCTCATTCCCGATCCCACTCCTCAATCCCGATACCACACCCCTCAATCCCGATCCCACACTCCTCAATCCCAATCCCACACCCTCGATCAATCCTGATCCCACATATCACTCAATCCCGATCCCACACCTCTCAATCCCGATCCCACACCTCTCAATCCCGATCCCACACCCCTCTCAATCCCGATCCCACACTCCTCAATCCCGATACCCCACCCTCAATCCCGATCCCACACTCCTCAATCCCGATCCCACACTCCTCAATCCCGATCCCACACCCCTCAATCCCGATCCCACACTCCTCAATCCCGATCCCACACTCCTCAATCCCGATCCCACACTCCTCAATCCCGATCCCACACTCCTCAATCCGATCCCACACCCCTCAATCCCAATCCCACACTCCTCAATCCCGATCCCACACTCCTCAATCCCGATCCCACACCCCTCAATCCCAATCCCACACTCCTCAATCCCGATCCCACACTCCTCAATCCCGATCCCACACTCCTCAATCCCAATCCCACACTCCTCAATCCTGATCCCACACTCCTCAATCCCGATCCCACACCCCTCAATCCCAATCCCACACTCCTCAATCCCGATCCCACACTCCTCAATCCCGATCCCACACTCCTCAATCCCGATCCCACACTCCTCAATCCCGATCCCACACTCCTCAATCCCGATCCTAAACCCTCATTCCCGATCCCACTCCTCAATCCCGATACCACACCCTCAATCCCGATCCCACACTCCTCAATCCCAATCCCACACCCTCGATCAATCCTGATCCCACACCCCTCATTCCCGATCCCACTCCTCAATCCCGATACCACTACCCTCAATCCCGATCCCACACTCCTCAATCCCAATCCCACACCCTCGATCAATCCTGATCCCACATATCACTCAATCCCGATCCCACACCTCTCAATCCCGATTCCACACCTCTCAATCCCGATCCCACACCTCTCAATCCCGATCCCACACCCCTCTCAATCCCGATCCCACACTCCTCAATCCCGATACCCCACCCTCAATCCCGATCCCACACTCCTCAATCCCGATCCCACACTCCTCAATCCCGATCCCACACCCCTCAATCCCGATCCCACACTCCTCAATCCCGATCCCACACTCATCAATCCCGATCCCACACTCATCAATCCCGATCCCACACTCCTCAATCCCGATCCCACACTCCTCAATCCCGATCCCACACTCCTCAATCCCGATCCCACACTCCTCAATCCCGATCCCACACTCCTCAATCCCAATCCCACACTCCTCAATCCCGATCCCACACTCCTCAATCCCGATCCCACACCCCTCAATCCCAATCCCACACTCCTCAATCCCGATCCCACACTCCTCAATCCCGATCCCACACTCCTCAATCCCGATCCCACACTCCTCAATCCCGATCCTAAACCCTCATTCCCGATCCCACTCCTCAATCCCGATACCACACCCTCAATCCCGATCCCACACTCCTCAATCCCAATCCCACACCCTCGATCAATCCTGATCCCACACCCCTCATTCCCGATCCCACTCCTCAATCCCGATACCACACCCCTCAATCCCGATCCCACACTCCTCAATCCCAATCCCACACCCTCGATCAATCCTGATCCCACATATCACTCAATCCCGATCCCACACCTCTCAATCCCGATCCCACACTCCTCAATCCCAATCCCACACCCTCGATCAATCCTGATCCCACATATCACTCAATCCCGATCCCACACCTCTCAATCCCGATCTCAAATTTTAGTGAATTTTAAACATTGAAAACTCGTAAAAATAGCTATTCTTTAATAGTCTGAGTACTCGAGTAGCCATGGCAACAATCAGTTTTAAATGACGCGATTCGTCACTTGCTGGTCAGTGGAAACTACAGTCTCATCAGTGATCACGATGTGGTCGCTGAGTATGAAGAATTCGTTTCCTTTGCTTCCACCGCCGCTGCCGCCTGCGCTGTTGTCGGCGTAGATTTCGTCGTTTTCAATGCCAGCAAGCCCGCTAAGGACTCGACCTCGGCCTGGTGATGACATGGTTTAGAGAGTTTTCCGGGTATAAATTATCGCCTACTGAAAGTAGTTAAAAAAAAGCGATTGTATTAGTGTTGCTGCGCCCTTAGTTAAAAAATGTGGTGTGTGTCGTGTCCGGCGCCCCGTGTCTAATATGTCTGGCGCCCTGTGTCTAATATGTCTAGCGCCGTGTCTAACATGTCTGGCGCCCCGTGTCTAATATGTCTAGCACCGTGTCTAACATGTCTGGCGCCCCGTGTCTAATATGTCTAGCGGCGTGTCCAACATGCCTGGCGTGTCTAATATGTCTGGCGCCCCGTGTCTCACATGTCTGGCGCCCCTTGTCTAATATGTCTGGCGCCCCATGTCTAATATGTCTGGCACCCCATGTTTAAAATGTCTGGCGCCCCGTGTCTAATATGTCTGGCACCCAATGTTTAATATGTCTGACGCCCCGTGTCTAATATGTCTGGCGCCCGCGTCTAATCTGTCTAGCGCCGTGTCTAATATGTCTGGCGCCCCTTGTCTAGACGTTTGCCACCCCGTGTCTAGACGTCTAGCGTATTTATCCCCCGTGTATTATACGTGCAACGTCTAGACTGTACTTTCTTTTTCAGTCTAGGCGCGACCTGCATTCGTTGATGTCTGGTGACCCAAGGCTGAACAGATTCAAACACATACCGCCGATTCCACTGCCGCTGCTGGCGTATGGAAACACCTCGGCCGACTTTCTTAGAAACAGCCTAGGCAACAGGTCCAAGTCCGGATCCGTAACCAGCGCCCCCAGCCAATCAACGAAGGCGTCCTGTACCGGGCAGCGGCCGGAGGACTCGCCCTCAAGCCAGGCTGAGTAGCGGGCCAGCGACTGCGGCAGGGCGAGGCGCACGTAGCCCACCAAGCGCAGGTCCCGTGCCTTGTCTCGAATCTTGGCTGCCAGTGGCCGGCAAACCGTGACGATGTCGCGCAGCGTAAAAGCGCCGGATTGGCTGCCGCTGCTGAATTTTGGCACCAATTTGAAATGGAGATAGTAGCCGGATACACGGCGTTTGAGTTTTGAGAAACAGTTCTTCGATTGTAGAGACATTTCTGGTCTGAGAAATGACCCGAGTTCCTTGTTAAGTAGCCTACAAACCGATAATTTGAAACTTTGAAAATCAAATCGATTCCAGTAGAGGCATAAAGTGATTTTAAGCTTGTTAGTCGGTGACAAAAAAAAACTTTAGTTTATGGTATAAACCCATGCCAGGAATAAGCCAAGAATTTAGGAGGACGAGAATTTGAGGGTATGGACTGGAGACTATAGATTGGAGAGTGCAGATTGGAGGGTGTAGATTGGAGGGTGTAGATTGGAGGGTGTAGACTGGAGGGTGTAGATTGGACGGTGTAGATTGGAGAGTGAAGACTAGAGTTTAGATTGGAGGGTATACATTAGGGGGTGTAGATTGGAGGGTGTAGATTTGAAGGTGTAGATTTGAGGGTGTAGATTGGAGGGTGCAGATTGGAGGGTGCAGATTTGAGGGTGTAGATTGGAGGGTGCAGATTGGAGGGTGCAGATTGGAGGGTGTAGATTGGAGGGTGTAGATTGGACGGTGTAGATTGTAGGGTATAGGTTGGAGAGTGTAGATTAGAGGGTGTAGATTGGAGGGTGCAGATTGGAGGGTGTAGATTGGAGGGTGTAGATTGGACGGTGTAGATTGTAGGGTATAGGTTGGAGAGTGTAGATTAGAGGGTGTAGACTAGAGGGTGTAGATTGGAGGGTGTAGTCTAGAGGGTATAGACAGTAGGGGGTGGACTGGAGGGATAGCCACAGAATTAGTATATGCCCCACTGCGTGCGTGACAGAACTCTGCGTTCAGCCCATTCCAGCAACCATTGCTTGACACCCGAGCTCTGGGTGTGGCTCTCGAATTTCAGGATGTAAAAAGACAATTTCCTCATCATCCCTGCTGGCCTTTTCTGCCTCCTCTCACACACTGATTAGGATGAATCACTGAAAAGGGGTGTGGCCCGCGACCTCATAAAACCCCACAACAGGGGTAATATAAGGGCAGGGAAAAGGTAGAAAAAGGTGCTTCAGTGAGTGCCTCTTTTTCCAACAAAACAGTCGGAATCGGAAGGTATGACGTCACTGCCATTGTCTATCAGCGTCTTCTGTCTCCTAGAAGCAGCAGCTCTTTGCTGTGCCACCAGTTCAGAGCAGTTCATCAACTTTCAGCTGCTTTACAAGTCCGATTGGAGCAGCCACACTAACAGGAAACTCGTCTTCCGGCCGGCGCTTCCGGTCGACTTTCCGTCCGTGTCGGTGAGTCTGCATCTCATGATGCTCATTGAGTCTGTATCTCATGATGCTCATTGAGTCTGTATCTCATGACGCTCATTGAGTCTGCATTTCATGACGCTCATTGAGTCTGCATCTCATGATGCTCATTGAGTCTGCATCTCATGATGCTCATTGAGTCTGCATTTCATGACGCTCATTGAGTCTGTATCTCATGATGCTCATTGAGTCTGCATCTCATGATGCTCATTGAGTATGTATCTCATGACGCTCATTGAGTCTGTATCTGATGACGCTCATTGAGTCTGTATCTGATGACGCTCATTGAGTCTGCATCTCATGACGCTCATTGAGTCTGTATCTGATGATGCTCATTGAGTCTGTATCTCATGATGCTCATTGAGTCTGCATCTCATGATGCTCATTGAGTCTGTATCTCATGACGCTCATTGAGTCTGTATCTGATGATGCTCATTGAGTCTGTATCTGATGATGCTCATTGAGTCTGTATCTCATGATGCTCATTGAGTCTGTATCTGATGATGCTCATTGAGTCTGTATCTCATGATGCTCATTGAGTCTGTATCTCATGATGCTCATTGAGTCTGCATCTCATGATGCTCATTGAGTCTGTATCTCATGATGCTCATTGAGTCTGCATCTCATGATGCTCATTGAGTCTGTATCTGATGATGCTCATTGAGTCTGTATCTCATGATGCTCATTGAGTCTGTATCTCATGATGCTCATTGAGTCTGCATCTCATGATGCTCATTGAGTCTGTATCTCATGATGCTCATTGAGTCTGCATCTCATGATGCTCATTGAGTCTGCATCTCATGACGCTCATTGAGTCTGTATCTCATGATGCTCATTGAGTCTGTATCTCATGACGCTCATTGAGTCTGTATCTCATGATGCTCATTGAGTCTGTATCTCATGATTCCCATTCCCACATTAAGATTTTCTTATGAATCTCATGAATCTCACAAATATACAATATCAAAAGTCAGTCTGACTTTTCTTCTCCACCGCCAGATCGTCTGGAACGGCCTTGGCGTCTTCTCTGTGGGAAATCGCAGTGTTCAGCACGCCTTTGACGGCCTCGCTAAGCTGGTGAAGCTGGACTTCAAGGCGACATCATCGTCTGGAAAATCCCGTCACCAGGTTCGTTTCACCTCCCAGTTGCTGCGCAGCCGTCAATTGAACGAGTCCGTGTCCTCTAATGACATCGCGCCCTACCTGATGTTCGAGTCCGTGCAGCCGCAGTTCACTCGGCAGCAAAAGTACAAAGCATTAGTGAACGGTCTGGACAATATGAATGTCAACGTGGCCAGGGTTGGTCACGAGTTTGTTGCGACGAATGACTACGCAAAGAGCTACACGTTTGATTTGAACGGCTTGGTGACCAGTGAGTCTGGCTTGTGTGACCTTTGGGTAAGGAAGGTGGGGCTTCCTAATGTTCGGGTTCTAAGTGAGTAAGGAAGCTGGTGCTGGCGCCCATGTTGCTGGCGCCCATGTTGCTGGCGCCCCTGGTGCTAAAGCCCCTGGTGCTAAAGCCCCTGGTGCTAAAGCCCCTGGTGCTAAAGCCCCTGGTGCTAAAGCCCCTGGTGCTAAAGCCCCTGGTGCTAAAGCCCCTGGTGCTAAAGCCCCTGGTGCTAAAGCCCCTGGTGCTAAAGCCCCTGGTGCTAAAGCCACTGGTGCTAAAGCCCCTGGTGCTAAAGCCCCTGGTGCTAAAGCCCCTGGTACAAAAGCCCCTGGTGCTAAAGCCCCTGGTGCTAAAGCCCCTGGTGCTAAAAGCCCTGAAATAAATTGCCCCTACCTACATGTACCTCCTGGATTCAAAGACACCTAAATGAGATACAAAAATTATTTTCCAGTGAATCCGACAGTTGAAACCGCACATCCTCCATCGTAGAGGATTTTATTGAGCCTCGAGTCAACGGCCGTCGCCTCAGCCTGCTCTCCCAGATCTCCAGCGCCCACCCGCTGCCAGAAGCTGGAACTTCCGGCTGCCTCATCAACTTTGTCACCACAGTCTCTTTGTTGCCATTCCTCAATGGCCAGCTGAGATTGCTGAGATTTAAAACGGCCGAAGCCGCTGAGGTCATCGCGACATGGCCGGTGCCCGGCAACCGGCTGCCCTACATGCACAGCTTCAGCCTCACGCAGCGCTACGCTGTGATATTTGCCGGTCCGCTCTACATCGACACTCAGCGAATGCTGAAGACTGCTCAACCGTTTAAGTCGCTGCGCTGGCTACCGGAATTAGCGGCAACAATTTACCTGGTCGAGCTGCGAACCGGCCTCGTGAAGTCCTTGTCAGTTCACGACGGTCGCTACCTGATGCACCACGTCAACGCTTACGAAAATGACGACAAGATCGTGTTCTATGCGACCGCCTATTCCGACACCAAATTCTTTGCCGGTCTCGAGCTCAGCGTGCTCAATAATGATCGGCTAAGGTGCGTTCTTTTGGCTGGTTTTTGCACTCGAGTATGGATATCTTAATTCACCTTAGACTAATGCACCATGTATCCACCCCATTCTGATGATCCCATCTTATCCCGATGCTCCCATCCCATCCCGATGATCACATTCCATTCTGATGATCCCATCATGTCCAGATGATCCCATCCCATCTCGATGATCCCATCCCATCCCGATGATCCTATCCCATCCCGATGATCCCATCCCATCCTGATGATCCCATCTCATCCCAATGATCACATTCCATTCTGATGATCCCATCATGTCCCGATGATCCCACCCCATTACGATGATCCCACCCTGTCCCGATGATCCGATCCCATCCCGATGATCCCACCCCATTCCGATGATCCCATCCCATCCCGATGATCCCATCCCATCCCGATGATCCCATCATGTCCCGATGATCCCATCCCATCTCGATGATCCCATCCCATCTCGATGATCCTATCCCATCCCGATGATCCCATCCCATCCCGATGATCCCATCTCATCCCGATGATCACATTCCATTCTGATGATCCCATCATGTCCCGATGATCCCACCCCATTACGATAATCCCACCCTATCTTGATGATCCCTGGCCATTACGATGATCCCACCCTGTCCCGATGATCCAATCCCATCCCGATAATCCCATCCCATCCCGATGATCCCATCCCATCCCGATGATCCCATCCCATCCCGATGATCCCATCCCATCTCGATGATCCCATCCCATCCCGATGATCCCTGCCCATTACGATGATCCCACCCCATTCTGATGATTCCAGCTCATTCCGATGATCCCATCCCGTCCCTATGATCCCACCCCAATCCCGATAATCCCACCCCATTCCGATGATCCCATCCTATCCCGATTATCACATTCCATTCTGATGATCCCATCATGTCCCGATTATCACATCATGTCTCGATGATCCCATCCCATTTCGATGATCCCATCCCTGATCATCCCTCATCCCAATGATCCCAGCCCAAACTCTCAATGCTCCCACCTGCAGGGACCAGGTGCCAATCAACAGTGAGTTGCGCCGTTACACCATCGACCTTGCCACCGGCTTGGTGACCTCCGAGGTGGTGCCTGCACCTGAGTCCCTGTCTCACCTGGTTCACCTAGAGATGCCGGTTATCAACGAGGCTCGACGATTTAAGGTGAGGCTTTAAAATTTTGATGAAGAGTAAGGTTTAAAAGAATCAAACTGCCCTACTGGCACTGTTTCTCAACCTCGCGCCATTGGTTCATCTAGATCACCAGTCTGTAGAAAGTGCATACTAGCGAACCATTGTTCTCGGCTTAAGCCCCGAATGCACAGTCAAGTGAACTGAAGCACCTGAACCTGACTGTCTATTCATCATGCTTATCCGTAATATAATTAGCTTACCTGCCATTGTGTTAAGCCCTATGCCTTCCCGTAGAGTGTGTCCCGGCTTTGACAGCTCTGCAGGCAGTTTGCTTGGACTATTACAACAAAGCAGAGCTTCCTGACGTCAAGGAGGGAGGTGACTGAGCGTGAAAACCAATCTACCAATTTAGGCAGTAAACTTTTTTGGGGTCTCGTCATAGCCAAAGCTCTTGAGCCTACTTGCGTTACGCACGGAAGAGTGCGCCGTCAAACCAAAGTACCAATACAGCATGATTAAACAGTTCTAGCCAATGTTTACATTCAGCTTCCGGATATAATTTAATTCAGACTCTAAATTCATCCATTCAGTTTATCGCATCACTCTATCATGATTGGAAAACTAAAGTCAGTCAGTCAGTCAGTCAGTCAGTTAGTTAGTTAGTTAATAGTTAGTTAGTTAGTCAGCTAGTTAGTTAGTTAGTTAGTTAGTTAGTTAGTTAGTTAGTTAGTTAGTTAGTTAGTCAGTCAGTCAGTCAGTCAGTTAGCTAGTCAGCTAGTTAATTAGTTAGCTAGTTAGTTAGTTAGTTAGTTAGTTAGTTAGTTAGTTAGTTAGTTAGTTAGTTAGTTAGTTAGTTAGTTAGTTAGTTAGTTAGTTAGTTAGTTAGCCAGTTTTTCACCAACAGCAGCTGGCATTGCAGAGGGCCTGTCTAGCCTACGGAATCGTGATGAAAAGCGACAACGTCAACTTGGCCAACATCAGTCTGGCGCGACGCAACCTCTGCAGAGACGCGGCAGCGGACGGGAGGCCTGGCTCAGACGCTGTCTGGTACCGCCAGCACCACTACCCGTGCGAGCCGCAGTTCGTTGCCGCCAGACGGGGTGACGATGACAAAATCAAAGAAGAAGAGGACGGCTACCTGGTGACGCTGATTTTAGACGGACTGCGCGTGCGCACCTACGCGGCTGTTTTCGACGCGAGGAGCCTCCGGCTGCTGAGCAGAGCCTGGCTGCCCGGGCCTCTGCCCTACAGACTGCACGGCAAAGCTTTTACATGGAACTAGTGCAAACCATTCACTGGACAAGGTGAACAGACTCATGCACTTCTGATAAATTGTTTTCAAGCGAAGACTTCATTTAAAAGTTCACTCTATTGCACCTTTAAGCTCCTGGACACGTCATCACGTCAGAGCGTAATTGCCTGACTAACGTACTTGTGTCTTGTCAACAGTTACTGCAGATGCCTGACTAACGTACTTGTGTCTTGTCAACAGTTACTGCAGATTGACCGATATAATATGTAGTTTGTAGTGTAGTTGAACAACAATTTGCTTGAGCCATTAAATTGAAAGATTCTACCAACATTCAAGTAAGAGAGATACTTTTTAAAGTAGATTTTATTTTTCGTTTTTTTACAATATATAATATAGTAATAACAATTCACTACGACTGGCCTAATGGACAGACGTGCAACCGACAGCTCAGCCGCAGCTATTGCGCGGCGCATCTGAAGGCTGCGTACGGCTGTTCAGTCCAAGGACTGGGGGGGGGGTCGCCACACACAGCCTCAATTACCCCAGCTAATGCTGGCACCCATTTTACATCTGGTTAAACTGAAGCAATGCAGAGTAAAGTGTAGAGTCAAGGACACAAATTGTTCCGGGTGGGTCGAGAATCGAACCCCCAACTTTTTCAATCGCGAATCCGACGCTCTATCCCCTAGGCTACAACCCCTTGTGTTAGTTTTTCAAATTTCTTTTAAGCTTTATCCCATATCAGCGGTTATATGCGTGCATTAACGATGTTACTGTGCTCTGACTATAATTGATAGAGGTGGCTACTAAGAAAATAGAGTTTTGGTTGCTAGCTGTTAAAGTAAGCAGATCTGCTATAGTCATTGAAGAATATCAACTAATAGAATAATCATTGACCTGTGCGAGTCCGATTGTGCTTACAATCATCAAGAGTAAACCTACAGAGTCATAACCGGAACTGAATCAGGTCGCAGTTTGATGATAGCAAAATCCAGTGAGCTTTCGTGCAAGCTGTCACTGAACAGGAACTACAGGAGCTCAGAGCTCTTCCACCTTTTCAACCGCAGTCGTCTCGGTGCTGCCGATGTAGGAGTTCATCTCGGTGTTGACTGTCGTCCCGACAAATTTACCAGCAAACAGTGCCCGGAAAATGTAGAACAGTAGCTCCAGAAGTTCGCACAGGGTGAGTATTGAAACGCCACACCAGAGGCCCAGAATGCCTGCAATTGAAGTTAAAAAATCGCTGAGAGTTGAATGCAAGACATTCTAACACGGTACTATAATCTGAACATCATTTCAATTATGAGTACCTCCAAAGTCAGCCACTAAGTTCTTTGTGGGGTAGGCTTCCTCTTCAGAGATCTCCTGAATTGTGGCGCTCCACGCTTTGACTGTCAGCCAGGCGAGACGATTCTGAAGCGCCTCAAGTTCTGCGTCAAAGTTGAGCCTATCACTGGCTGTTTTATTTTCTGACGAAGACTCGGAGTAGCTCTGCACTTTCAGCAATACCTGATAGATATTAGCGAGGCCTCTCATACCGCTGATGCTGGTTCTATAGCCAAAGTTCGAGGCCAACTGTTTTATTAGCTCAATTGATTGGGCATTTTTTAAATTAGGCCACGAATAAGTGACGAATCTGGTACTGTAGTCATCTGTGCGGCACGGCGGCTGGCACATCTGGCTGCCTTCGAACTGGTAACGCTGTATCTGTGACACCTGTTCGTTGTAGCAGGTCTCAACAACTCGAGAGAAATTGCTAATGTCCTTGATGTCGAAACAGTTTTTGTACTTTGTGACTAAAGCCACTGGAATAGGTTGAAACGATGGTAAACACTTGCAGTAGTCGATAAACTTTTGCACAATGTAGGTGTTGATGCAGTCCTCTCGCTCAGAGACAAACTGCCTCTCGGAACCTTTTAAATCACTAAAATGGCAAATTAAGTACCTGTTCATCCTTTATTTCCAGTAAAGACTCGAACGATATGCAAATTCACTTACATTGTCCCTCCTTTTAATTCAGTCATCTCACGTAGCTTTGTCAGCTTTTCAGCCCAATCTGATGAGGCAATTACCGCCTTAGCTGCTCTCTCAATTCTGCAATTATAAAAATGTTTGATTACAAAAATCGAATACATAGATACACACGAGATCTACATGTTTGAGACTAGTTCACACAGCTCACTTTCCGCCATCATTTGATGAAGATAGATCCCAGGAAGGCAGTCGGTAACTATCCAGTTTTTCGGTCTCCTGACAAGGACTGGATTTAGTGGAGAGTCTTGAGTACTTCTCAAACCTAAGCTGCACGTCCATGCGTTGAGCAGCCACTATCGCGATACTCCTGGACGCCCAGGGAAATTTCTTCTCCGGCACAATGATCGCCTGCGGTTTTAGAAACAGCAGAATGAACTCTTTGGCAAAAAGTTTGTAGAAGCATCGTTGAAAGAATTCCTTACATTTAGCGCCGTATTGCTGTCATCAGAGGATGACATCACGCTGTCGTGAACAACTTGGTTGAGTTTTTCCATGCCAAATGGAAGCCGACCCTTGGAATCTGTCGAGTCGGTGAAGTACATGATTGACAGCTCACTATTCGCCAGCTGTGTACTTGTCATATTGGCGGTAAACTTTTGCTTTAGAAACTGGTGGCACATGCCAAGCTGGGGGTGCTCAAAATTCACAAAGTGCTCATTGGTGCACTTCTGGCCGGCGAAGCTGCAGCTGGCAAGTGCGATGCTGAGATCGCTGCCAAATTGACGAGCGAGCAGATGCCTGCCCACAGAGTCTCTGATGGCGCCTGGGACGCTGCGAAATTTCGAATCTGCGACAATGTTTTAAATTAAGTCTGAAATTAATTGTTTTGATCTCGGATTAATATAATATTAAACGTTCAAAACTCACAGCACAACGCTAAGTTACACGGCTCGAAGGCCATTTCGAAAAGAGTATGTTGAGAAATTTCTACGCGGTCAATGAAGCGAAGAGCGCGTTCCGGCAAGCAGGCGGGGACCTCAGACTCGAATGCTTTTTGACGCCTGAAATGAAATTGATTTATCGCATTTAGCCTTCTGTTGGAATTGTAAAACAGATAAGATGCAGGATCCTCTGGCTCACTCGAAGTGGCTGTAGTTTTCATTCGCTATGTCCATCACTATGCTCACTGAGCGGCAGTAGTTGTCCGTATTCGTCTTGGCTACGTCTGGCGTTTCAATTTGCATTTTCAGTAGCCTCCCAACTCCTTAAATGTGAGTATTTTTGCAATCCATTTACCATATTCATTGGTTATTGTTTTAGTTAGGCCGTATGAATAAAGTGAGCTTTAGTTCCCAAATCCTAACTTAGCATGACAAAAGCAACGCGCCATCGCGTTCCGTTTCTGCCCCACTTCAATGCTCCTATGTCTATGGCCAAAAAGAGTACGCTGTATGAAATGGAAGTATATAAAGGAAAAGACAGTAACCTCAACGCTGTATGAAATGGAAGTATATAAAGGAAAAGACAGTAACCTCAACAGGTGGCAGGAGGGAAGACATTGCAGATCTCGGATCAAAAATTTTGTTGAACAGGAGTGTCGCGAACTCAACGTCAACGAGCTTCTTGGTCTTCATGACATTGAGATGTCAGCGCGAACGGAAGTGTAGACTAAGTAAAACGGAACAGGATAGTGTTCAATGCATTTGAGTGCACATAGAAGGCAATGCTGACTGCGTTATTAATATTGAACTTTTTGTATAATTGCTATTGTGTGTAACTGTTGGTCCGTTCGACGATGCGTGGATTGTCTATAAATACAATGGCTTGTTGTAGACAGTTGTCTATGGTAAAAAGTCTGGCTTGTTGTAGACAGTTGTCTATGGTAAAAAGTCTGGCTTGTTGTAGACAGTTGTCTATGGTAAAAAGTCTGGCTTGTTGTAGACAGTTGTCTATGGTAAAAAGTCTGGCTTGTTGTAGACAGTTGTCTATGGTAAAAAGTCTGGCTTGTTGTAGACAGTTGTCTATGGTAAAAACTCTGGCTTGTTGTAGACAGTTGTCTATGGTAAAAAGCCCGGCAGCAAAGGATTGAAGAGGGTGGAAATATACGAATCCAAACTTGCAATCGATGGTCAGATTCTCGTTAAAGACAGAGAGCCAGCTTAACTCAATAAAGCGACTTTGCACGCATAAAGTGAACCTTCAGTTGACGGCAGCAGCATACCAGGGAATTAGCAACAGAATTCGGTGCTCAGTCATCATTTATGACATCAATTCATAAACTATATCTCAATTCCGCTCAGAGTCTGAGAAGTTTGACAACTCAGAGAAGTAATTGATCCCTTTATTCATACGGCCTATTTCATTTTACACTATGTAATTAATTCTTCTGCATCATATTTCGCACCGCGGCTTCTCATGCTCTGCTCTTGAATGCTGAACAGACGGCCCCAGGCAACGCAGTCCCTTCCAGGAAGCGTGTCGTTCTGCCAACCGGTGTACATCGACATTCGCTGCCGTTCCGCCGACTCGGAGCTGGAGCTCACGATACAGTCGTAGTTTTTGGATATGGCTATAATTATAAAAACAGAAACGGGCTGCAAGGATTAGTACAGCAAACATTAGAGAAGGTAAAATATTTGCTAGAAATTGGCATCCGCCACGTTTACACACTGAAACTACTAGACTGAGCACTCAACCGATTAAATTTCCGGCCAACCAGTTTCGCTCAGTTGGTCAATAAGCGAATGCAAGCTTAAGTTTATTTGATCAACACGATCGCTTTTAGTAACTATGGAAATAGCAACGGTAGCCCCGATCGATATATGGTAAATTTAACAGCCGAAACATGGATAAAATTTAACGGTTATGAGCGTATTTGATCGGTGAAAGCTCCAAATTGAAACCAAATATTCCAAATTCTTTACTCTGGGTGTTCTTATTTTTCCAACTGTGGTGTTTCAGAGGAATTTTATGGGAATTGGAGGGGCCGCAGCCCTTTCGTGTGGTGGTTGGCGACCCTGTCTGTCTCTTGGTGGGCGCCCCTGTCTCTTGGTGGGCGCCCCTGTTTCTTGGTGGGCTGGGCGCCCCTGTCTCTTGGTTAGCGCCCCTGTCTCTTGGTTAGCGCCCCTGTCTCTTGGTTAGCGCCCCTGTCTCTTGGTTAGCGCCCCTGTCTCTTGGTTAGCGCCCCTGTCTCTTGGTGGGCGCCCCTGTCTCTTGGTGGGCGCCCCTGTCTCTTGGTGGGCGCTCCTGTCTCTTGGTGGGCACCCCTGTCTCTTGGTGGGCGCCCCTGTCTGTCTCTTGGTGGGCGCCCCTGTCTCTTGGTGGGCGCCCCTGTCTGTCTCTTGGTGGGCGCCCCTGTCTGTCTCTTGGTGGGCGCCCCTGTCTCTTGGTGGGCGCTCCTGTCTCTTGGTGGGCACCCCTGTCTCTTGGTGGGCGCCCCTGTCTGTCTCTTGGTGGGCGCCCCTGTCTCTTGGTGGGCGCCCCTGTCTGTCTCTTGGTGGGCGCCCCTGTCTGTCTCTTGGTGGGCGCCCCTGTCTCTTGGTGGGCGCTCCTGTCTCTTGGTGGGCGCCCCTGTTTCTTGGTGGGCTGGACGCCCCTGTCTCTTGGTTAGCGTCCCTGTCTGCCTCTTGGTGGGCGCCCCTGTCTCTTGGTTAGCGCCCCTGTCTCTTAGTGGATGCCCCTATCTCTTAGTGGGCACCCCTACCCCGGTGGATTCCCGTTCAAGTTTTGTCAAAAGTTGAGCTCCTGTCATTCGTCGGGCTTGTTTACCACTTTCGTTTAGATTTTGGAGAAGCCCCACTGCTTTAGGGCGCGCCCCGATGGCCACCCTGCAAACGCCATTGATTTTTTCCTGTATATTGAATGGGTCTACGATAACTGCCTTCCATTCCTCCCCCTGAAATACGATACTGAGCAATAAAATAAACCAAGAAATTTTATTAGTGCTGCATTTTAGAAGTCATAAATTCATATTGCACAATTTACACTTTTTATAGCTAGATGTGGTAATTAATAGAGTACCCAGGCTTACCATTTTTTCAGAAAATGTTCTGTAAAATATGCCTTTTAGAAGCTAGTCATTATTGTTATTATCTGGGATGCTCTGTGTAAAACCTGGGATTTCCGGCTTTTCCGGCTTTTGATAGTCAGATTTGCACTTCTCTATTGAACTATTAATTAATTCATGTCGGCAAAACTACAAAAAATTCTTGAATATACAAGAACAAAATTTATATTTTCAGGTGTTGATTAACTTCACTACTTATGTTTGAGCGGTAGCGAATAATGATTCTCGATATCAGTATTTGTTAAATATTATCGCTGTAGCATTTCTGGCAGTCTAATTTGAACAGGTGCAACCTTATCGATTTAAGGCGTTCTCAAACTCACGACAGTAAGGTATGTCGCACAATGCAGCATTCAGCCTGCCGCTCTCATCGTCCGTAAAAAAGCAATAAGGCCCGTCTGAAAATGCCGCTAAGTTGCTGAAGTTTTCGATGTGCATAGGCTGGCTGTCTGGAATCAAATCAAAGATTTGAGCGTGAGCAATTTCTTTATTAGATTAGTAAGTTACTGTGAAATTGGACTTGCCGACATCCCGGATCTGCAGGATGACGGCAATGCTACTGTCTGAACCGCAGGTCTGTAGGCGGCTGTTGGCGCACGGTGATGTACAGTTTGTTCGACTGCTGTTGTCAACGCCGTCCAATCGTCCGCACAGACAGTCGCCACCGGTCACGAGAGCCGCATAAGGGAAATTGTAGCGATCGCAGCACTCGGCGCAGGTCTCATGCGCTTCGATGCCGTTTCTGTAGCAGGTGAAGTTGAATGCAGCCGCGGTCGCTGCATCAGTCACGGGGAAGCAACCGATCTGTTGAAGCTTAGGACCTAAAGCGAGTAGGAAAAAGTTGTTCAGAAAGCACCCGGATATTAACAGTATTAACAGTAAGAGTATACCAAACCATTTTTAGAAAATTCTTCGTGCTTTAACAATTACTTGATTGCTAGCAAACTTTTTGTTGGGCAGCCTCTCTAACAAGAATCAAGTCGCCAGCCCTCCGGACCGTTAAGGCATTCAACAGTTCAGCAAGAAGATCGGATTTTGCATCAGAGCAGCCTTGGCAAGCCTCTAAATTTCATCAGAACGTCGACCAAATGTGTTTGTATCAGCTCTGACTTCGCAGGTCACTGGATTTCACCCAGGCGGCGCTTCTGGGAGGTAACACCTGGTGACCATGGACATCTCATTGCGAATTTCTCTGATGTCTCTGATCAAGCCTCGACAATGGTCAAACCTCTACTGGTAGGTATCCGCAGTTAGTCTCTTAAACATTCAGCCATCGACAGACGCCAGACCCAGACGCCATCGACACTTTCAACCGGGGGGCTGGATTCCCCCTATGATAGTTCTACTGTTAATTAACCTAAGAGGTTTTGTTGAATTACTTACGAGTTGCTTTGTGTAGAAACGTCAATAGAGGTAAACCAGGAGGAGAGCGGCATCGAGTCTCATTGTCCGAGAAGTTAAGAGACAGCAGGCTCGCAGCCAGGCTGGCCTCGCCTCTGCTCTGCAGCATCCGAGCTGCATCGTTCCATCTCATACACGGCGTCCTAGTGATGTAGGGCTTTAAACTCGGGACAGCTGTGTAGTTAAAGTACCTTGTGTCGTTGAAGTCCAGCCGAACTGTTGAGTACCCGTATACCACAGCCGAGCTGACGTTGCCTGTGTAATCATTGCCAGTGAGACTAGTTCGGCAATCCAAATCTTGGCCTACGGTGTTCAATGGAATTTTTCTAAAAGTTAGTCGTACTGACAACAATAATAGTTTATAATAAGCAACTTTTATTAATTATGTTAAACTTGCCGTTAAGAGGCACCTGTAACGACTTCATCAGCGATTCCTCGGTGCTTTGAATGACATCTAGAAATGCTTTGGTCGGCTCGTTCAGTACAGAATCAGTTTTTTTAGATAGATCAAAACTGTAGAATTCGATTTTTTCGCTTGTGTTCTTCTTAGTAAGATGCTCCATGTTCTCAATATTGAAGGTTGTCAACTTTTCTACCATGCGACTGGCCGTGATGGCCCGCGTGGGACAGATGTACACATCCGGGAACTGGAACTTTAACGAGGACATGCTCATGCTGGTCATCACTGGGGCCTGAAGGAACCTTTCAAACAAAGTGGACAGGTGGTACGCAAACCCGCTGTAGGTGCCTAGCAGGAATAGGACCCAGATGAGCCTGCCAACTTGGCTGGACTGCTCAGAGAATCTGCCAAGTCCGTGAGCAGTTGTGTAGCCACAGAAACTGTTCACTGGTGCGCTCAGCTTCCGTGATGAGGAGTTGTAGCTACTCATGGCTAGTGGTGTGTTTTTTGGTTGGGCCTGACGGTGTAAAAAATGTTTAAGCTGCAGCCGTTTAAGCTCAGCTAAAAGAATAGCTGAGAATATTTGCGTCAGTATCGAGAATTTAAGTCAAAGCACTTTTTCGTCCGTTTTCTGCTGAAATAGACTGCGTGGAATATAATAGCTTGTTCAGAAACGGCTGAGCCAATACAATTCATGTGTGCCCAGAAACGGACTGTTTCCTGTACCTGCAGCCTCGTAAAGTCCTCAACTAGTTCTGTCTACCGTGTACGCTGAAATTAATTTGGAAAATGAGATTGACAGAATGCATGTTTACATTTACCAAACATATTACTTTGTCAGTAGAAACTTCAGTGCCTGTACATGAACAACTGAAGTACCAGGACGCTACAAGTACACTCGATTTCTTAGATGTGATCTGGAGGCCGGTAAGGAGAGTGTATTTGCCGTATCGCCAGTGCATTTAGTATGCTCTCGAGAGAACGCATAGCTATGAATGAGGTTCGTCGTATTCTTTTTTGTGCCTTTGCAATTCACATAAATATACTCGTACAGAACATCGCGATGGCAATTCCGGAAACTTTGCGCATTCTCAGAAACATCGATAATGATCGTTATTTACGCAATTTGGTCTTTAAAAAAGATTCCGTTTGCAATGATTTACATCGCATCATCCAATAAACTATATACAGTGCTTATTTATTATGTCATAAGTCACACTGCACCTGACTTATAAAGGTCAGTATTTGTACCTATATTTTTTCTGATAGGAAAATATACACAAAAACAATCCGAAATATACAGAGTGCAATGCTGAATGCCAAAATTCTGTAGCTACGCTTTAAACTTCCAGCAACTGAAAACTCCGTCCAGGAGACCTTTATCGAGAATATGGAGAGTCAACTTCACATCTAACGCCGATTTGATCAGATATCAGGATAAAAAAGAAAAATTTTAGGACCTTGTATACATGTAAGTCTGGTTGTCTGTCATAGCTTCATGAAAAAGTGCGTCTCTTTCACAAACGCGGAATTTCACAACTGCAAACCTTCAAAACCGCTAAATCGCCTACTTTAATAAGCGCTATAAATTTCATAAATGCGAAACTTCACAACCGCGAAACTTCATAACCGCAAAACTTCAACTTCACAACCGCTAAAAAGACTTCGGTTGTTTAAGTTTCGCGTTTATGAAAGCAAGTGCTTTTAGCGGTCGTGAAATTTCGCTTTTGTGAAACCCACCCCATGAATTCATCACAATTCCATCTTGACACCAAGGCTCAAGAAGGAGTTGCTGAGATTCCACGGTTAAGAGGGGTTACCGATATTTTAGGCTATAGATTTTTTCTATCATGTCGACTGGTAATTCTCGATACAAGGTGCTAATACTAGTTATTTTGCTAAATTTATCATAAAATTTCGTTCATGATTAAAACCCTGTTGTCTGCAGATATTTGAGTATATGTTAGCTGTAAGCTCATTGAATTGCCGAAAAATCTGGTTTTGAAAAGTCCCATGCGCTTTAAACAACCAGCTTCATCAAATATCGCCATAAAATCCGCTATAAAACCTGGCAAGAAGGATAGTGAAAATTTTCTGTAACAAAAATTAATGTTGTTTATTCTAAGCAAAAAATCTGGTGTTGTGAATTAAACTAGAATCAAGGCCTGTGCGTTACCTGATAGACTGGTGGCCTGGACAAACTTGGAACCGCTCTGATAAGGGGTTATTGCTCAGATTTTACTGTCAGCGCCAGTCAGAAGCTGAGCGTCAGTCACTCAATAGCAGCCACGGTGCTTCCGGTTGCCCTATCTGTTTACGCAAGCAATCTCATAAGATAATTGAATTAGGCGGAGTGGAATAAAAGTCTATTTTGTATAGACATCATTAAAGGGAAGTAAACAGTGTTCTCTGTTTTTATGCCATAACAATATTTTGGGTGAAGCGGAGACTTTTAATAATTAATATAAATAAGTACTCTGCTACTAAAAGCAATTTTATATGCCACCCACCCCACCAGGATCAGTTAGTGGGAGCCATATACCCCACGAAATCATTTACTGGTAGCCATATACCCGACCAGGTCATTCAGTGGTAGTCTTACGACCCACCAAAGTACTTCAGTGGTAATTCTATGAATAATCCGTGTGGACATTTCAACACACTGCAATGAAAAATCATTGTTCTTATGGCTTGGGAGATGCAAACACACTGTATGATTTCCACGTGAGTGAGGCATTCAATTGAAGCCTGCAACAATAGACTGAAAAGGCAGTGTGTACATACTCGTACTCGTGCATGGGCTTCAATAAGCCTCGTAAATAATTTCCCAATTCTCTATTGTTGTTGCTGCTGCCACTAGACTGGAAAAAAATTGATCAACACAAAAGCTACGGCACCATTGGGAAGATGTGCCGGTCATGTGAGCCGCTTAGAAAGAGGAGAGAGAGAGAGCAGGAGAGTATAATCAAAGAAAAAAATTGGTTGAAAAGCGCGGTTTTGTCGGAAGGGTAAAAACAATGGGACATGTAGTTTCTGAGCTCTCAGCTAGGTGCCCAGAAGAGGACGCTGGGAAAAAGGCGGCTGCATGAGGTGGGATGTGGAGACTCCCAAATGGAGAGAGTTTGGAGAAATTGGAGAGGGGAAGAGAAATGGGCTGGGAATAAAATATGAAAATACAGGGAGAATTGATGGTTAATGCTGGGTTTGGCAAACGGACGAACAATGAGAAAGTGGTGGAGATTTATGATAGGTTCAGAGAAATAAAAAGGTGAATATCCACATCACACAGGCGTTCCTATTGGTCCTGATCTAAGAAAATCGCAGTATAAATTATTATTAAGATTTTTATTAGTGACCAGGTGTTTCAAGGGTTAGTGTTCCAGGAGTAACTAATTCAATTGCTGATAACAATGACTCTAATCACCCGGCTTCTTTTTCTTAGTTGCTCGCTGTCTGTCTCCATGGCAGCCCTGACAATTGTATGCGAAAATGATACAATGACGGCCGACTGCGCAACCCAGGTGATATCCGTTTCCATAGCAACATTCGGCAAGTCGAGCATGTTCTCCGCCTCGTGTCCGAACCAGTCGCCGACTGAGTGCAACAGCGGCACCGCCTACGGGCTGATCAGCGACGCCTGCGAGGGCCAGAACAGCTGCTCGATGGCCGCGAGTAAAGCACTGTTTGGCGATCCGTGTCCCGGATACGAGAGCTACATGGTGCTGTATTACAGCTGTACAGGTGAGGCGTTGAGGTTTCAACAGTACAACAGATCGATTTTCAAACGGGTGCCATTTTTTATTCGGTCCTTTTTCTTCATGGTTGGACTGTCAGTTCCTCAGTTTGACTGGCACGGAATGAAAGTCCTTCATCACAGTGGGACTGTCAGTTCCTCAGTTTGACTGGCACGGAATGAAAGTCCTTCATCACAGTGGGACTGTCAGTTCCTCAGTTTGACTGGCACGGAATGAAAGTCCTTCATCACAGTGGGACTGTCAGTTCCTCAGTTTGACTGGCACGGAATGAAAGTCCTTCATCACAGTGGGACTGTCAGTTCCTCAGTTTGACTGGCACGGAATGAAAGTCCTTCATCACAGTGGGACTGTCAGTTCCTCAGTTTGACTGGCACGGAATGAAAGTCCTTCATCACAGTGGGACTGTCAGTTCCTCAGTTTGACTGGCACGGAATGAAAGTCCTTCATCACAGTGGGACTGTCAGTTCCTCAGTTTAACTGGCGCGGAATGAAATTCCTTCATCACAATTAGAGTTAAGCTTTATAATATGAATCCGTAAAGTGCAAGTTTGCTGCAAAGGTAAGTACAAAGGTAGGTCATAAAGTCTGCTTAGTCTATTTAAAATTAGACTATCAAAACTCACTACAGACAGACAAATTCCTCTGCTGAATTCTGTCAAAGTACATTGTATGCATAATGAATTTTACCTGTTAGCAATCCTAGCACGTAATCTTTTAATTACGATACTGAATTTTCAAGTCTTTCCAAGACACTTATTTTTACCTGACATGTTGAAAAATTCGAAGTAACTCAACGATGCTGAAGTCAGTAATTCTTTTATTTAAACAAATACACGATCACGATCGTTGCTGTGAAAGCAATCGACACGTTGGATAGTAGAACACTCGATCTATTATGGTTTGATTTTGAACAGCACCGTAAAAAAACCTGTTCACCCGTGTCACTTTTCGAAGTTGACACAAAAGATTCCACGATTCCACTATATATCTGTTTGGTGATTGGTCCTATACTTAGAATATGTAAAGTGTAAAGTGTAAAGTGTACAGTAAGAAAAAAGTCACTCAATTATCGGCACAAACTCGGTCTAGGCCTACGAAGGATCAGTAAAAGTCCTTACAAAACTTATCTATCTAGCGGCGCCATTGTAACATTTTTGTGTCGACTAGAAAACAATTGCTGACATGACAGCTGCAGTGTGGAAATAACCGCGTGCATGATCATGTTTTTTGAGTCGAAATTTTTTGATAAGACTGAGTCAGAGCCATTACAGGAAAACTTGTAAATTTTTACCAAAGATAAGGGTAGCGACGCGACCAAGGCAATCAAATACTCGTACATGTATAGCTCATTTTGCTTTTTTAGGCGGGCTCTATTGATATATACATTGTCGCTAGTAGTAGCTCCGTACATCAAAGGTTGCTCATGATAGTATTTGAATTTCATTCCTTATATGTATTTGATGCTAGTAAGTTAGCCAACTAAATCACACTGCGTTGCCGAATTAAAAGTGAACAGTGAATTTACGAGCTGTATTGTCGCAAGTTGATTGGCTTCAATTAACTACCTGTACATTTTATTGCCCTCTCGATAAACCATTTACCTGCGAAAGATTTTTTTCTGCGTACATAATATAGTGAGCACTGGACCCGCCGTGGCCTTCTCTGCTCGGTCTTATCTCCCCCCTTCACAGTCTGTCTCCAAACTAACCCCAGTTAGTCTCTCCAGCCGCGTGCAGAGTAACAAGTGCAAACTTCATAGCTAGATTTTTTCTATCTATTATAAACCCGCAAGCTAAGAGAAGTAACAAACTTTTCAGAGGCTCGTATAGTTTAGAGTTTTGTTTTACCAGCAAAAATGGAGGGCACAATGTTTTTCACACTTCGTCAAGCCAATTGCACGCCGGAGTTTCGTCGGGCAGCCTACAATCCCTCGGACACTGTCCGGGTGACCATCTACAGCTTGACAGTGTTGCAGGCCGCCATTCTGCCTGTTGGGGCTGCCCTCAACATTGCCTGTTTTGCTACCCTGCTGCGCTATCCACTTGGTGCCGAGGTGAACGGGCACTTTGTGAGTTTCAGCGTCTGCGATACAGCGTTTCTCCTGTTTAATCTGCTCGACACCATCAGCCATTGTGTCGAGAACTCAACACCGTTGACTGACGGTCCGGAACCCTTCAACTACATTGCCTATGTCCATCCGATTGCGTGGACACTGCGCAGTGTGGTGTACACTGCTCACAGTTGGCAGACGGTGCTGCTCAGCGGCCTCAAATGGCTACGCATCTGCCGGCCGCTGTCGGCCCTGCCAGAGTCCAGAATTCGCCACCTCATCGGGCTTGTATGGCTGTACAGTCTGGTCACCAGCATTCCACCGATTCTGCTGTTCCAAGCATTTGTCACGGTTCTGTATGCCAACTGCCATGACCAGGGCTTCCGGGTCGCCGGCAGCGGTTATCACCGACTCTACAGCATCGACAACAGTGGAGACGTTGGTGGCGGCATCATACCGCCCGCCATTCCACCGTCATTTGTCGCCGTGAATGCGTCCTTGCTGCCGGCGCTTATCTGCCTGATCTGCAGTCTGGGCATCGTGTGGCGCCTGCGACACCCAGTCCTGCATCATCTACGGCGTCGCCGGCATCTCCGTCGGCAAGAAAACTTCCTGGATCCTGGCGCAGCTCGGCTAGGCCGCGAAGCCACTCGCGCAGTGCTCATGTCGGCTAACAGTTTCCTGCTCTTCCAAATCCCGATGGTTATCTGGACACTGGTGGACACCTGGTACTGGAAGCTGCTGCAGCCGGCGGTCTTCTCTATGCTCGTTGTAGTCAGCAACACAATCAGCCAAGCATTCTTTGCGGTGGACCTGTCGGTGTGTCTTCACAGCAATCACCAGTTTTCTAGCAACCTTCGAAGATACCTGCAGCCGTTTTGCCAGTGCAGAAAGCACTTCAAGCAGCAAAAACAGCAGCAGAAGCAGGGCAACAAGCAGTTTGAGCTTCGACGACTTCGAGGCTTTTCGGACTGCAATGGCGTGGAAGAGCAGGCCGGGACCTTCTCTATCTGCAGCTCAACTTTGATCTGAAATCTGAGCCTTAGCTACCGGCCTGAAAGATTTCGCAACTTCTAGGAAATGTTACTGACTTTCTCTGACTGTAAGACAAGGTCTCAAGATGAAATATTAGCAATTCTAGTCCTACCAAACCCAAACCAATGCACCATCATATTTCTGTGCCATTTGAAGTTTTTGTTACAGCCCATGTTTTCTAACTTGAGCAATGCGTATTGAAACACTGAAAGGTAAATCTGCACATATTGTAAGATTGTAGTTTGTCCAGCAAGTTGCAACTACACTTATTATCTTGGGTTTTTGTAAAAATTGAATGCATATTATTTGTTGCAGAATAATGCAGCTCTTTATTGTACTCTTAAACAAAAATACACATTCTTAACGTAATAGTTTTCAAAATCTTATGACGTTTTTCCTACTTTAAATAAAAAATAGTCACTCTTTAAAACTTGCTATCTTTACGATACGAAGCTATAGAGTAAAATCGTGTAGCACATTTAACGTCTCGAAAACTGTCGAGTAATATATGAGCACAAAGCATTTGCTGCACTAAACCCGTAAAGCAATCTGCCGTCACTTTGTCACCGACTAAGCGATCTTCTCCTCCAATTAGGAAGGCAACAACTACTTGTGGGTTATAACCTTATACAGTCGCTATTGTTAATTTCTGAAGAAAATCTATGATTTAAAAGCAAAGAGCATCCCGCCCTAAAAGGATCTAGCTAGCTCCCCTATGAGTTTTGGCTCTAAAGCATCGGAGCAACCCCACTGAGACACAGAATTTCAGCAATTCCCCCCCCACAAGCCCCGCCTTCTCAGCAGTTCTCTACGTGAGTCTTCACATCTCACCGATTTCCCGCGTGAACCCTTGACATCTCGGCATTTCCACCAAGAGGCACAACATTTCAGCAATTTCCCATGAGCATTGAGCCACAGAATTTCTGCGATTCCCCTCATAAACCTTGACATTTCAGCAGGGGCGTCGCCATGGATTTTATGGTGGGGGGGGGACAAAGCCAAGAATTCAAAGTGTACATGACAAAATTTTGGCACTCATTTTGGCGCCGCAGGCACTCATTTCAGTGCCACAGGCACTCATTTTAGCGCCGCAGGCACTCATTTTAGCGCCGCAGGCACTCATTTTAGCGCCGCAGGCACTCATTTTAGCGCCGCAGGCACTCATTTTAGCGCCGCAGGCACTCATTTTGGCGCCGCAGCAACTCATTTTGGCGCTGAAGGCGGTACATTTTGGCGCCCTGAAGAAAAATTATTGATTACCACAACGACTCACAAGGTGGAGTGGGGGGGGACAAAGCATTGGCATGTCCCCCCCCAGAGCTTTTACTGGGGGGGGCATGTCCCTCCTGTCCCCCCGGTGGCGACGCGCCTGCATCTGAGCAATTTCCCCTGAACCAAAGATTTTTTAGCGGTTTCCGCACATGATACTTGGCATATTAGCAACTCATTATCAGTCTAATCGTTGAACCTTAGCTCTAACCTTAACCATCGGAAGCAACACTAGGAGAAGCATTGAAATTAGTTTTGGTAGGTATTGTAAGTAGACATTCAAGTAGGTATTCATGGTCTTCAATTTTCAGTACACTACTAATGTTTGCGAGTAGTATGAATTGCGTTTTTAGCGAAAAATTTTCCAAAATTCACGAAAATCTGCTGGTAACAAATGTCTACTATTTTCGAATAACTGAAAGTCGTTTATTTTCTATCAGATCATTCTAGACCAGACTCTTACAGAAAGCATTATTATATTCCCTAGATAGGCCACTTTGTATTGCGGCAATAGGGAAAGCGCGATTGCTTTTTTTGTCACTTGTGCGAAAAAACCCGACATGGGTTGCTTCAATTTTGATTTCAGAAGCTTAGGGACAAAGACGCTATTTTTTGAGCTTTCGATCTATCTTCTTATGAATTAAATAAAAAGCTACTCAATTAAACTAAGACTGATGAATGCACTGAGGAGACTACTGACGAAATTGAGTTCAGTAGTTGATTTTCCCGTTGTCGCGAGTTGCAAATTTTTCAAGTTGGCTTCTAATGGCCAAAAATGAACAATGAGTGACCCATCGTGTGTATATGTTTTTTGTCTCATATATGATTACACCAGAGAATGTTGAATATACTCAATATTCTTTGGATTAACTATGCCGTTTAATTCATCATAGTCTATGGTTAAAATGTCCGAGGCGCTGCATTAATAGTTTAGGGGTGAGCACTAAAGAACTAAAGAATCTGAACTAGCAATATTCATTACAGAACTGACAGTTCTGTGATCTTCACCCAAGGATGAAAAAATCATCCATCTATTCTTTCATCCATGTCTTCACCACGTTGAGAAGTCAACAAAAGAGACGAATGAAAGTTTTTTCGAATAAACAATCCAAACAACAACAACAAAATACATTGTCAGTCAGTCAGCAGACGTCACAGACGTACAAGCGCTTCCAGCTCTGTAATATTTTATTTGGTAATCTTCTATGCCTGCCTTTCTGTTTTTTAAAAATGTCTGGTTTGATTCATTCGATAGTGAAATTCAGAAATGGATCCAAGCATTCGCAGCCTCCGTGATATGAAAATGATTCCGAATGGTCATACAGAGCCATGTCGCGGATTCTGGCACGGTTCGCAGCATCCTTGCCATCGCTTGGCTCCCTAGGCCCCCAGAGTCCGCCGCTGCTGGTGTCCAGAATCGGCAGCGGCCAGCCGCAGTCCGCCCACGCCCAGCTGCCGTTGGCCAGAATTGAAGCACCAACCCAGATCTGATGGCTGCTGTCAGTCAGACCAGTTGACGTCCTCACATCCTGGAGCTCATCAACGCTGCTCAGGTCGGCGAGCTTCGTCAGCGGCATGGCGGACCCGTCCGAGGTGGTCAGGAAGCTCCGGCGGCTGTCGGCCTGAGCGCTCCATCCGGTCACCTGCCCGTTCCCAGCTGCCTTGTACAGCGAGCCCTTGAAGCGGCTGTCGCTGACGCCGGGCACCCAGCGATAGTCGGCGGGACAGAGCCGGCCTGGCTCGAGACCCTCCGACTGCTTGACGAAGACTCGAAGCCTCCTGCTGCTGCAGCCGCTGCTCGCCATCGAGGCGGGATCGAGCAGCAGTCGCGAGCTGCAGGCGTCGAAGGCGAACAGCAGGCAGAGCTGTCGGTCCGAGGAGGCTGCCGCAGCCTCCATGGCGAAGGCTCTGCATCTCGGAGCCGCTCCACAGCGAAGCGCACAGGCCGCGATGTCAAGGTCGAGCAGCTGGTAGTGAGCTGGGGACACGCAGTTAGAGGTGAGGATCGGGTGGAAGGCGACTCGCTGCCTGCAGCAGGTTGCGGGGTGGCTCAGCAGCAGCAGCGGCAGCAGTAGTACGAGTATAGGAAATGTACGCAAAGAATTCATTTCTCTTGCTTTAGATTCAAAACATGTTTAATTGCATGTGTGTCGAAAATTGAAGACGGATTATCTTCTTTTTTATGGTTTAAAAAGTGAGTGCTGCGTGAGTTGTTGATTGACAGCGACAGCTTTCTAAAATTTCCGCATTTCTCTGCGCCAGTGGGTGTAGTTTTATCGCTCGGAATGGTTTAAGGCTCTGGAATGGAGACCGAAATTCTTGTCACGTAGGTGACAGATCCCCACTATTCTGGAATGATTGAAATTCGTTTTTTACTTTCAGATCATTCCAGACGAACCTGCTGCCGGAAGCATCATTGTCTACGAGCGTATCGGTGCTTTTAGTAGCGTCTGAAGGTCTGATTGACGTTTAAATGATCTTTTCCTTCGCTAATGGCATCGTTTACTGGGAATGCATGCAGTCAGCTTGAAGTCGTGGGAATGCATTTTCCAACTTTTTACAAGGCTGCCTTTGTCTAATGTCACTCAGTCTGTCCAGTTATTCGTGTTCTGTTGAGATTTGGGGATGAAAAATCGACCGTACTTACTTTGACTTAGCTGCAGGGTGGTCCGTAGACACAGCGGGGAGGCGAGGGTCGCCCATTCCGCTAGCCCCTGAAGGCCCGCAGACAGGCAGAGGCGTGGGGCCGGGTCAGGGTGGTCCACCGGTCCGTCCTGCAGCGTGATCTTCCGTTGGGAAGAAACTGGCTCGTCTAGTCGCCCGATGGAACTGGATGAGCCGTGAGATGCTGTCGGGCTGGCAGACCTCGTCAATGGACGGGTTCGGCCCGAGGTAGCGTAGCCGGTCTCTGTTAAAGAAAGGGCAGTGACAGACAAAGTGCTGAGCATCTTCATTGTCGCACTCGCAAAAGGGGCAAATTTCGCTCTCGAGGTCGCCTCGGAGGAAGCAGTGCCTGGCGAGGTAGCCATGGCCGGTAAGGGTCATGACAAGGGCTCGAATATCCTTCCGATTCTGGTTCAGAAGGATGTTTCTGAGCCTGCGAGACGGGCAAGGAACCGCGGCACGAGATTGCCGGTAGTTTTGGGTGCCCGCCCATCTGTCCCTGTGGAGGGAGTCAGCCCAGTCGTCGATCTGACGATTGATGACTGTCAAGGGCATAGGGACCAGGGGGGCAGGGCCGAAGAAAGAGCCAGAGCCGCCCCTCTTGGCGAGGGTATCTGCCAGCTCGTTCCCCGGAAACCCTGCGTGCCCTGGGATCCACTTCAGCCTGACAGTATTGCTTCTGGCCAGGAGGTTGAGCTGCCGGGCGCAGTCGGCGACTGTCCGGGAGTTCGTTGTGGTGTGGCAAAGGGCCTGTAAGGCCGCTTGGCTGTCGGAGTGGATGACAATAGTCTTTCCTCTCGTAACCTTGGCGTTCATCTCTGCAGCGCAAGAGCTGATGGCAAGGACTTCGTTCTGGAAGACTGTGGAGAGTCTACCAGTGTGCTGGGCATGCGTGGCAATGACGCCGCCGCTGATGATGATGCAGACCCCAAAGCCGGCGCGACCGTCTTTGATGGATCCGTCCGTGTAGCAATGGACCTCCTGGAAATTCCAGTGGTCATTGGCAGCATCCCTAGAGGGGATGGTGACCTTGTAGCGCTGAAAGAGGTTGAGAGTGCGGGGTTCGCAGTCAGATAGGACGTGGAGCCCGCCGCTGTCTCTCAAGTCCTTGAGGCAGAGGTCAGCGTGGGGCAGAAGCTTGCGCTTAGCCATGGCCCTATGGGGCTGGATTCGAATGCCAGCGTCAGCTAGACGGCGGGCAGTCTTAGCCGCTTCCCTGCGGACAAAGATGTCCAGCGGAGGAATGTTGAGGAAGGCGTTGAGGCCATCGTTAGGAGCAGACGGAGGGGCGCTCATGATCGTGCGACATGCGCGCCCTTGCGCTCTCCTGAGAGCCTCTAGACAGGTCTTTATCTGCAGGGCGCTAGCCCAGATCAGGCCGCCATACGAGATAGCGGGCCTAACCATTGCAGTGTAGATCCACCAGAGGCGCTTGGGGGTGAGCCCCCAGGTGGTGCCGACAGCCCTGCGCAATTGCGCGAGGTCTGCGAAGGCCTTTTTGGCTTTTGTTTGAACGTGGGGTGACCAGTTCAGCCTGTGGTCCAGGGTAATACCCAGACATTTAGTCTGCTTGCAGAAGGGGATTTCCCTTCCGTAAAGCGTGAGCGGCCGAATCTGCCACTTGGTCCTGCTGGGGAACATGATCGCTGCGGTCTTAGTCTCAGAGAGCCTTAAACCACAGCGGTCCGCCCATTGCTCAGCGGCGTAGATAAAGTTCTGAAGAAGGTCCCTGAGGGTATCAGGGGACGGACCAGATGCCACCGCGGTGACATCGTCCGCATAACCAACTTTCAGAATGGGATCAGGCCGAACATCCCGGAGGAGCTCATCGACCGTAAGACCTATTCTTGCCACAGCTAGCACCATAGTCATCTTAAACTATGTTTTAAGATATCCCCTGTCCCTAATATCAGGGTCTGAGGTTAAAAACAGTATAAACATAAAACTTCAAGTTAGAAATATGAACTAATTAAAAATAGTTACAACTGGGTAGTTTTGATTCGACCTTAAGACCGATGAAATCTTCCAATCTGCTAATGGCCACCCCAAAATCAAACCTCGTTCGTGCAGGAAAATCTACTGATATCAACTCATCCTTAAAAAAGTTACCGTTTAGTTTTAAGATATGAGCTGGGCCTGAAGGTGCTCTGTCACGATGCAAAACTGATGAGCAAAATGTTTGGGATTTCCGAGTTGAACTACTCATAGGGCCTATTCTACGAGTATGAAGATGAGAAGTGACTCCTGAATTTGTGTCCTGACTGGTGGAATAGAAAACTTTCTGATTTTTGGAACTATCATGATAAAAAAATTAAAAAGTGTCTGATGCTCTCTGGACTAATTGAAAATCATTGACTTCTTTCCGACTACAATAAATTTTAAAATGCAATTGTTTGAACTGGCTAAAGGAAACAAAACACAAAGCACGCGAATTTGCAATGCAGAATCGAAGAGTAGAGCTTCCGTTTTATTTAAAGTTTGTCAGCTCGTGCAAACCTCTGAGTGAAATCTAAGTTTCAAGTAGTCAAAAAATTAACCAATACATCGGTAAATGGTTGCGTCACTCATGTTCAGGATGTAGTTCAAATTCTAGAGTTTTCGAGTTCAATTTGTCTATAAAACATACAGTTCCGTGTGGTATCTTCTTGCACGATTTATCCTATCCGTTTCCTTGAGGTCTCGGGATTTTGGTTTAATTCAGCCAATCGTAAAATTTAGAAACGGATCCAGGCATTCGCAGGCTGCATGATAGAGAGTTGAACCCCGATTGTCATACAGAGCCATGTCGCGGATTCTGGCGCGCAATCCAGCATCATTGCCACTGTTCGGCTCGCTAGGGTCCCAGAGTCCGCCGCTGCCGGTGTCCAGAATCGGCAGCGGCCAGCCGCAGTCCGCCCACGCCCAGCTGCCGTTGGCCAGAATTGAAGCACCAACCCAGATTTGCTGACTGTCAGTCAAGCCAGTTGACGCCCTCACATCCTGGAGCTCCTCAACGCTGCTCAGGTCGGCGAGCTTCGTCAGCGGCATGGCGAACCCGTCCGAGGTGGTCAGGAAGCTCCGGCAGCTGTCGGCCTGAGCGCTCCATCCGGTCACCTGCCCGTTCCCAGCAGCCTTGTACAACGAGCCCTTGAAGCGGCTGCCACTGACGCCGGGCACCCAGCGATAGTCGGCGGGACAGAGCCAGCCCGGCTCGAGACCCTCCGACCGCTTGACGAAGACTCGAAGCCTCCTGCTGCTGCAGCCACTGCTCGCTATCGAGACGGGATCGAGCAGCAGTCGCGAGCTGCAGGAGTCGAAGGCGAACAGCAGGCAGAGCTGTCGGTCCGAGGAGGCCACCGCAGCCTCCATGGCGAAGGCTCTGCACCTCGGAGCCGCTCCACAGCGAAGCGCACAGGCCGCGATGTCAAGGTCGAGCAGCTGGTAGTGAGCTGGGGACACGCAGTTAGAGGTGAGGATCGGGTGGAAGGCGACTCGCTGCCTGCAGCAGGTTGCGGGGTGGCTCAGCAGCAGCAGCGGCAGCAGCAGCAGCGGCAGCAGCAAAGAAACAAACTGGGAACTATGGTGTCTCATGAGAGGTGCATGCAAATCCTGGGGCTAAAGCGATAGCGATGCATTGTAGGAAAAATACAACTCTTTATGTTGTATTGACACGAGTTGAGCCTTTTTAGGTAGCTCTTCAGGAGAATTTCGATGGTTCTCGATGCGTTTGCACAGCATTATTTTTCCTGTAATTGCTGCGAAACTATTTTTAGAGCTTAGTGAGTCTTTTGAGAGACTTACCATCTGTTAGAGCGTCGTCACAAATTCGCTTTTGAATGCCTATACATGTTTATTAAATTGCTATTAAGCATTTGTGATTAAAAATTAACATACATGTACATGTAGCTACCTAGCTGTAGTTTGACTGACACATGACTGCGAGTAGCAAATTTGAAAATCCAATTTGTTCCAACGTAATAGAACTGTACAGGTGAGTGCTTTCTCAATGCAATGGATTTTTTCGAATTTTCTTCACAGCTACACAAAACTTGGAGTGGGGTTCTAGAGAATTAAAGAAAGCCCTGAATCAGATCAGCCGTGCCCAAACCACAGATTCTATGCGCGCAATAGATGGGCCTCTCCCCTTTTTGAATTGTATAAAGCCACTTTGCCGCTGTCTATGGTTGGACTTGGACTGCGTGCAGCCTTCGCCACTGTCTATGGTTGGACTCGGTCTGCCTGCAGTCTTCGCCACTGTCTATGGTTGGACTCGGTCTGCCTGCAGTCTTTGCTTCTGTCTATGGTTGGACTCCGTCTGCCTGCAGTCTTCGCTTCTGTCTATGGTTGGACTCCGTCTGCCTGCAGTCTTCGCTTCTGTCTATGGTTGGACTCGGTCTGCCTGCAGTCTTCGCTTCTGTCTATGGTTGGACTCGGTCTGCCTGCAGTCTTTGCTTCTGTCTATGGTTGGACTCGGTCTGCCTGCAGCCTTCGCCACTGTCTATGGTTGGACTTGGACTGCCTGCAGCCTTCGCCACTGTCTATGGTTGGACTCGGTCTGCCTGCAGCCTTCGCCACTGTCTATGGTTGGACTCCGTCTGCCTGCAGTCTTTGCTTCTGTCTATGGTTGGACTCGGTCTGCCTGCAGTCTTTGCTTCTGTCTATGGTTGGACTCGGTCTGCCTGCAGCCTTCGCCACTGTCTATGGTTGGACTCGGTCTGCCTGCAGTCTTCGCTTCTGTCTATGGTTGGACTCGGTCTGCCTGCAGTCTTCGCTTCTGTCTATGGTTGGACTCGGTCTGCCTGCAGTCTTCGCTTCTGTCTATGGTTGGACTCGGTCTGCCTGCAGTCTTCGCCAGTGTCTACGGGTGCGAATCGCATTACAGCCTCCCAAGGCCAATATTCGTGCACACAAGTCGCAAATAAATGTGACCAGAATCCAACCATTGGTCGTGGTGAGTGATTAGACTGCTAAGCTGCTTTTGCTAAAAAATTAAGGGCTTCGGTTACCAAGGTTCCTTTGATTGTTTTCTACGATATTAATTGAGTTCTACGTGTAGAGTAACTATCGCGATGTTCTAGAAAGTTACATATAGAATTTCTACTCGTAAAAAAATTTCTTTTTTAGAATCTTCATAGAGAAAAATCCTAATTACGAGCGTATATTGCAATGGAAGTCAATAAAATTGAAATAACTTTGCTTTTGGTTTTGTTTTAGTGTAAGAATTATTTTAGGAATTATTAGAAAACGTTGTCTCACCAACCGTACACGGTAACCCAAAGTTATTATTCATGATTAGTTTTACCTTTTATTCAGACACTCAAATTAACACATGCCTCCTTTCTCATTGAATCCAAAAGCAGCATTTCAGATTGCTGATTTCATTTCGATTTGTCTATTGATTTATCAATATTATTAAATATTAATGTAATGTCAATCAATTTGCGTTAATTTAAAAAAATCCCTGAATGGCAGTTTTAAATGTTTATCGTAGTGTAGCTAAACAAAGGGGTGTCAACTTAAGCGCTAGAATGGAGCGCAAAGCAAGGCTCCAGACCAAACCGACTGGAATCGATAACCATGACGGTGGCAGCTGTTTAAATGATTCAAAACCTGGATGCGCCCGGTTGTACTTTGGCTGCGCTCGCTGAAGCCGGCTAACTGCAGCCGCTGATACGGTTTGTGCCTCTTGTTAACACATTTGTCCTGCTTAATGGCAGCAAAGCGGCACTCAAGCACATAGCGGTACATAGTGGCACAGCGGATGTCTCGGCGATTCTAGTCACCTGGTCCGACCAGTTATCGATACAGGTCGGTTTGGTCAGGAGCCTTGCTTTGGGCTCCATTCTAGCGCTTAAGTTGACACCCCCTTTCGGCTTGTAATTTCCCTTCACATGCCGCAGTTACTAAAAAGTTACGATGACGCCACCAACTGTCATGAAATTCTCCTCCCCATCAGCAGTGGAGTTCGCTCCGTGTCCCTCTTCGTCCACACCTTCACCAGCACCCAGTCGCCCTCGCCTGGGCTAGCAACTTTCCTAGCAACCGACGAGAGGTTGTTCATCTCGCAGTTCACGTTGCAACCGCTGCTTGAAGCTTTCGGTTCTGAATTCAACATTGTCGCCTGACTGTTGCTTTCACTGATATCCTGATCTCGGAGATTGCCGGCTTCGAGTAGAAGTTTTTCTAGCACGTTCTCTTGCGTGATGATGCCTCGAACTCCGTTCGGTGATGTCGGGTCGCTGTCAAGGACAACGGCCATTTGACCTGGCGAAATGGGAATAATGGTGGCCTGCTTTTCATGACGAGTGAATTTTCTTAATTTAGCTTCACTCAGGGACAACTACAAAAGTTTTACTTCTAGTTGTCCCTGGCTTCACTATGTCTGAAGAATAGCTAAAGTGATTGGGTTGAAATAGTAATTTTCAAGTATGCAAGAGGAGCTCAGTAAGCTGACATAGGACTAAAAATTATCTGATAAGGGAACGCTCTGGTTCACTCTGGTTCACTCTGGTTCACTCTGGTTCACTCTGGTTCACTCTGGTTCACTCTGGTTCACTCTGGTTCACTCTGGTTCACTCTGGTTCACTCTGGTTCACTCTGGTTCACTCTGGTTCACTCTGGTTCGATCCGGTTAACCAATAAATCAATAAATGCACTCAACTCTTTCCCTGTCGAAAAATTCTCAACAAATCGTATAGCTGAGCGCTGCTCTTCACGAACGGCATCTCCCGGAAGCACTTCCTGTTGGTCATGAGCTCCTGCACCGATGGGCTGGCGGGCGACTCAAACAGCAGCAGCATCTTCACCAGCAGGTGACCGCGAATGTCGCCGTGATTTTCGCCGTGATAAACTGGCACTCTAGAGTGAGCACTCTGCATGATCCGCTGTCGAGTGCTTGAGTCCAAGGTGAGCTGATCAGACAGCATGAACACCTTCTCGATGGGGGTGCAGGCGTCTCCAGCTGTGACGCTGGTGAGTTCCAGAGCGCCCCGGATGATGGTTACCTTGGGGAGTTGGAGAATTGGATGTTTAAAGCCATGCAGAATAAGAAGTCTCAGAAGTCGGACACTAAGACACTATCCATTTGAGCTCATATGCTAAAAACTCGTTTTCAAAGTCATTGACGGACGCCAATTTTTGTGTCAAAATTAGTCGTGGCTTTCTTTCGAGATTACTTGTCTAGTGTTAGGGGGGAAGGAGGTCTAAGTTATAGCTTTTACATCTAATCATTTGGATGTAGACTAGTAGGTGGGTATGCCCATGACGTTGCTACATAGCTACATGTAATCTAACTTTTGACAAATCTTAATCCTACAAAAGAATTACAAAATGCTTTGTGCACACGTGCCGGTCAACCAACAGATCGCGTGCTGCCAAATACAAACACGACGCATTGCTCACCTCGTCTTTTGTCAAAACCGACCGTCTGTGCTGCTCACTCGGTTTTTCACCGCTGCCCGCCGCGGTCAGCTCGCTAGAAACCACCATCGAGCTGGTTCGAGACAGACGCGAGGGGCCATGGAAACTGACCAGAGATTTGAGCTCTTCGCGTTTGAACACGGTTTCGTGGTCGGTGCCCAGAATGCAGTCGAGCAGTTTGGCTATGGGAAACGCAATCGGGGACATCACGGCCATGCAGGCGTACACTATGCTGGAGGGTGAGGCGGTTTTTGAGCAAGTTTTCTTTAGTGCATTGAAGTAATATATTGGAAATCTGAAAATGGTGAATCAATACATGACACGCATCGGTCACTTCCTTTGTTACATTCCATATCACATTTATTTCAGTTCTTAGTTCTTCCTGGCACACTCCTCTCCTCTGTAACACTTTTCTCCTCTGTAACACTCCTCTCCCTGGCACACTCCTCTCCCTGTAACACTCCTCTCCCTGTAACACTCCTCTCCCTGTAACACTCTTCTCCCTGTAACACTCCTCTCTTCTGTAACACTTTTTCCCTGTAAAACTCTTCTCCCCGTCACACTCCTCTGCCTGTAACACTTCTCTCCCTGTAACACTCCTTTCCCTGTAACACTCCTCTCACTGTAACACTCTTCTCCCTGTAACACTCCTCTGCCTGTAACACTCCTCTGCCTGTAACACTCCTCTCCCTGTAACACTCCTCTCCCTGTAACACTCCTCTCCCTGTAACACTCCTCTCCCTGCCAAACCCCTCTTCTTGTAACACTTCTCTCTCATGTCAACCTTCCCTACCTACCAGTCACCAGTCAGGGAGTGTCAAAGGCAATCATGGAGAATTTCAACTCACGGAGAGCAATAGTACCCGATCATCAATCCGTATCTGGTGCATAGAGCTTGCGGAATGACTCTGAAAAAGTCGAAAAAGTTTTTTTATTTTATACTTTTACAATATTTAACTACTGGCAGTAGCAAGAATTAAAGCGAAACTTACTCTCCAAAAAACAGCACAGCCGTGACGGAGACAAGGACAGCAGTCACTGGATCGGAAACCCGATCTAAGAATAATGGCATGGCCTCGACGCAAGCCGCGTTGCCTAGCAACAGAGTCACCAGCAGCCAGTGATGCCGCTTGATGATGGGGAACAGACGCTGCGCAAACCGTTTCGTCTCGCCTGTGCCAGAATCGCAAAGCACTTTTAAGCTGAGCAGGTCGAGACTCAACAGGCCTATGGTTAGGCCGCTCATTAGGCCTGAATTTGGGTGTTCGGTTGCAGGTAAGAGAGTTGCAAAAAGCGCAGAGGTTTGGTGGTTAACAGTAGGAGTACTGCATGTAAGGGATCGTCTGTTCCTGGTAGTTGAACCGTTAAATTACTTAAAAGACTTAAGACTCTCGAGACTCAAGCGACCTCTGTTTTAATGCATTGCAATTAAGAGAGTTGTAGAAAATATAATTAGAAGTAAGTATATAACCTTTGCCTTGCTCTCTGCATGCATTTTTGGTAAGACTAGCTGATCAAGGAACAAGTATAGGTATCTGATTAACAATTGCTTAAAGTCCGACAGATGCTCAACGACTGGTAACGTCATTACACACAGATAAGTCGGAAAAATTCTTGAAAAGAGAAAAAACTATAAATCAGATAGGGCAGGTTGTCAAAGACAGGTAAGAACATGTCGTCAAAGACAGGTAAGAACATGTCGCCAAAGAAGAACATGTCGCCAAAGACAGGTAAGAACATGTCGTCAAAGAAGAACATGTCGCCAAAGACAGGTAAGAACATGTAGCCAAAGACAGGTTTAAAGGACATGTCGCCAAAGACAGGTAAGGACATGTCGCCAAAGACAGGTAAGGCAGGTCGCCAAAGACAGGTAAGGCAGGTCGTCAAAGACAGATAAGGACAGATCGCTAAAGACAGGTAAGGACAGATCGCTAAAGACAGGTAAGGACAGATCGCTAAAGACAGGTAAGGACAGATCGCTAAAGACAGGTAAGGACAGATCGCTAAAGACAGGTAAGGACAGATCGCTAAAGACAGGTAAGGACAGATCGCTAAAGACAGGTAAGGACAGATCGCTAAAGATAGATAAGGATAGATCGGCAACTTACCAGCTCCAAGTACTAGCAGAGCATAAATGCACAGGTAAATCCAGAACAATGCATCCTCTGGTTTAGCCTTGTGATCGGCAAGGTGATACTGGGTGCCGTTGCACAGCAGGTCATCCTCAGATGCAATAAAACAGTTGATGAAGTCCGACATACTCTTGCTCATTGCTTCGCTTTGCATGTGTACAATACAGGTTAACCAACAAATCGATGGCCTCTATAGCAATTGTATCAGCAGTCTATAAATGTCTCGAGAACCAGATCAGGGTCAGAAATATCTTGTTATAAAATAACAAATAGGCTGCCTCATAAATGCGACCGTTAATTTATACAGAAAACTTACTTCTCAGATTACGAGGAACATTATACTCGTAGCTTCCCTGAAGAACATAGAGATATACTCTGCCACCAGTGAACTGGACATCTTACACAGGGTGATAGTCTTGACTCATATTTTATCAACACAACAAGTGATCGATAGGTTAACTCTTTATACTCAATTATTGTCTCTGTAATCTACACAGTTACAGGTCATTTTAGCTACCTGGTTTATACATACGAGTACAACTTTTCAGATTCTTATCGCGACCATATATATCACGCTTGCCAGATCAGGTGTTTCTTAGATATTATGTGTAACGAGCATTTATACTCCACACAGATTACTACGCTATAATATAGGACCGTATAGGGGTATCGCGGTGCGTGTTTACATAGGACAATGCCGTAAACAACTGCATATATGCACGCGGTTCACGTGTGACGGCAGTTTCATAAAGCCTAGAGATCGGTTTAATCTGGCTTAAGTTGCAGAAGAAGAATTAAAAATAAAAGAATCGCAATGTCAGTCTAAAAGAAGAGTCCTGTAATACATAAAAAAGTGTCATGTCAGACATAAAAGATGTCATGTAAACAAGGAAGAAGCGTCATGTAAAACATCTTCCTTGACGCTTTATTTAAGCGTCATGTAAAACATAAATAAAGCGTCACGTTAAGCTCTGCTGCAACTTTTGGGGAGAATTTTAAGATGGCAAAGCTTATGGGATTATGGGGGTAATTAGTGAGATGTCAAGGCTTACGGGGGAAATCGCTAGCTGGGATGTCAAGGCTTCACGGGCTAAATTGCTGAGATTTCAGGCTTTGGGGGAATTTATTAAATGTCATGGCTATGGTCAAAAGCTGGGAGGATGATTGCTATCGGGAGGATGCTTGCTATCGGGAGGATGCTTGCTATCGGGGGGATGCTTGCTATCGGGGGGATGCTTGCTATCGGGGGGATGCTTGCTATCCGGGGGATGCTAGGTATCTAGGGTTGCTTAATTGCTATATTGGGGTTGCTTCATCTGGGGAAACTGCTGAGATGTAAAGGCTTTGGGTAGAGTTTTTGAGATGCCAAGGCTTATAGGGGAATTGCTGAGATATCAAGGCTTGGGGGGAATTGCTGATCAGATGTCAAGGCTTGGGGGTAATTGCTAAAGATATAAAGGCCGAGGTTATAGAAGCTGCGTCGCGTATAAGATTGCTAGTTGCAATCTAAATTATTTATGCGCACTTTGCTATATGTTTCTTATGTTCTTACGCTCGTATGTTCACTGAAGCATGCTGAACTTGCAATTTAAAGTGGATCAGCACATGTACTATGTATGTTTGTCAATATGCAGTATGAGTTTTATTTATAAGCGTACGTGTAAAAGCACCTTTGCACTTTGTTCTTCATGCTATCAGCATATCTGATAGCATTTGTTAGCTCTGAATCAGTTTAATTAAGGAATACTGCAGTCATGTAATTGCAGTTAGTGCAAAGAATTGGCAGATCTTGATATTGGATAATTTTTATCGTTTGATCAGCCCTGCATCTCTGTCCTGCAGGTCCTTGATCTAGCTGTGGCCCGACCGCGGCCTGCATGCCCAATAATGCGATCGATGTCATGCAGTCCCGAACCGCGCGTCCCTTGCTACACGTACGTGTACTACGTCATGACATGTAATAACAGCTACGTGCAAAATTTATCTTTTTAGCAGCAAGGTTATAGCTCAAAGCTTCTTCTAGTCGGAAATCCAATTTCGAGACAGCAGCTGGTTTGGTGAGCCGGCCAGTTCGCACGGATGTAGTTTGAGTACCATAAAGCGACGGCGACGAAGATAATCATCTCCGGATACATTGTAATAGCTACATGCATGTAATCTTTCAGCTCGAGTTTTCCGTTCTTGTCTCTCTCGCAGTCTTTCTCTTATAGCTACATAGGACCAAGAGCTGCTCGTCACATCTATATATGCTACCCTGGGGCTGACCATCTGACAGAAGTAAAAGGCCATTTTAAGTGACTAATTTTCTATATGGTTTCTATATATGGAAAGCTCTTAATTATAGCGCTCACGTCAGTGTAGTGGGCAGTGTAAAAGGGCAGTGTAAAAGAACACATTATCTAACGAAGTCGATAGACGTCAGCTGGTAACGTCGTCCGACGTCGGATTGATGTAAGGTGTTGTGCATGTACTTTTGTATTTATATACTCCTATTTATACTCGTAGTACCACAGCAAAGTTTCAAAACATTGCTGTGTCGCGCTGTATCAACGAAAAAAAGATAAAGAAAGCAGAGGCTTGCTATGAACGCAATTTCAATTTACACTGGCGAGCCCTTTGCAATCACAGGGTTTTATTTCATAATTTAATGACTAATATTGCCTTTTATGCATTTCTATTTACCTATCATAGAAATACTTAGGTCGAAGTTAATTTAAGTACTATATTTTTACCCAAATTAAAATATTTTGAGCAGTAGCTTTTATTTTGTTAAATAAAACAGCTTCTGACAAAGCCTAATTTGTTAATCTATACTATTACTCAGGTCGTACGAACATTCAAAGATTCAAAGAAATCGTTAAAAAATACCAAAAACGCAATAAATAAAACTTGTAACACATTTATATTTTTTATTTCTACAATACTAGTACTGCTGTTTGTTTCGTAAGAGCTCTATAATGTTTTCCAAACAGGCAAACTACAGCAAACTTAAGACAAATTTGCGATTGGTAATTAATCGCCTAAAGTTATTGGAGAAGAAAAAAACGGAGCTTGCATTGAAGGCTAGAAAAGAAATTTCGGATTACATCCAGGCTGGTAAGGATGATCGAGCACGAATCCGAGTCGAACATATCGTTCGTGAAGACTATCTTGTCGAGGCCATGGAAATTATTGAGATGTACTGCGACCTACTACTTGCACGTTTTGGACTAATCAGCAGTCAAAAGTAAGCTACCTGTCTAAATACTTGTAACAAGTATGCTAGTCTAATAATTGAACTCTATTGAGCCATCTTAGACATTATGAATCAATCGCCCCCCATAGTCTAGATCATGTTGAGTGCACGCTGGAATGCTCTGAACCAATGCATGCCAGTGCCAACTAGATACATGCCAGTGCCAAGCAAATATAGGCCTATGCCAAACTAGGCCCTAATATATAGAAAAAACATGCAACTTTTTACATTAAAAAAATGAAATTCAAAAAAGAAAGTCTTAAAAACTTTTATAGCATGCAAATATACAATATTTTTTGGCATATTATTTATTAAAATTTACTTGTCATTTTACATTAAAAATTAAATATGAATTCTTGTCTTCACAAGACCATGTCTTTTCATGAACTTTTATCTTACCAAAACATGCCCCACTATCAAGCCAGGCCACATTTTATGCCAGCTATTCCATGCCATAGCATGCCAACATGCTACTTTTGGCATGCAGTACCCAAATATATGCCAATGCATGCCACAATTTTTAGGCCAAACCAAATATATGCCAGAATTTTCCAGTGTGATGTATGCCTTTTGGAGTAGAGAACCTACTCTAGCTAAAAATATTGAAATGTATATATAGTCTATAAGCTATTAAAGCCCGTGGATTTTGAACCCGGGAAACTCTAATCCCTAAATAATTAAATAACTCTATTTAAATAGAGTTAAACATAAAATAGAGTACATTCGTGTAAAATTAGTATTTAAAGCAAACTTTAATTGTTAATCTTTAATCTTTAATTGTGCTACGCAGAATTTCAGGCAAATTCATGGCCTCTGCCTCTCCTTGTGTCCCTTGGAAGTTGGATCCTTAGAAACTTCTATCTCTACCTTCTCTTCTGTTTTCTCTCTTCTATCTGGTCTGTGGTCTCTTCTCTCTCTTCTATCCTCTCTTCTCTTTGTTCCCTCTTATTCTTTTCTTTCCTCTCCTCCCTTCTCTCGTCTCTGCTCTCTTATCTCTCCCTTTCTCCTATTTTATCTCTTCCCATTTCTCTGCTTTCTATTCTATCTTCTCTCTGCTCTCTACTCTCTCTTCTCTCTGCTCTCTACTCTATCTTCTCTACTCTATTTCTCCCTCTCTCTCCTCTCCCTTCTCTTATCTCTCTCTCATCCTTTCTCTCTCCCCTCTTCTTACTTCTTACTCCAATATTATCTGCTTACTCCTTATCCTTACCCCATCGTCTCTCTTCTTGTCTTCTATCTTTTCTCTTATCCTCTTCTTGCTTATCCTCTCTTCTTATAGTCTATTCCTTCTCCTTTTCACTCTCATCTCATCAGCCATAAGCTTGATTTTTTATCTGGCATTTAAGGTTAAAGTCTGTCAATCCCTACTTCAAAAGTGTTTGTGGCCTGTGGGACGTAGTGCTCTCAAGGTTGTTATGCTTTAATCACAATATATTTCTGGCCAATTAGCAGCCCTGAGAGGAATTTGTGTATCCTCCAGCCCAGCTCCACACCACTACCACAGTCTGTAGCAGTCTAACAACCAAGGAAATACATATTTCTTAAGAGCCATTTAAATTTTAAAGTACCTTATGCAAATCTTAATGTTAAAATTTTCATGGTGTAACTAATTTAGTAGGATTGCATTGTAATGAATAACTGAATAATCAGTTATTCATTAATTTTTTGCTATTTTTACAAACCATCCCACATCACCTTGATTTGTGATCCATTGTTAAACTGCTAGAGACTTGTCTATACAGGTACAGAGGACACTGGTTTGAATCTCGCTAAACTGTCATGGCTAAATGTAGCCTCTCCACGTGTGGGGTGCGGAGAAGGCTATTAAAAAGTTATTCCAAAACACTGTACATTCGCTATGTACATTGAGCCCTATTGCCTGACCCTTCGTCTGGGCTGGGGGGAATGAGTGAGTGAGCGGAACAAACAACAAAAAAAGCAGACAAACTTCACATGCTTACAGTTTCTGTCCTGATTGAGATACAGAGTTGAGACTTTACATGTAGGCAGAGAATGAGTCAATAAAGAATTGTGTCAAATTTGAAATCAATCGCTTTACGTGGAGCAAAACTATAGCAGCCGAAAGTTAGGCATTTTAAAACCTATTCACACCCTTTGCCCAAATCAAGAAAGAGAGGCATGCAGGCGGAGGTTGGGGTGGCTGCCTTGCTAAAAAACCCAACTTTAAAAGTGCGCAACGCCTTTTAAGATTAACTTTAAAACTTGAAATTTTACACAATTGTGTCAAAATAGTTAAAGATTGATTTTGTCAAATTTAAAGAGGATCGGTAGAAGTGGAGCGGCGCTATGGGGGATTTAGTAAAAAAATGTGCATTTTGAGCAGTTTTTTGCACTTTTAGGTAGGAAGACTCAAATTTAGGAAATTTTAAGGTAGCCTGATGACACTTTCCGTAGTGAATTGAAGGTGGGTGCAAAATTTGGTGGGATTTGGTTGAGCAGTTTGGGAGTCTATAGCAAAGTAATTTGTAAATAGACACACACACATACAGAGTTTTGATTTTTATATGTAAAGATAGTAGGCTAGGAATAGGCCCTGGCCTATAAGTTCATAGGTAATTTTTTGGTAATCTTTTAGGCCTACGTTTATACATTAAATTATTTCTTTAAAATTTGTATTTTCTATCCAGTTTAATGATATATACCATAACAGATTCAATGAAAAGATGGGTAAGTTTTAATTGATAGATTGTTAACTATCAACTAGGCCCTAGTGAAATTGATAAATAGGTAGTCCTAAATTTAAAAATATAATACTATATGCCTATTCCTAAATCTTAGGGCTACAATTTTTAGTATATAGTATATGCCCAAAAATTTGGGCATCTATTGGCCTTGTACACCAAAGGTAGGCGTGTACAGTTGGCATACATCACTGCTCTTAAGAAAAGTGTGCGTGCACACCTGGTATGCACTTTATAAAATCATAGAATAGTTATTGTAAGATAGAAAAAAGGTGAAAAAAAGTTCATTTTTAAGCATAAATTTCAAGCTTTCCATTTTTAAAGCTTGTAATAAAGCATTTAAACAAATCTTTGCATGTATTAATTTTCCATTGTAAATAGTATTGCCAAAAAAGCAGAAAAATTAACCAAATTACCTGCCAAAAAGGGTCTATTATGGAATTCAAAAAGGTCATTTATTGTTGCAACACTCGCTTAGTGCCAGGTTATGGATTGTGTAGTACTATATGCCATAACAAGAATCTTAGCTCATCTAAATGTATGCCAGTGTATGCCAAAAACAAAAAATTTCCCTAAAATATATGCCAAAAATTCTTTCTAAAGAAGTCATCTGGTTTTCATGAGTAGAGTTTTCTAAGAAGGGCTTTTGTACAAAAAGTCTTTAAAATATTATGAATGCTTCCATTTTAAACAAACTTAAATTATACCTATAGAAAGAATGATGCAAAATAGACACTCTTAGCAATAACTTATACTTATTTTATTTATTGTTAATTTTAAAGAAGCAAAGCCAAAAGTGTATCATGGACTTTCTAGACTATACAATTTCCCTTTACTTTATGGTAAAAACATTAATTTATATTACAATTTTCATACATAGCATGAATTTATTCACCAAAATTTATATGCCAACACAAGTATGCATAGTTGTGTTACTTGTGTATGCCAATAGTATATGCCAACAAAGTGTGCCAAAGGTTGTGTATGCCAAGGACTTAGGGTTGCCATTTTGTACACCAGAAAGGTTCCGGCATACATGTGTTCAATCCATAACCTGGCACCAGCATAGTTTTAAGAATGGGCATGCACTACATTTTTTTTCAGCAGGGATTTTTTAACCATCAATTTTTGTTTGGGTATGTACCTAGCATGATCTAAACTATGGTATATATGTTGGATAATCCTGGCATACAACAAACGTGAAAAAATGATTAACAAAGTTATTTAACATGGAGCATTGTTTTATAATAGTTGGCAAATAGAATAATCTGCTGGAAAATTATACTATTGAGCTAGTATACAATGTAGCTATTGGCTTACAAAAGACCAAAATGTTGTAATGCAAAAAGGTCCTTTATTGTTACAATGCCTTTTTAATAATTCCAACAAATACATTATAAGTAAATTTGTTTTTTTTCTAGCATAAACTTGAATTTATAATGTAAAGGGTCATTTTCTGGCATACTGTGCAATAGATTTAAGAGTGTGGCTATATACCAATGAATCTTACTTCTTTTATCTAAAGTATCATCAATGTATATATTAGCCTAAGTCAATGGGTACTTGGTATAATTGAGCATAGTGCTAGGAAGTTTGTCATAATTTCTATTGCTAACTGTATAGCTATAATGCTATTACCATTGATTCATTGCCATATTCTCCCTGGCACATGTGTAATCATTAATGGATGGCAAATATATTTGTAGAGCTTTAGAATCATGATGTTGTTAACCATTGGCTTGTATTTGTTATTGTTAATTCTCAAGGTCTAACTATGTATACAAACCTCATCAAATAGACGTAGATACACTATAAGGCAAAGTTCCAAGCTACCTGGTATGCATGGTATGAATCAAGCCCTGTTTGAGTTGCATCTTGAAGATTTCATATAGTATAATATGCACCCACAGAATTGGCAATATCTTCTACTAGATTGTGCACTATTACCTCTTCTAACTGACTTGAGCTGAATTGCAGAAGTTAAACTAAACTTTAAAATTGAAATCTAAAGTTGTTTACTTCAATTTCTATCACTTCCTCAATTTGAGCCCTATAGTTTCAACCATAGACAATTGTTCCAAGTTCTAAGTTGTTCTAAGTTTTTTAGCATTAGTTAAGTCTTAGGGCCTTAACTTTTATCATTTTCCATTGTGTCATATCACAATTGTTTATTTTAACAAAATAATTTAACAAACAAAAGAGGAAATTTGTCCCTAGTAGTAATACATTGGACTATGTCAATAAAGTGCCAATTAGATAAGTATTATTTTTCATCTTAACAATAGCTTATAAATACTCAGAATGCAATTAGAATTTTATAAAATGAATAAATGTATTTATTATGAATTTTTCAACTTAGTTTGAGCTTAGGTTATTATAGAACTTTAAGTTTGATTTTCAGATTTTTCTAAAACTTGCCATATATTTAGTCATAGGGCTTAGTCCAGATCATGCAAAAGGAATTTGGCATGCATTCTTCAATTAATGTCAAATTATACTAAGTGGGCTTTTGCCATAGAAAATTCTAGTGCATACAAAGGTTCTCTGATATACTTGATACATAAAATAAAAACATTGAAGTCCTTAGCTTAGTGCACTTTTTCTTAAAAATTTGTCATAAAATATATAATTACTTATTAATCTTATTTAAGAAAATAGTTAAATATTTAATTTCAATTTATATTAATTGCCACCTTTCTAACTTGTTACTTATTGTTAATAAATTTTATAATAAGATATAGTATATTATAATTATATAGTCTATTAATGCCAATAACAAACTAATTAAGCTTGGCTAAAAAATATAAGCTTATTTGGATTCTAGTCTATTGTATTCAATTAAAAAGCTTTTTTTTGTAAATCCAAATACTATTATAATGAAAATTTCAATGATAATTAGTACCTGTATAGTCTATATTATAATATTGCTATGGCTATATATATGTTTTAAAGATAGTCTTATATGCTCTATGATCTATATTTGTATAAGAAATCTAGATTTCCTATACAATCAAGCTGCCTCACTGTTAATAACTGTTGCTATAGCCTCACTGTGTCTATAGCAGTGAGGAGGGGTTGTAGCCTAGTGGTTAGAGTATTGGCCTCACGACTTGAAGGTCGGGGGTTCGATTCGGCCAACCCCACTCGGAACAATTTGTGTCCTTGAGCAAGACACTTAACTCTCTGCAGTGCTTCAGTTCACTTAGCTGTAAGATGGGTGCCAGCATTAGCTGGGATTATTGATGGTGTGTGTGGCGACCTCCCAGTCCTTGGACTGAACAGCCGTATGCAGCCTTCAGATGCGCTATGCAATAAAGTCTCACAAAGGCTTAAATTCCCCACCTGGCAGGGAGCTGGACCCGGGCCTAGAAGAGGCCGTGGCCACGCTAATCTGGGTGACACCCCGTCTGCAGGCCGACATAGCGGAATTCAAATCTGTGGCTGAGCAGCTCACTTTGAAGTACAGCAAAGAATTCGCCCAAGCCTGCCTATCTAACGAGATGAACAATGTCAGCGAGAAGGTCATGCACAAGCTTGGCGTTCAGGCCCCGCCGAAACTGCTAGTTGAACGCTACCTAATTGAGATCGCTAAATCCTTTAACGTGCCGTTCACTCCCGATCCGGACGTGATGCGCGAGGAGGAAGAGGGCGCCTCGAATCTTATCGATATCGATCAGGGATTTGATAGTCGCAAGGGAGGCGGCAGCGGCGGGGGTGGTGGCGGCGGCGGCGGCGGCGGCGGCTTGCCTTCAGTACCGGCGACTCCCTATCCGATGCAGCCGGGCTTCCCGCAGCCGGCTGCCTTTCCGGCTGGTAGCGCCGCCGCTTCTGTCGGTGGCGCGGTTGGTGGCGGCGCCGCTTCTACTAACTCGGCGCCAGCGGGTCCTGAAGGTCAGTTTTTATCGATTTTTAGTGCTAATCTTGTACATCAAATCTTTGAATCTTCAAACGCTTAAATTTTCTATTTATTCAGCGGTTGTTGTCTCTGTGCTATGTGCTTTGGAACGTGGAATTTGTCAATTATAGATTCCCACTTTCTCATTCTTTATCTTTTCATCCTTATCTGATCTCCGCACCTCTCCTCTGATCTTCCCTTTACTTCTCTCTAATCTCCTTTTTCTCCCGTTTTATCTCCTCTTTCTCCCCTGTCTAATCTCCTCTGTCTCCCTTCTCTAATCTCCTCTGTCTCCCTTCTCTATTATCCCCTTTCTTCCCTCTCTAATCCCCTCTAATCTCTCCTTTATCCCCTCTTGGATTTCGCTTTTCTAACCTCATCTAATATCTAATCTCTTATTTTCTCCTCTCCGATCTCTCCTTTCCTCTTTTCCGTTCTCCTATCTAATCGATACTGTGAATACACTTTATTGCATCATTAAAACTTTACGGTTCAATAAAAAATTAATCGAAAAACATTTGCAGCATTTGCTCCTGGTGACATGTGTAAGTTATTTTTACTGCAGGTTTTGAGCGTACAATATGATCATTTAATAATGACCGGTCTCTCTTCGGTGGTTTATTGACAGCCTTCCTAATTGGAGTTGATTCGCGAAAATTGATTTAATTTGTATATTTCATTCATTTATTTGCTTTCTCAGGTGCGCAGCCACCGCCCTATCAGTACCAGCCGCCACCGCCTGCCCAGCAACAGCAGCAGCAGATGATTAACGACAAGTCGGGCCCTCCGCCGGGCGGATTCACTCTGCCTGACCTGCCAGGCGTGCCAAACAGTCCAGCAAACAGCTACCAGCCGCCGCAGCAGCCTCCAGGTGGAAGTGGGGGAACCGGCGGTGCCAGCGAAGATGTGGACTTCGACGATCTTACCAGACGATTCGAAGAGCTGAAGAAGCGTAAATAATCTGCTGGAGTCCAATGATGAAAATAACTGACATACTATCTGTTGCGGACAGTTTAACTCATAATCCATTCTATTGTTATTGCTTTGTTATAATAAAATTAAGGGGAACTTCATTTCTGACACTCGGTGACACTTAGTGACCCTAGCGACTCGTCTTAGAGTCACTACCTGTGTTACCTGCAACAACTTTCGGATGCTTCTTAAGGTTGACTGACTTGGGGAGAAAGAAGAGAAGGAAGAGTAGAGGGGAGATGTGGGGAGAGAGGTGAGATGAGAGATGAGAGGGTAGATGAGGGGAGAGAGGAGAGAAATGATAGGAGACCCCGGATGAGCCGAGAGAGGACACCTGAGATGAGTTTTAAACCTTGAGCCGGCCTGATTGCTATTGTGAAGTTTCATGGACCCCGAGGGCCGGATAGAGAGAGGGCTTTGCGGGCCGTAGTTTGCCGAGCCCTGATCTAGCTGTGATAAATTGTTACATTGTGGGAGTATATTTACTCGTTGCAAATTTAGTTAATCAATTATTACTGAAATCTAGTAGCTTAAATTCATTCCTAAGCTACTTCAGATTACTAAGAGAAAAGTAGTCCTGCTATAATCCCTTCTTAATGATTATTTTTGCAACTTTTCATTTCTATTCAGAGATTTTTTCTATTTAAGAAAAACAACAAATTTTCTTTTATTGCTACTTGTTTATTCTGTGAGTAGTGCGAAACGTTTCTTATAACAATATTTTAGTGTCAAACTAAAGAAAAAACTATAAAAAACGTTGAATAAATTAACAATTTCAAAATATTTCTCCTGAGTAATTGTTTTAATTATGTTTAAAATGCTTTGTACATCCGTGCGTTGATTGTAAGAAATTATTTATGCCTGCAAAATATACGGATTTTCCGTTGGCCTACATATTAAATTATAATCATAAAAATCTGTTAGGTAAAACAGAAACGTTTGTGGCACAATTTTGAGTAAAACTATTTTCTTTTCCATTTAAAAATTTTCATTTCTTTAATCTGGTATGTCTTTGTTTTATATTCTACCCTACACTACAATCCCATTCTATTCTACCCTACACTGCAATCCCATTCTATTCTACCCTACACTGCAATCCCATTCTATTCTGCCCTACACTGCAATCCCATTCCATTCTACCCTACACTGCAATCCCATTCCATTCTACCCTACACAGCAATCCCATTCCATTCTACCCTACACTGCAATCCCATTCCATTCTACCCTACACTGCAATCCCATTCCATTCTACCCTACACTGCAATCCCATTCCATTCTACCCTACACTGCAATCCCATTCCATTCTACCCTTACACTGTTTTCCCATTCCATGCTACCCACCCCACTGTAATCCTATTCCATTCTACCCAGCCCACTGTAATCCCATTCCATTCTACCCACCCCACTGTAATCCCATTCTACCCTACACTGCAATCCCATTCCATTCTACCCTACACTGCAATCCCATTCCATTCTACCCTACACTACAATCCCATTCCATTCTACCCTACACTGCAATCCCATTCCATTCTACCCTACACTGCAATCCCATTCCATTCTACCCTACACTGTAATCCCATTCCATGCTACCCACCCCACTGTAATCTCATTCCATTCTGCCCCTGTTTTCAAAATTTTGCAATAATTTTCCATTTTCCCTAGCCAGCGCTTTATCTTTTTTATTCTGTTTAGATTGGACTCAATCGTGTCTATTCCATTCGCATGGAAAGGTAGGCATATATGGTTCCACAGTCAGTTCCTGTGCACTCAACCAGATCCTGAATTATCCAATTCATCTCGATAAGACAAGACCCAGCAGAACCAGGAACTAGAAAAAGCAAATATATATTCGCACACCCTTACCTTTTTTTACTCTCTCGGAAGTTGGGACCGGGGTCAAGCAAGGGGCGCACAATGCTTTAACTTCCCGTATGGATTGGGTTTTTATTAATGCCGCGGCCATTGTCCGTGTGTTGACAATTGAATTAGCCTGGCTTAGTGGATTGGAGATGGGAGAGAGCGGAAAGTGTTCTGTTTATTGCAGTTTCCATGGTTACTAACTCGCTCTTTTTGTGTGCTTTCCGCTGTTTCTACCTGGCCTGCAAAATCTGCACCTTGTCTGTGTATAAAATATTAGCATCGTGCGGGCTTCACTTTTGAGCTGAGGTCCTGGACTTTCTAAGCCTAGAGAGACTGAGAAAATGTCTAATCGCTTTCATTTGGGCTGTTTTGCCATTGTAGCCTTACTGCTTGTCGATGGGCCTCTTGGTAAGTGCGCGTGTCATGTTCCATGTGGATGACTCAATTAAAAGCCAGCACCAATTGTCAGAAATGAAGTTCTGCGGACAGAATACCTGCTTTCAACTATTTTGCTTGGTTGTGTTTTAAACTAGAGCACAGATCGCCTTGAACAGCTGGCTCAGCTGGCAGTCTAGCAGAGTGCAGCTTTGGAATAGCGAGCTGCGCGCCTGATAGACATTTAATCAGCCTCATTGGCTTTATTGTCTATGGCCGAGTGCAGTTCTGTGGCAGTGGCTTTGATTGGCTAATTTATTGTCTATGGCCGAGTGCAGTTCTGTGGCAGTGGCTTTGATTGGCTTTATTGTCTATGGCCGAGTGCAGTTCTGTAGCAGTGGCTTTGATTGGCTTTTTTGTCAATGGCTGAGTGCAGTTCTGTAGCAGTGGCTTTGATTGGCTTTATTGTCTATGGCCGAGTGCAGTTCTGTGGCAGTGGCTTTGATTGGCTAATTTATTGTCTATGGCCGAGTGCAGTTCTGTGACAGTGGCTTTGATTGGCTTTATTGTCTATGGCCGAGTGCAGCTCTGTGGCAGTGGCTTTGATTGGCTTTATTGTCTATGGCCGAGTGCAGCTCTGTGGCAGTGGCTTTGATTGGCTTTATTGTCTATGGCCGAGTGAAGCTGTGTGGCAGTGGATTTGATTGGCTTTATTGTCTATGGCCGAGTGAAGCTGTGTGGCAGTGGATTTGATTGGCTTTATTGTCTATGGCCGAGTGAAGCTGTGTGGCAGTGGATTTGATTGGCTTTATTGTCTATGGCCGAGTGCAGTTCTGTAGCAGTGGCTTTGATTGGCTTTTTTGTCTATGGCCGAGTGCAGTTCTGTGGCAGTGGCTTTGATTGGCTTTATTGTCTATGGCCGAGTGCAGTTCTGTGGCAGTGGCTTTGATTGGCTTTATTGTCTATGGCCGAGTGCAGTTCTGTGGCAGTGGCTTTGATTGGCTTTATTGTCTATTGCCGAGTGCAGTTCTGTGGCACTGGCTTTGATTGGCTTTATTGTCTATGGCCGAGTGCAGTTCTGAGGCAGTGGCTTTGATTGGCTTTATTGTCTATGGCTGAGAGCAGCTCTCCAGCAGTGGCTGCTGCTGCTGTAACGAATAGGAGAAGTAGAATTTATTTGCGGTAGTCGTTGAAATTAAATCTTAAAAATTCCTTGGAAAACATTTTATTTCTCACGCTAGAATTTTTTTTGTTTTCTAGTATACAAAAAGAGGCTTTAAAAATATAGGGCCGATAAATAAGGCCAATGTAAAATATCGATAACTCTGCTTATGATGGAGCAAAAACCTGACCTTAGTTAAAGTAGTAGAAGTAGTAGTAGTATTGGTATTAGCACGCGTACAGTTGCGGTACTCCTTTGATCACGGTAGCCCCGCTATTATTCACGCGCTTCACGCAGTTTCCACAGCAGCCTCGGCGCCGTCCGCCACCGATCTGTGCGGCGCCGGACAAGCCTGGCGCTATTCCCCACTGGCCAGCGCCTGCTACGTCCTGCTGGGGGGCGGCGCGCCCAGAAATCGATCGTTTGCCATCGCCAGTTGCTCTGCTATTTCCGCCAGACTGCCAGAAACTGACAGCCAGGCCGCGATCGACGGATTAAGATTGACGCTTAACGGCATGGGATTTGGTGGCGATGAACTTTGGCTAGGGGGCGATAATTCCAGTAAGTCCTGAGGTCCATGTGACACTCCTGAGGTCCATGTGACACTTCTGAGGTCCATGTGACACTTCTGAGGTCCATGTGACACTTCTGAGGTCCATGTGACACTCCTGAGGTCCATGTGACACTTCTGAGGTCCATGTGACACTTCTGAGGTCCATGTGACACTTCTGAGGTCCATGTGACACTTCTGAGGTCCATGTGACACTCCTGAGGTCCATGTGACACTCCTGAGGTCCATGTGACACTTCTGAGGTCCATGTGACACTTCTGAGGTCCATGTGACACTTCTGAGGTCCATGTGACACTCCTGAGGTCCATGTGACACTTCTGAGGTCCATGTGACACTTCTGAGGTCCATGTGACACTTCTGAGGTCCATGTGACACTTCTGAGGTCCATGTGACACTCCTGAGGTCCATGTGACACTCCTGAGGTCCATGTGACACTCCTGAGGTCCATGTGACACTTCTAAGGTCCATGTGACACTTCTGAGGTCCATGTGACACTCCTGAGGTCCATGTGACACTTCTGAGGTCCATGTGACACTTCTGAGGTCCATGTGACACTTCTGAGGTCCATGTGACACTCCTGAGGTCCATGTGACACTCCTGAGGTCCATGTGACACTTCTGAGGTCCATGTGACACTTCTGAGGTCCATGTGACACTTTTGAGGTCCATGTGACACTTCTGAGGTCCATGTGACACTCCTGAGGTCCATGTGACACTCCTGAGGTCCATGTGACACTTCTGAGGTCCATGTGACACTTCTGAAGGTCCATGTGACACTTCTGAGGTCCTTGTGACACTCCTGAGGTTCATATGCTCCTCTTGAGGTCGTTATTCACAGTATTATCTGTCACCAACTTAATCTCAGGCGGTTCCTTTGCATGGATCAACACGTCCAAGCCGATCGCCAACTCCCTGTGGTTGCCCGGTTTCGGTCCGAACAACAACAGCGTCAGCATTAGCGGTGGGACAGCTTGCGTTTCCTATAAAATCCAGCTAGCCTCTACAGGTGATGCTGTATGGATTCAGCGTAGCGGCATAGCCATCGCTAATTGCAACGCCGCGTTTGCCACTGTGTGCGAGAAACCAGGTAAGTTACGTGTATCAGAGAATTTTACTTGGCCAGCATAGCAATAGACTTTTTACTGGCGTAAATCTGACCGATAACGGGTATCGTACTATGCGTTGTCGAATTTCTAACTAAAGGGCCAGATATTAAATCTAGCGCATGGCTGCGGGCCAGAGAGAGGAGAGGAGAGAATTTGTAAGAGAGGAGAGGGGGGATGATGGGAGATGGGAAGGAGAGAATGAGAGAAGAGAGAGAAAAGAGATGAGGGGAGAGAGAAGAGATGGGAGATGAGAGAGGAGGGGAGAGAGAAGAGAGGGTAGAGAGAAGAGAGGGGAGATGAGACAGGAGGGGAGAGAGAAGAGATGGGAGATGAGAGATGAGGGGAGAGAGAAGAGAGGGGAGATAAGACAGGAGGGTAGAGAGAAAAGAGGGGAGATGAGACAGGAGGGGAGAGAGAAGAGAGGGGAGATAAGACAGGAGGGGAGAGAGAAGAGAGGGGAGAGAAGACAGCTGAGAAGAGACACGAAAGGAGAGAAGAACTGCTATTGTGAAGATTCAAAGGATCCGAGGGATAGAGAGGCTTCGTTGCCCGCGGGCCTACCCCAGCGTTGCTCCGAATTCAGGATGCCAAATCAGAACCCAGAATACCAGCTGGCATCACTCTATCTCTGACCTACAGAAGTTACAGAAGTCTGCAGGCTCTATGTTTACAAATTACTCTGTAGAGACATTACCCAAAAAATCCCAAAATTTATTCGAAATAAAAACGACTTTGCCGCACAGTGCCAAAATGCGACCCGAGCGCGATCTCCGGTTACAACCCCGGCACAATGACAGCCACAAACGTGACCAACAATAAGGCGTATTACAACCTGTTCAACATCGGCTTGGAGTCCAGCCTGAGGTGTCTGCCCGGATTCTTCCGGGAGCGCGACTCGCCTACGGCAACGGTAGCGACTCCAACTCTGAGCAGCAGCGGACAGTCGGTGAACACCATGCTGTGCGGATACAACATGTCCGGATCGGCCTACTCGCCAGTAGTGCTGCAGGGATTTGTGGAACAGTGCTATCGTAGGTTTCATCCGTCTGTCTGTCTGTCTGTCTGTCTGTCTGTCTGTCTGTCTGTCTGTCTGTCTGTCTGTCTGTCTGTCTGTCTGTCTGTCTGTCTGTCTGTCTGTCTGTCTGTCTGTCTGTCTGTCTGTCTGTCTGTCTGTCTGTCTGTCTGTCTGTCTGTCTGTCTGTCTGTCTGTCTGTCTGTCTGTCTGTCTGTCTGTCTGTCTGTCTGTCTGTCTGTCTGTCTGTCTGTCTGTCTGTCTGTCTGTCTGTCTGTCTGTCTGTCTGTCTGTCTGTCTGTCTGTCTGTCTGTCTGTCTGTCTGTCTGTCTGTTTGTCTGTCTGTTTGTCTGTCTGTCTGTTTGTCTGTCTGTCTGTCTGTCTGTCTGTCTGTCTGTCTGTCTGTCTGTCTGTCTGTTCTACTGTCTGTGTGTTTACGTGGACTTTTTGGAAGTTCAGTAGCCTCGTTAGCTGGACCACCCGGTGTAGGTAGACCACTTAGGTGGACCACCAAATAATTTTGTCTCTGGTGGGGTTAAGACGTTGATGAGGATCTCACATTAATGTCAGGCGGGTCAAGAAAGGCTTAAGCAATTTTGGGATGTCTAGCATGGTTTTTTCCAAAGTTATTTGCATTTCAGTTTAGCTGGACCTCCAGCCTGGTCTACCTAAACCGAGCGAGTCTGGTCCACGTAAACCGAAAAATTTTAGAAAATTTTTCGAAAATCGTCTGTTTGTGTCTGTTTGTGTCTGTTTGTGTCTGTTTGTGTCTAGCAGTTATTAAGCATAGATTCGATGCAAAACTGAATTTTTTACAGATCATTACCTTACGAACAAAGGGCTATGTTAGCATCATATTATGACCGCTACTGGCTTTAAAACAATATGCGTTCAGTTCTTTGACATTCAAGTAGGTGCGCAGGTTAATTAAAAATTCTGAAACCTCGTATGCGAAATGAATTTGATACAGTAAACTTTAAACTCCATTTAATTAGCTCAGTTCCAGCAATTCCGGTATCGTACTCTGAGCACAGACTCACAGAGTAAGACACCAACGTAAAGAAATCCAATTCGCTAACCAGATCAAACGATAAAGACTCCGAGACAAGAAAGATATTTAAGTGAAGCCTAAATAGTATTCTTCAATGACTTCTCAAGAACTCCCAGTGGTCCTTGATAGCCACACTGTGTAAATGCGAATTTCTGAGGCTCTACCATTACACAAGAAGAAAATAGCAACTTCATGAATTAAGTGCTTGCCAATTCTATCCTAACACTATGGGATATCCTGTTCTATCCTCCTCCAATGTTGGAAGAAGAAGATCCTAAGCTGCAGCCTTTCAAGTGCAAAGTTGAAGATGCAATTTACCTAATTGAAAAGGACAATTCATACATGTACATGCAAAAGATTTGATCAAGAGGACGCAATTAAGAAGGGCCTTTTAGCTAGCGATCGGGTCTCTGACTCTCTAGCAAAAGGTCGACTTGATTGCGGTCCCAGTAAAACTAAGAACGCATTAACAGTCAGCCTAACACTCACTGTCTGTTTGGTCCACGTAAACACATGTGCAGGAGTATAGGGTTGGAACAGGCAGACAGACAGACCTCCCTTTCTATAATTGGCTGGTTAACACTTAGGAGGATAGATCCACCCCAACAATGGGACCGACCGCAGCCAATAGGAAACCCGCAAGCGTTCTGAAGGTAAGACAGTGGAGAGAGGGATATATAATGTCTAAGCGGGTGGTCCACGTAAACCATGGCGTAGTGAGACCAGACACCGACAGTTTAAAAGAAAGTACTTATAATCCACACTATACAACTCTAAAGGATTGCAATTGTATAGATTAGAACGTTTTTTTTATACTTAATAGGTCTAATGTTAATCCTTACTCCAAGTTTCATCCATATATAAATTTATTGTGCCAAAAACTGTAATCAACAACCAAGATATGATGACCCGCAAAAAAGGACGCCAAGCCTAAAATAAAAACTAAAAAAACACCGTCGCAAAAAGCCACTGCGAAATCGAAGAAGCCGCATCGCCTGGTGAAAATCATCAGTATGCTCGCAGATCCGTCGACACCGAGTCCAGAAAAGTGAGTTTCGTTTGATGATCTCAAAGTAGCTAGCTGCAAGGCCTGCAACTCAATTGCTGTAGAGAAGCTGGTCCACCTAACCTACAGACACAACTGAATCAGCTCTCTCAGTCTGTTTGAGGCTTTGGCTCTCAGAAGGTGGTCCACCTAACCTACAGACACAACTCGAACAGATTTCTCTGTCTGTTTGAGGCTCTGGCTCTTAGGTGGTCCACATAACCTACAGACACAACTGAAGCAGCTCTCTCAGTCTGTTTGAGGCTTTGGCTCTCAGTAGCTGGTCCACCTAACCTACAGACACAACTCGAACAGATTTCTCTGTCTGTTTAAGGCTCTGGCTCTCAGAGCCGCCGAGAAAGTTTAGTGCCGAGAATGCTTCAGTTTGTTAGAATGCAATCAGAACAGATTCCTAGAAAGTGAGCTAGTCCAGCATCAAGGCAGAACATCTGGATGTGTAACGAAAGTCTCTCGGAGACTCCTGGCTCAGATTATCGCCTAGAAGTGCTGTGGAGTAGCTGGTCCACCTAACCTACAGACACTACTCGAACAGATTTCTGTCCGTTTGAGGCTCTGGCTCTCAGAGCCGCCGAGAAAGTTTAGTGCCGAGAATGCTTCAGTTTGTTAGAATGCAATCAGAACAGATTCCTAGAAAGTGAGCTAGTCTAGTATCAAGGCAGAACATCTGGATGTGTAACGAGAGGCCCTTGGAGATTCCTGGCTCAGATTATCGCCTAGAAGTGCTGTAGAATAGCTGGTCCACCTAACCTACAGACACAACTCGAACAGATTTCTCTGTCTGTTTGAGGCTCTGGCTCTTAGGTGGTCCACATAACCTATAGACACAACTGAAGCAGCTCTCTCAGTCTGTTTGAGGCTTTGGCTCACAGTAGCTGGTCCACCTAACCTACAGACACAACTCGAACAGATTTCTCTGTCTGTTTAAGGCTCTGGCTCTCAGAGCCGCCGAGAAAGTTTAGTGCCGAGAATGCTTCAGTTTGTTAGAATGCAATCAGAACAGATTCCTAGAAAGTGAGCTAGTCCAGCATCAAGGCAGAACATCTGGATGTGTAACGAGAGGCTTTTGGAGATTCCTGGCTCAGATTATCGCCTAGAAGTGCTGTGGAGTAGCTGGTCCACCTAACCTACAGACACAACTCGAACAGATTTCTGTCTGTTTGAGGCTCTGGCTCTCAGAGCCGCCGAGAAAGTTTAGTGCCGAGAATGCTTCAGTTTGTTAGAATGCAATCAGAACAGATTCCTAGAAAGTGAGCTAGTCTAGTATCAAGGCAGAACATCTGGATGTGTAACGAGAGGCTCTCGGAGATTCCTGGCTCAGATTATCGCCTAGAAGTGCTGTAGAATAGCTGGTCCACCTAACCTACAGACACAACTCGAACAGATTTCTCTGTCTGTTTGAGGCTCTGGCTCTCAGAGCCGCCGAGAAAGTTTAGTGCCGAGAATGCTTCAGTTTGTTAGAATGCAATCAGAACAGATTCCTAGAAAGTGAGCTAGTCTAGTATCAAGGCAGAACATCTGGATGTGTAACGAGAGGCCCTTGGAGATTCCTGGCTCAGATTATCGCCTAGAAGTGCTGTAGAATAGCTGGTCCACCTAACCTACAGACACAACTCGAACAGATTTCTCTGTCTGTTTGAGGCTCTGGCTCTCAGAGCCGCCGAGAAAGTTTAGTGCCGAGAATGCTTCAGTTTGTTAGAATGCAATCAGAACAGATTCCTAGAAAGTGAGCTAGTCCAGCATCAAGGCAGAACATCTGGATGTGTAACGAGAGGCTCTCGGAGATTCCTGGCTCAGATTATCGCCTAGAAGTGCTGTAGAATAGCTGGTCCACCTAACCTACAGACACAACTCGAACAGATTTCTCTGTCTGTTTGAGGCTCTGGCTCTCAGAGCCGCCGAGAAAGTTTAGTGCAAGAATGCTTCATTTTGTTAGAATGCAATCAGAACAGATTCCTAGAAAGTGAGCTAGTCCAGCATCAAGGCAGAACATCTGGATGTGTAACGAGAGGCTCTCGGAGATTCCTGGCTCAGATTATCGCCTAGAAGTGCTGTAGAATAGCTGGTCCACCTAACCTACAGACACAACTCGAACAGATTTCTCTGTCTGTTTGAGGCTCTGGCTCTCAGAGCCGCCGAGAAAGTTTAGTGCCGAGAATGCTTCAGTTTGTTAGAATGCAATCAGAACAGATTCCTAGAAAGTGAGCTAGTCCAGCATCAAGGCAGAACATCTGGATGTGTAACGAGAGGCTCTCGGAGATTCCTGGCTCAGATTATCGCCTAGAAGTGCTGTAGAATAGCTGGTCCACCTAACCTACAGACACAACTCGAACAGATTTCTCTGTCTGTTTGAGGCTCTGGCTCTCAGAGCCGCCGAGAAAGTTTAGTGCCGAGAATGCTTCAGTTTGTTAGAATGCAATCAGAACAGATTCCTAGAAAGTGAGCTAGTCCAGCATCAAGGCAGAACATCTGGATGTGTAACGAAAGTCTCTCGGAGACTCCTGGCTCAGATTATCGCCTAGAAGTGCTGTGGAGTAGCTGGTCCACCTAACCTACAGACACAACTCGAACAGATTTCTGTCTGTTTGAGGCTCTGGCTCTCAGAGCCGCCGAGAAAGTTTAGTGCCGAGAATGCTTCAGTTTGTTAGAATGCAATCAGAACAGATTCCTAGAAAGTGAGCTAGTCTAGTATCAAGGCAGAACATCTGGATGTGTAACGAGAGGCCCTTGGAGATTCCTGGCTCAGATTATCGCCTAGAAGTGCTGTAGAATAGCTGGTCCACCTAACCTACAGACACAACTCGAACAGATTTCTCTGTCTGTTTGAGGCTCTGGCTCTTAGGTGGTCCACATAACCTACAGACAAAACTGAAGCAGCTCTCTCAGTCTGTTTGAGGCTTTGGCTCACAGTAGCTGGTCCACCTAACCTACAGACACAACTCGAACAGATTTCTCTGTCTGTTTGAGGCTCTGGCTCTCAGAGCCGCCGAGAAAGTTTAGTGCCGAGAATGCTTCAGTTTGTTAGAATGCAATCAGAACAGATTCCTAGAAAGTGAGCTAGTCCAGCATCAAGGCAGAACATCTGGATGTGTAACGAGAGGCTCTCGGAGATTCCTGGCTCAGATTATCGCCTAGAAGTGCTGTAGAATAGCTGGTCCACCTAACCTACAGACACAACTCGAACAGATTTCTCTGTCTGTTTAAGGCTCTGGCTCTCAGAGCCGCCGAGAAAGTTTAGTGCCGAGAATGCTTCAGTTTGTTAGAATGCAATCAGAACAGATTCCTAGAAAGTGAGCTAGTCCAGCATCAAGGCAGAACATCTGGATGTGTAACGAGAGGCTCTCGGAGATTCCTGGCTCAAATTATCGCCTAGAAGTGCTGTGGAGTAGCTGGTCCACCTAACTTACAGACACAACTCGAACAGATTTCTCTGTCTGTTTGAGGCTCTGGCTCTCAGAACCGCCGAGAAAGTTTAGTGCCGAGAATGCTTCAGTTTGTTAGAATGCAATCAGAACAGATTCCTAGAAAGTGAGCTAGTCCAGCATCAAGGCAGAACATCTGGATGTGTAACGAGAGGCTCTCGGAGATTCCTGGCTCAGATTATCGCCTAGAAGTGCTGTGGAGTAGCTGGTTCACCTAACCTACAGACACAACTCGAACAGATTTCTCTGTCTGTTTAAGGCTCTGGCTCTCAGAGCCGCCGAGAAAGTTTAGTGCCAAGAATGCTTCATTTTGTTAGAATGCAATCAGAACAGATTCCTAGAAAGTGAGCTAGTCCAGCATCAAGGCAGAACATCTGGATGTGTAACGAGAGGCTCTCGGAGATTCCTGGCTCAGATTATCGCCTAGAAGTGCTGTAGAATAGCTGGTCCACCTAACCTACAGACACAACTCGAACAGATTTCTCTGTCTGTTTGAGGCTCTGGCTCTCAGAGCCGCCGAGAAAGTTTAGTGCCGAGAATGCTTCAGTTTGTTAGAATGCAATCAGAACAGATTCCTAGAAAGTGAGCTAGTCCAGCATCAAGGCAGAACATCTGGATGTGTAACGAAAGTCTCTCGGAGACTCCTGGCTCAGATTATCGCCTAGAAGTGCTGTGGAGTAGCTGGTCCACCTAACCTACAGACACAACTCGAACAGATTTCTGTCTGTTTGAGGCTCTGGCTCTCAGAGCCGCCGAGAAAGTTTAGTGCCGAGAATGCTTCAGTTTGTTAGAATGCAATCAGAACAGATTCCTAGAAAGTGAGCTAGTCTAGTATCAAGGCAGAACATCTGGATGTGTAACGAGAGGCTCTCGGAGATTCCTGGCTCAGATTATCGCCTAGAAGTGCTGTAGAATAGCTGGTCCACCTAACCTACAGACACAACTCGAACAGATTTCTCTGTCTGTTTGAGGCTCTGGCTCTCAGAGCCGCCGAGAAAGTTTAGTGCCGAGAATGCTTCAGTTTGTTAGAATGCAATCAGAACAGATTCCTAGAAAGTGAGCTAGTCCAGCATCAAGGCAGAACATCTGGATGTGTAACGAGAGGCTCTCGGAGATTCCTGGCTCAGATTATCGCCTAGAAGTGCTGTAGAATAGCTGGTCCACCTAACCTACAGACACAACTCGAACAGATTTCTCTGTCTGTTTGAGGCTCTGGCTCTCAGAGCCGCCGAGAAAGTTTAGTGCCAGAATGCTTCATTTTGTTAGAATGCAATCAGAACAGATTCCTAGAAAGTGAGCTAGTCCAGCATCAAGGCAGAACATCTGGATGTGTAACGAGAGGCTCTCGGAGATTCCTGGCTCAGATTATCGCCTAGAAGTGCTGTAGAATAGCTGGTCCACCTAACCTACAGACACAACTCGAACAGATTTCTCTGTCTGTTTGAGGCTCTGGCTCTCAGAGCCGCCGAGAAAGTTTAGTGCCGAGAATGCTTCAGTTTGTTAGAATGCAATCAGAACAGATTCCTAGAAAGTGAGCTAGTCCAGCATCAAGGCAGAACATCTGGATGTGTAACGAGAGGCTCTCGGAGATTCCTGGCTCAGATTATCGCCTAGAAGTGCTGTAGAATAGCTGGTCCACCTAACCTACAGACACAACTCGAACAGATTTCTCTGTCTGTTTAAGGCTCTGGCTCTCAGAGCCGCCGAGAAAGTTTAGTGCCGAGAATGCTTCAGTTTGTTAGAATGCAATCAGAACAGATTCCTAGAAAGTGAGCTAGTCCAGCATCAAGGCAGAACATCTGGATGTGTAACGAGAGGCTCTCGAGATTCCTGGCTCAGATTATCGCCTAGAAGTGCTGTAGAATAGCTGGTCCACCTAACCTACAGACACAACTCGAACAGATTTCTCTGTCTGTTTGAGGCTCTGGCTCTCAGAGCCGCCGAGAAAGTTTAGTGCCGAGAATGCTTCAGTTTGTTAGAATGCAATCAGAACAGATTCCTAGAAAGTGAGCTAGTCCAGCATCAAGGCAGAACATCTGGATGTGTAACGAAAGTCTCTCGGAGACTCCTGGCTCAGATTATCGCCTAGAAGTGCTGTGGAGTAGCTGGTCCACCTAACCTACAGACACAACTCGAACAGATTTCTGTCTGTTTGAGGCTCTGGCTCTCAGAGCCGCCGAGAAAGTTTAGTGCCGAGAATGCTTCAGTTTGTTAGAATGCAATCAGAACAGATTCCTAGAAAGTGAGCTAGTCTAGTATCAAGGCAGAACATCTGGATGTGTAACGAGAGGCCCTTCCGGAGATTCCTGGCTCAGATTATCGCCTAGAAGTGCTGTAGAATAGCTGGTCCACCTAACCTACAGACACAACTCGAACAGATTTCTCTGTCTGTTTGAGGCTCTGGCTCTCAGAGCCGCCGAGAAAGTTTAGTGCCGAGAATGCTTCAGTTTGTTAGAATGCAATCAGAACAGATTCCTAGAAAGTGAGCTAGTCCAGCATCAAGGCAGAACATCTGGATGTGTAACGAGAGGCTCTCGGAGATTCCTGGCTCAGATTATCGCCTAGAAGTGCTGTAGAATAGCTGGTCCACCTAACCTACAGACACAACTCGAACAGATTTCTCTGTCTGTTTGAGGCTCTGGCTCTCAGAGCCGCCGAGAAAGTTTAGTGCCGAGAATGCTTCAGTTTGTTAGAATGCAATCAGAACAGATTCCTAGAAAGTGAGCTAGTCCAGCATCAAGGCAGAACATCTGGATGTGTAACGAGAGGCTCTCGGAGATTCCTGGCTCAGATTATCGCCTAGAAGTGCTGTAGAATAGCTGGTCCACCTAACCTACAGACACAACTCGAACAGATTTCTCTGTCTGTTTGAGGCTCTGGCTCTCAGAGCCGCCGAGAAAGTTTAGTGCCGAGAATGCTTCAGTTTGTTAGAATGCAATCAGAACAGATTCCTAGAAAGTGAGCTAGTCCAGCATCAAGGCAGAACATCTGGATGTGTAACGAGAGGCTCTCGGAGATTCCTGGCTCAGATTATCGCCTAGAAGTGCTGTAGAATAGCTGGTCCACCTAACCTACAGACACAACTCGAACAGATTTCTCTGTCTGTTTGAGGCTCTGGCTCTCAGAGCCGCCGAGAAAGTTTAGTGCCGAGAATGCTTCAGTTTGTTAGAATGCAATCAGAACAGATTCCTAGAAAGTGAGCTAGTCCAGCATCAAGGCAGAACATCTGGATGTGTAACGAGAGCTCTCGGAGACCTGGCTCAGATTATCGCCTAGAAGTGCTGTGGAGTAGCTGTCCACCTAACCTACAGACACAACTCGAACAGATTTCTGTCTGTTTGAGGCTCTGGCTCTCAGAGCCGCCGAGAAAGTTTAGTGCCGAGAATGCTTCAGTTTGTTAGAATGCAATCAGAACAGATTCCTAGAAAGTGAGCTAGTCCAGCATCAAGGCAGAACATCTGGATGTGTAACGAGAGGCTCTCGGAGATTCCTGGCTCAGATTATCGCCTAGAAGTGCTGTAGAATAGCTGGTCCACCTAACCTACAGACACAACTCGAACAGATTTCTCTGTCTGTTTGAGGCTCTGGCTCTTAGGTGGTCCAATAACCTACAGCAACAAAACTGAAGCAGCTCTCTCAGTCTGTTGTGAGGCTTTGGCTCACCAGTAGCTGGTCCACCTAACCTACAGACACAACTCGAACAGATTTCTCTGTCTGTTTGAGGCTCTGGCTCTCAGAGCCGCCGAGAAAGTTTAGTGCCGAGAATGCTTCAGTTTGTTAGAATGCAATCAGAACAGATTCTAGAAAGTGAGCTAGTCCAGCATCAAGGCAGAACATCTGGATGTGTAACGAGAGGCTCTCGGAGATTCCTGGCTCAGATTATCGCCTAGAAGTGCTGTAGAATAGCTGGTCCACCTAACCTACAGACACAACTCGAACAGATTTCTCTGTCTGTTTGAGGCTCTGGCTCTCAGAGCCGCCGAGAAAGTTTAGTGCCAGAATGCTTCAGTTTGTTAGAATGCAATCAGAACAGATTCCTAGAAAGTGAGCTAGTCCAGCATCAAGCAGAACATCTGGGATGTGTAACGAGAGGCTCTCGGAGATTCCTGGCTCAGATTATCGCCTAGAAGTGCTGTGGAGTAGCTGCGTCACCTAACCTACAGACACAACTCGAACAGATATTCTCTGTCTGTTTTGAGGCTCTGGCTCTCAGAGCCGCCGCAGAAAGTTTAGTGCCAGAAGAATGCTTCATTTTGTTAGAATGCAATCAGAACAGATTCTTAGAAAGTGAGCTAGTCCAGCATCAAGGCAGAACATCTGGATGTGTAACGAGAGGCTCTCGGAGATTCCTGCTCAGATTATCGCCTAGAAGTGCTGTGAGTAGCTGGTCCACCTAACCTACAGACACAACTCGAACAGATTCTCTGTCTGTTTTGGGCTCTGGCTCTCAGAGCCGCCGAAGAAAGTTTAGTGCCAAGAATGCTTCAGTTTGTTAGAATGCAATCAGAACAGATTCCTAGAAAGTGAGCTAGTCCAGCATCAAGGCAACATCTGGATGTGTAACGAGAGGCTCTCGGAGATCCTGGCTCAGATTATCGCCTAGAAGTGCTGGAGTAGCTGGTCACCTAACCTACAGACACAACTCGAACAGATTTCTCTGTCTGTTTAGGCTCTGGCTCTCAGAGCCGCCGAGAAAGTTTAGTGCCGAGAATGCTTCAGTTTGTTAGAATGCAATCAGAACAGATTCCTAGAAAAGTGAGCTAGATCCAGCATCAAGGCAGAACATCTGGATGTGCTAACGAGAGGCTCTCGGAGATTCCTGGCTCAGATTATCCGCCTAGAAGTGCTGTGGAGTAGCTGGCTCCACCTAACCTACAGACACAACTCGAACAGATTCTGTCTGTTTGAGGCTCT